>JAWNPI010000035.1:11855000-12295000 GCA_035047625.1 Drosophila mettleri | reverse complement strand
CAACAACAACAACAATGCAACGCCCGCACAGAGCCCAACGGGTCGCGGTCAATCCGCTGGCACGTACCACCCGCCACCACCACCACCACCACCAATGATGCCAGTGTCGTTGCCCACATCGGTGGCCATACCAAATCCATCGCTGCACGAATCCAAAGTCTTTTCGCCGTACAGCCCGTTCTTTAATCCGCATGCGGCGCCGGGTCCACACGGTCCGCCACATGGCGGGCAGCC
This sequence comes from Drosophila mettleri, assembly GCA_035047625.1. NCBI lineage: Eukaryota > Metazoa > Arthropoda > Insecta > Diptera > Drosophilidae > Drosophila > Drosophila mettleri. Next base: position 12,294,766 of record JAWNPI010000035.1, on the reverse strand, counting down.
CACCGCTGCACAGATGCACCACCAGCACCACCATCAGATGCAGCTCTCGTCGAGTCCGCCGGGCAGCCTTGGCGCCCTGATGGACTCGCGCGACTCACCCCCACTGCCACATCCGCCAACGATGCTACATCCCGCACTACTGGCAGCTGCCCACCATGGCGGCTCGCCCGACTACAAGACCTGCCTGCGAGCCGTCATGGACGCCCAGGATCGCCAGTCCGAGTGCAACTCGGCCGACATGACATTCGATGGCATGCAGCCTACTATATCCTTTTTAAAACAACAACTGCAACAACAGGCCCCCCCATCCGGAGAGCATTCAATGCTAATGGTCAAGTGAGTTTACCCCCATAGTACATATAGTCCAACAGTGCCAAGTGGTGCAGTGGGTGCACGCAGCGACTCAAGTACATTTACCTGAGCCGATACCAAAGGCACCCCGGATCGGGTAGGATAGGCGGGGAAGGCATTGCTTACAAAACGAAACCAATCAAGTGTCTTCTTCAGTTCATTTATTTATCCATTTAAACTAAATTCTTTTATAAAATGTAATCAAAACCTTATTTATTGCAATGCCGCCCCAATGCCACCCAACGAGCAGCCCTCAAGTCATCATCAAGTCTCGGTCTCGACCGCCTCTTGGCTTGAGTTGCATTCGCAATCGTAGCAAGAGCAACAGCAACAGCAACAGCAACAGCAATCAGAAAAATCAATGCCCAATCGGCGCAGCCAATTGCACTGTGCTCCAAGTGCTGCCCTAGCTCTGCCCTGGCCTCCTTCGGGCCCACACTAAGCAGACCTCGATTCGTACTCGAAATACTCTTTGCTACGGCTCATAACATTTTGTAAGCAATTTTATACATTTATTTTGCTAATTCACAACTTTTCCCCAAGCGAGCTTAGCTCTAATAGTAAAAATCTTCAATTAGATTCGACTATCTAGATACTCAGTCATTTCGATTACCTAACTTTGCAGAGCATTCAAGGTTCGTCGCTTGCCAATTTTTACCCACTCTCATAGTTGTTTTTTTCAATCAAGCCAACGCCAAGTGGCAAAGCTCTGCAAAGACCCTGCCTCTAGCGCACTATTCGCCCTTAGAAGTTCATTATTGGCATTTATTGCTGGCTCTGCAGCACTCAAGAGTGCAACAGCAGCAGCAGCAGCAGCAGCAAGAGGCAAGCCTTAGACATGGGCACCGCCAGCCCCATCCCTCACCGCTTGGCACTGACATGGAAATTTCTTTGGGTGCAAACTGCATTGACTACATACTCTCCACACATCTATCTATCTGTCTATCTGTCTATCCACAAATGTGTATGAACAAAAATTGTAGCAATCATTGTGAATCCTTGACTCCTCTGCACTCTTCAACATTGACACCGATGCACCTGCGCAAGGCCAAGCTGATGTTCTTCTGGGTGCGCTATCCGAGCTCGGCGGTGCTCAAGATGTACTTCCCGGACATCAAGTTTAACAAAAACAATACAGCACAATTGGTGAAATGGTTCTCGAACTTCCGGTAAGTTGCACACGCCTCCAGCACACGCCCAACCCCTCGCCGTCTACCATATTTAACTCTGATTGACAATCTGTCTCTATTACGTAACTTTTACTCAAGCAGCATTCATTTTTATGATTTCTATTATATTATTCTGTTAGCGTATTACTACGTTTACTACTACTACTACTATTACTACTACTACTACTACTACTATTACTACTACTATATATGAATCTGTCAGCAGAAACTCCAAATTGCATTCGATTGCCAAACTGTCGAATCCTTGACTCGCACTCAAGAAATCGCACAACTGACGCCTCAGCGCATGCAATCCCATTCGACTAAATTGTTTGGCATTTGCAATACAGTCGACTGTCAGACCTGTCTATGAGAGCACAAGAAGTTGCCAAAAATAATACATTTATATCTATATATACATATAATATTATAAGGGACAGCTGGCAAAGGCTTCAGCGCTCGGATCCTGCAGTTCTGCAGTTCGCTTTTCGCGCCAAATGCGAGGCACATCTGCAGCTAACCACGCGACAATACAATAGTTCACCTGGATTTTGATTTCAGCCCCTAACAAAACACACACACACACACACACACACACACACACACACAACGGCAGACACGGCTTAGCAGCTGTCCCTTGTTGTTGCTCGTGCTTAGCCAGCTACCCCCTACCCCTAGCTCCTGCCCCGATTCGCCTTAAGACATGCGCAACGTCTTAAGAAATTCGCCTCGACTTTTTACCTGCGCAGAGAAATCATGGCACGGGTTTTTCCCGCCGTCGTCCCTTCCGAATTCTTTTGCTTGCGCTGGGTAGTTTCTTAAGGGTTGCTGCCCCAAAGAAATCGCCTATGAATGACGGCGACTTTGCATGGGAATTTCTTTGGCGTATCTTATCCCTTTTCCACATATTTCTTTTGCGACTTCAACTTTCGACTGCTGAGGTTAAAATGGGTGGGAATATTTTTGTTGATTTCGTTGGCTGGCTCCGTTTCCTCAACAGTTTCCCAGTGCTTTATGCTTAGGGGTAGGTCCACTCAACTCGTAACGGTATTTTTTCTCAGTTTCTCAATTACTTAACTCAACTTATTTTGCATTTCTTTTTTTCTCTTTCTCTTTTATTATCTCATGTAATTTTGTTTCGTTTTTAATATGGGCAGTCAAGGAAATTAGCACTCAATCTCTTAGACATTTTAAAGTTGAACATTATGAGTTTCACACACACACACACAGACAGACAGACAGAGATATGCACAGACACATTAGAGGAGTAATAACATGTTGCATGCCACTTAAGAATATGCTAAAGGGTCCGCTGATAGTCCTGGCCAAGGATGCTCGAGCTCTTCTCCGTTTTTCGCTTGGCTGAAGTGTGAAAGAAAGTGGCAGCGGCTGCTGTTTATTAAAAAAGACTGCGACCCCCCTATGCCAAGGGGAGGGTAGGGGGTGTAGGGGACGGTGGCCAAGCGTTGGCATTTCTTGCCGCTCTTTTTCGCCTTTGTGTTGGCTAATTAGGAAAAGTGGCTTTTGTATTTGAACGGCACTTATATAATTGCATTATCTGCCTTCACTCCTGCGGCAAGTGCAAATAATGAAAAGAAAGCAGCCAAAGGACCACACATGGGTGCGTGAGTGTCGGGGGGAGTCGGGGCTAATTAGTTTGTTTGACTGACTGCCAGTTAGGGGCAAGTGCAGCAGCTCGTTTCTTTGGCTGTCGAGCTTTTGTTGTGGAGGGCGAGGCAGCTACTTGAGAGTCGCGCCTGGAGAGACGCGCATAATGGCCACCCAGCCCTCAGCTGGCAAAAGGCGCTCAAGGATATGCAAGGAGCTCACACACACTCTCCCTTCACACTCACACACACACACACACATGACTTTCTATGTGTTTTTGTTTTTGTGTTTGCTTTTGCTATTTTGTATTTTTTGTTCATTTTTTTCTCTGAGTTTTTTTGAGTTTTATTTTTCCATGAAGCATTTTTGAGGTTAAGTGTCCTTTTGGCGCTTAGTACAGGCAACCCCAACCCCTGTCAGGCAGCCAGCCACCTAAAAAGATCTTGCTGAATTAATAAAAAAAAAAAAAAGAAAATATAAAATGAACAGCAACCAACGACAACAGCAACAGCAACAGCAACAGCGGCAAACAAAATACGTATATATATATACATAAGCACACACACACATGCATCAAAGACACACGCATACATACATACATACATACACACACACACATATTTCAGTATATATATAACGATGCTTACATATTTATACACATATATATATATATATGTATGTATATATAAAGTGTTGCCAATTACTTCATTAGTGTATGAGGTAGAGATGTCTGCATATGTGTGGGTGAGTATGTGTGAGCTTATTAATGTACTTATTCTCTATTCATACCATAAGTGAATGGCACTTCTGAAGAAAGCAAAGAAGTAGCAAAGAAGCAGACTCGACACACGCACACACACACGTACAGCCTCTCCCCCACATACTCACACACACACACACACACACACACACACACACACACACACACACACACCTCACACACACACACACACATATATATATAAATACTTATGCATACTTATGCAGTTTCTAGTGTGTCGCTGGCAAGCTGCAAAGTGGGCGCGTGCCACGCCCAAATTGCAGCACACAAATATGAATGTGAATTGTAAATAGGCTACGAAAATGATATAAACTAATTAGTTAAAGCAGCGACTGCACTTCCGTTGGCGCCATTTTGTGTGCAGTGTCTGTGTGTGTGCGTACGTGTGTGTGTGAGTGTGTTTGGATGCGTATTATCTAAATTAAGTGGCGCAGTGCACACACTTATGGCAGGCAGTTAGCTAAACTTCCTTTTCCTGGCACCCAACACTTGATGCGGCATTTGAATGCCAGCCTCAAGCAAAACAGCAACAGCAGCAGCAGCAGCTGCAGCGGCAGCGGCAGCGGCAGCAACAAAAACATGTGAAAACCCAAAGCTAATTGCATTATCACATACACAAAAATATTGTGCTTTTCACACACGGCTACAAGTAGGCAAAGCTTTGTTGCCAAACGCCTAATAACTATAGGCAGCAGGCCCAGAGCAGCCCAGTCACAGTTCTCAGATATTGTTGCAGGCCCTAACAAAGCCACACTCACACACACACACACACACACACACACACACCCACACACAGAAAGACTGAGGTGGGGACAGATATTCTGTCACAATTTGTACTTCTTGCGCTTGCCTCGTCTCTGCTCATTACGAGCATCGGTCCATTGTAGGGAATGCTTCGCATTTGCTGTTCAAGTGCGCGTGGCAGCCGCCTCCGGGGAGCTCCTCGTTGCTTGACAGGCTACGTTCTCGTTCTCGTTCTCGTTCTCATTCTCGTCTGGCAAAGATGCAGCCCCGTGCCGCAATCTGTTCTATTTGCGCAATTCGCGCTTATTGTTTGGAAAAATCAACAGAGAAATCAGCCAGAGACGTGCACAGAGAAATGCATTTGGCGGCAACTGCTGGGAAATCTTGAAATTAGCGCGATTATCGGAGCGTTGTCAAGTGGGCGGCAGCAACAAATGTAGCACAGGCGATTCAGTGTGGGATTGCTGGGACTGTAGCTAGGACTTTTCATTAGAAAAAGACAAGCAATCACTTACACACACACACACACAAACACACAGATATATACAAACGGCCCCGGACACAAATCACTTGACTAAACAAGGCGGCGACACAGCAGCCAACACGAGGAGCATAAACAGCACCACTGAGGCACCGCTGCACTTGCTAATTAAGTCCCCAACCACTAGACAATTGGCAGGCAGGCAGCCAGGCAGGAAGCCAGGCAAGGGCCCACCCCAGAAGGGGAGAGGCTAACCGCGAGCAGAAGAAGACGCTGCCCATTAACTTGCCTATATAGATATATATATATATATATGCAGTACTGCAGCCGGCAGCCCTCAGCCCTCAGCCCTCAGCGCTGTCGTTGCACATTTGAGATTTATTAAAAATTCTTTACAACAAAGAAGCACAAAAATCACACCCACTCACACATACGCACACACACACAAAGAGAGAGAGAGGAGAGAGAGAGAGAGAGAGCGAGTGAGAGACAAAGTCGAGGCTTTTAGGGTAGAACAGAATGGCGCGCCTAAGAGTATGCTGCAAATTTATTAATAATGTCGTTTATTGCAAAGTCGATCCAATATAATGCATTAAGCCCATGCAGGCGAAAGGCAGTCACTATAGGCTTAGCATCAGACAGAATGGAACAGTAGGAAATCTTTCCTTCTTTGTTTTGTTTTTCGTTTGGGGTGAATGCATGAGAAAAGTTTTTACTTTTGAATTCGAATTTCGTTGTTTTTCATTTTCTTGTCGACCGTTTATGTTCTTTTTTTGTTTTTTCTTACTCTATATCTTTCTATGATTTATTACAACTTTTATTTCGTAAATTTGAATGCTGTTTCAAAATATTAAAAAAAAAAAACCAACCTTAAACCAAAAAAAAAAAAAAAAATCAAATCAAAACCAAGCATAGATAATTAGCATACTGACCGAATCCAAACATATTCCTCATCTACGCATCTGCAGAGAATTCTACTACATACAAATGGAGAAATATGCACGTCAAGCTGTCACTGAAGGCATCAAGACACCCGATGATCTGTTGATTGCTGGAGATAGTGAATTATATCGCGTGCTCAATTTGCACTACAATCGCAATAATCACATTGAGGTATGCAACAATATACAAGCACACAAACACACACAAACATACACATGCACACACTGACAACCAGAGCTGTAAATACTTTCAAATAATATAAAAAAAAGTAATTAAAGAAAATAAAAGGGATTGCTTAAAGCAAAGTAATTAAAGCGTTGCTAAAAATAATATAACGATCGAAGCTCTAAGTGCTTTAAGATTAACTAAAGGACTTGAATTACATAATTAACTGTTAATTAAGTAGTTGCAGCTCTGTTAACAATAACATATGCACACACTCTCTCACTAACACACACACACACACACACACACACACACACACACACACACACAAACACTCGTGTTTCGCTGCCGTTTGACCTTTTTGCTAATTATCGATATCGTTCGTCCTTCGTCTTCGACATCCACACCCACAGGTACCCCAAAATTTTCGCTTTGTGGTCGAACAGACACTGCGTGAATTTTTCCGTGCAATACAGGGTGGCAAAGACACCGAGCAATCGTGGAAGAAATCCATATACAAAATAATCTCACGCATGGACGATCCCGTGCCCGAGTACTTCAAGTCGCCGAATTTTTTAGAGCAGCTGGAATAAGTGGAGGAGTTGGCTTTGCCAACGATGCCACCACCTCTCAATCGATCTACGAACCCTGCTACAGCAACAGCAACTACTACAACACTAACAGCTACAACAAGAACTACTGCAACAACAGCAATGCCGAAAGCGAAGCGAAAACAAAAGTTAAAAAGTTAAATCTACGTAAGAAATACAACTGGATATAATGCATATATTAATATTGTATTATTGTACACGCAAACAACAACAACACCAGCAACAGCAACCAGAGGCAACACACATAAGTATTCGCAATTTTTAGGCCTCTCGTCGAAATTTTAATGTCGAAACACAAACGACAACAAATCGAATCGAACAACCATTTCTTTAGAGCCGTAACAAATATTTTTTTAAAAATTTCGAAAATGCTGTCGCCGTTCTCCGGTAACATAACAAAAATTACAATTATATATACAATTATAGCCGCAATTCGTATTAGGTTTGACACATTCACACACTCACACACATATAATCGTATATAATCAAGCCTCAACTGAAGAGAAATACAAAAATATTTATATCAGCGCTGAAAAGCATGCAGCGCATTTGATTTGATCAGCTACCAAATGTTGTTCGAACCAAAGAACACGAAATATAGTGCAAATTAAAAACCTGAGCCGTTAAACAAATTCAAAACACTCACACACAACACACACACACACACACACATACACAGAGACTACAAATGTATTTATGCAGAGTGTAAACTGTACTCTGACCGTTGGGTTGCTTAGTTGAAATTTTTTTAAAAATATTTTTACAATACGTATATATTACAAATACATACATAGTTGAGCCATCTAATAATCTACCGCAAGTTGACACACATTTCCCACACACACAATTTCACATTCCCACACACATACACACATGTACACTCTTATATAACGGTACAGTCTTACAGTGTGCTCCATTTAGCTGATCGAAAAGTTCTTTGCAACTGAAGATCAATCGGCTTCAATTGCAGACAAACTTTTCGCTGCGTGTACGCTGCAGTGTTGCAAAAGCTTTTAAAAAGTGTTGAGCAATGCTGTCGCTTCATCAGCAAGCATATATATATATATTAACCAAGTCCAGGTTGCTTTTTCCTTTAAAATTTAAGCATATTTCGATGTCTATTAAAAAACTTAAAAAAAAAAACCAAAAAAAATTATTACCAAGAAAATCGTAGTATTTAAAGAAAAAAAAATGAGAAAATTAATAATTAAATTAGCAGCGGGCGTTAGGGTAGCTACAATTTATTTAATGTTATTATGCACAAAAAATACGACCAAAGTTTATTGTTAATCAGCTTAATTTGAATGCGATTTCCTTTGTTTGTAACCTTTTTTATAAATATATATTCCAAATAATTTTTGAATGCACCAAACTGTGCACGCATATTATTTTTTAAAATACCACCACACACACACACAACATACACACACACACACACACACACACTAGTCTGTTATTTATGTATATACTTATACGTTTAGTTAAATAGCAATTCGATTTAAGTTTACGTTTAGTTTAATTTACTTGGCCTTAAGTTGCAACAAATATACAAAAACCAAATATATACAGATATATACAAATACACAAATCAAGTTTTTGAGTTTCTTTTGTTTGATTTATCGCTAATTGTTCTCATCTTATTTGAAGTGTCGGCTGTGTGCCTTTAATATGCACTTTCATTTCATACCAAGCATGGAAAGTGGGCGGGTTAAGAGGGATATGTTGGCCAGCGCTGCGCGTCAGTGTTGGCCTAACCAGTGCTGCACAACATCGAAAGCAGCACAGCAACAACAACAACAACAACAACTACTACTACTACATCATCAACAACAACGACATTCATCAAAGCATGCAAACACATAAATACATCGCTAAAAATATTGAACTAGCCAAAAGAGAAAAATAAAAAAAATATTTATCGACACACGAAATATTCCTCAAAAAACAACATTTCGATAACCAAATAAATTTCGGCCCATCATGTGCTTTGAGAAGCTCATCAGCCGACACTAGAGTCTGCCACCTGCCCTATTCACGCCCCTAACGCCCACTCGCTTAGATTTTGGCTGCAATTTAGAGATTAGAGTCGGGAGAGCACCGCTTTATATAAAAATACTACATAATGCAAAACTTTTGGCAAACCCAATGATTAAGCAAAATTTTCACAATAGTCGAATTTTAGCTAATGCAAAATTAAATCGAACTAACTATTTTGTAGGCATGTGGCCACATCATATGTATATAAATATATGTGGCTATAAGACCCATCAAAATCGTATGCAATTCGGCGAAATTATCACAAAATTAAACAAGTATAAACGGTGAGTTTCCTAATCTAATGCAAAAACAAAACAAACAAAAAAAAAACACTAAATTTATAACTAAATTCTTATTGATATCGAAATTCGAATTGAATTTTAATATAAATGAAAAATTATGAAAAAAAAACTAAAAATTCATATTTAGATTAACAAAGCGTACAAACATAAAATTGATTACATTGGCTAAATATAAAAAAAAATTTCCTTTCAGTTGAAACTTTTTTTTTACTTTACTTTTTTAAGGTTTTCATTTCACACTTGCTGCAACAGAAAAATCGAAATCGAAATTGAAATTTGAAGAAAAGCTCGTTGATTGTTAATGCCTTTACAAAATTTATTAAACGAAAATGAAAAACTTTCGGCACTGAAGTTGACTTCAAAAATTTATTTAAATACAATTGTAACTGATTTTGTGATAAGACAAACAAAAAAAACTAAAAAAAAAAAAAAAAAAACAAAAAACTAAAATTGAAATTGAAATTGAAAAAGATGAAACTTTAAACTACATTATTGTTTCGGAAAATGCCAATATGGTGGAAATGGGTGGGCAGTGGCCATGCCCACTGGCCAAACATGCCACCATACAAAATTATTGATTGTAGAAATAGTTAATCTAATCGAAATTGAAAATTTTAACAAAACCTTTAGGCAATTTAAGGCGTATTAACAATAAACAAATGCTATAAACGAAAACAAAAAACTTTCGGCTAACAAAAAAAAAAAAACAAAAACAAAAACCAAAAACTTTAGGCAAAATTTTTATAAATTAAGCAAGTTGAAATTGAACAAATTTTAAACATGGAGATGAAAACCAAAAACAAATGACGAAAGCCAAAAAAAACTCAATATTAATAATGTGAAATAATTATTTGTTTGCAATCCCAAAATTCTTTTTCTATTTCAGTTTGATAATTTCTTACCTAAAACATAGATTACTTTTTGACAATATTTCAAATGGCAAAAATTAAGTATTAGAGAAGTTTTAATACACTTTTCCAGACCATTTGCTTGCGTACCAATAAGAGCAACAACAAATACAGCACGCAGCACACATATACAAACATACTACTACAGCTATACATAACTATATATAAATTGACATACATACATACATACATATTTCATACATTTATACTTACATAATTATACTATAAGTGAACCAAAAACAAAAGACATATTAATAATTGGTTAATAAACAAAAGTCATTGAGATTAAAAAAAAAGACAAAAAAAAAAAAGAACAAAAATATCGCATTTGCTTTTTCTTTACTAAATTATTTCTAACTTTGGCATTTTGAGTTTTCATTTACATTTCGAATTTTCGGCATTTTATGAAAGCAAAACGGAATTGATTGGCCTTTACCAACACAAACTACAACACTACAAATCAAATAAACAACTCACAAACAACAACAAAACGGTAAGCGAATCTTAATCATTCAAAATTATTATCGAAGCTCATGCGGGACTTCATAAAAGCAGCGGCAATTCCTTCAGACCAACTTCACAACTCTTTGGCACCAAACCTTTCGGGGCGCAAAAATTGCGTTTTGTTCACACACACACAAGCATGTAGACATATGTCTGTCTATATGCCGAAGCTTTTGGTATTTAAAATTCTAAAACAAAATACATATATCAATAATATCAAAAGTCAATAGCCTAGAGTAAAGTTTTTAAGTCATTTGTTACTAATGTCGATTGCAATTGCTTTTTGGAGCCCGACAATACACAGCACACATATCAAGTACAGTTTACAACCTGGGTAAAGGGGGAGGCCAGGATATTAGCCACACCTAAGCATCGACAACAAACAAATAACCAGCCAGCCAGCCAAAAGCAGCAAACCTACGACAACAAACTACAAAACACTCAATGATAGCAGCCATGCGGCGGCATCAAAGTACAACAAAACGAGAACTCAAATAAAAAGAAAACTCAGCCACCCAGACAGGTAACAGGTAACAGGTAACCAATAACCAATAACCAATAAGCAAACAAACAGCGATAAGCACTAGGCGCACAGTGTTGGTAAACGCACTGTGCGTCAGCAGCGACTGTGCTGTGAAGCACGGCGCATTCACAGACCGAAAACGAACAAGCGAAACAATTTTCTTTACTGATTAACTGCATAAAGCACAGCAAATTAAACTTAAAGCATAATGAAAACAAAAACCAAAACTACACGTAATCTAAATACAAAAACAAAAGAAATATATATAATAAAAAAAAAAAAACAAAAAACAAAAATATACTTACTACACGTAAACCAAATAACAAAATATAAATGCAGAATGCAGACATATGCAATTTTAACTAGATTTTAAAGCATTATTACCGCAAAATACCAAAAAATACCGAAATACCGCATATACTGAAAAGAATGAAAAAGATTTAATGAGAACAATTGGGCAAATTTGTATATAAGAACTAAAAACAAAAAAAAAAAGTCACATTTAAAAATACAACTACATACACGTAATTAAATATTACTACAGATTAAGCATAAGCAAACCTAAAGCTAAACCTTAACATCATAGTAACACCTAACCAACCCCCATGTCCCCCACACACAAATACCAAAACCAAAACTCAGCCAGGGGCAAAAGGCGATCCTTAAACACAGAGCTTTAATGCATTAAAAATGCGCGCAAATGAGATATATGTTTTTTTGTTTCGAGTTTACAGAGAACATGTGCCAAAAATAACCAACAAACTATACAGATAACAGATACAGATACAGCTACATCGAGTAACAGATACAAATGTATCTTTTACAGACTTATATGTATATCAAATATCACTTTGGCTCAAATAACGAGGGAATGAAATTTCAAATCATAACGTTAATGATATGTAATTGCATTCTATTTAGGTAAGTTAATTAAACATCCTTGTTTTGGAAAACATCTGATCACAAAATATAATGAATACAGATAATGAAAAATTATACAAATTTGCAGTTTAGGTAAAATCAAGCTAAAAACAAAAACAAAATAAAAATCAAAACGAAAACGAAATACTTAAAATGATTGCGTTTTTTTAGTAGCGAACGCGATTCACAAAATTTCAAATACTTTTGACCGAAAAAAAAAATAAAATAAAAAAACAAAGAGATCAAAAAGTTTTGAGAATACTAAAAAAAATAGAAATATTTTTATCACTTATTTGGAGTATCAGAGTATACCAATTTTTAGGCGCGACGCGCTGATCTTTTGTTTCTCAACTGCAATAGAGCAGCACAGATGATGCATAATTTTGGCGCACACTGTGTTGCAAACAAACGGATTAAGTTCAAATAAGCAAAATTTTTGCATTAACTAAAAAATAATGAAGAAAATTTGAAACAATTTTAAGCATCCTGAGTTTATGAAGTTTTTAAAAATCTTGTTAAAACTTTTGGCTTATATCAATGAAAACGACAACAACAAAGTTAAAATTCAAAATTCGATTGATATATATATATTACACACAAACACACAAACACACACACATACACACATACACACATACACATATATACACACTGCACATGCAAAGCAAACAACAAACAAAAGAAAGTATAAAAATATATAAAAGTTGCATAACATTAAATAATAATCTTAATAAACAACAGCAAACCAACTGAAACAATTAAAGAACAAACAAAAAATTTAGTTTTAACAGCCAACAATAGCCAGGGAAACATACACAACTCGTATGTGATATTTTTGAGTTAATCTCTCATTTATTTTTACTGTAACGCATATACAACAACAATTTAACAAACGACAAGCCCAATTCAATTGTGACAATATAAACGAACAACCAAATATAATTAATAACAATAACAATAATAATAATAATAATGAAAACAACAGACACACACAGCACTTCCAACAGCAACTTCTTTTGGGTTGTCTACACATATCAAAAAAAAAAAAAACAAACAAACAAAAACCAAAAGCTTAAAGAATTCACAAAGCAAACCCAATAAGAAATCGTGTTGTTTCTTTTAATTTATTATTATATATTTTAAGCCATCCTCAGTTCAAATTTTCAAACATGAATCAAATGATATTTACCAAAATATAAAATATAAAGTATAAAATATATAAGTAATAAGTGTTTATATAGTTGAATTTTCAATGACGAATTTTATGCCACAGTTTCATTTGCAATAGTCAAAACGTGCCAAGCGCGCGCACCGGGATAATTTATAGTACAATGCAACAAACCAACAAACAAACAAACAAATACATACCAATAAATTTTTATAAAACTATTTATATTTTTATACTAAAAATAATGAAAGCAAAATACAAAAAGAAATAATCGAATATCGAATAACAACAACAACAACAACAATAGCCAATTAGTCTAATAAGCCAAAAATTTTAATTACAATTGACAGCAACTATTTTTCGTTCACAATTTAACAACAGCAACATTTATGCCTTTAGTTGAAAAGGAAGAAGATGATGAGCTGACTGGCGCGCTGGTTCAGCGAGAGGCACAAACTGTGAAACTTGTTGCATGTCACACAATGCAATCGCAATGCAGAGCAGAGCCCAAGCACAAGCACAAGCACATGCCACATATGAAATTAACAATAGAAACTAGAAGAAAGCCAATCAAAGATGAAGACTGAAAGACTGCAAGACCCACAAGAGATGCCTGCCTGCTAAGAAACGATTCAAATGCAAAACATATACAATAACAAAACACATTTGCCTAGCCCGTGTGCTTGTGCAACACAAAGCTTTGAGCCCACTGCGATTGCGTGGCAGCCGGTTTTCGTTTATGCCTGCCTCTTGCCCACTGCCGCAGCAGCATCAAAAACATACAACAAAATAAGTGATAAAAAAGAAAACAAAACAAAGAAAAAAAAACCTTTTGTTTCACAATTCTCTTACGAAAAACTGAATCAATCAATTGATATGAACCACAAGCATTGCGTGCGTTGAACTGTTGTTGATTTCTGACAAAGACACGAGAACGAGGCGCCAGCGACAGAAGGCAAGTTTCAGCAAAACAACAAGCTCCTTTGGTTTACTCTCTCTCACTCAAACACACAGCAAACACAGCAAGCAACAAACAATAAACAAGCGACAAATTGAACAAGCAATTCGACATGTGTGCCTCAGCGAGCCACAGACAATAGCCCAGTAATATTATTCTTATTTTCTCAAATGGTCGTCCACTTTCTAATTCCCCGAGAATTAAAGTGGCGCCAAAAATCAAGCCGTATAAACAGACAGTACAACCAAAATAAAAGCAACCAAATATTGGCCACCACGAAACGAACAAATGATTGAAACTTGCGAAACGACCCATTCACAGTGATCACGAACAGTAATCTAAGCTGAGCGCCGCCTGTCAGAAATCACATCAGACGTTTGTCAAAATTCTACAATAATTTTTTGTAAAAACTGTAGGAGCAAACGAAAAACGCAATTTTATCAAATGATATATAAACATATTTATTTATATATACATATATATATATATATATATATATATATATATATATATATATATATATATATATATATAATATATTTATAAATAAATGACTTTCAGTTGATTCTACATTTTCCGTTCTTGCTTTTCTTTCGCTTTTCACTTTTGACAAAAGCGAAAACAGTAGCCGACACGCCCACTTGGGCGTGTGTAAAATATGTATAATAAAAAAAAAGAAAAGAAAACAATATAATAATAAATGCAAACAAAAAAAAATAAGTATAAAATAAAAACAAAAGAAAACAACAATATTTATACAGAGACTGCAAACAAATGTGATCAGATATTTTATAATAATATAAGTTTACAAGAAACCGCTACAACAAGTAATAAGAAAGCCAAACGAAACAATTAAAACCAAAAAATCTCTAGTATTTACTGCAATAGCGAAATGAATCAAAACGAAATCGAGAAGAAAAAAAAACATCCACTAAACACAACAACAAATCGCAACCTTGTAAGAAAAATGTAAGTCAATATTAAAACATAAGTGAAACAAAAAATAAATATAAAAAGAAAATCGTAAAAAACGAAACAAAAAATATTTATAATAATATTTTTTACAATAGCATATACAAAAACCGAAAAAAAAAAACAAAAGAAAAAACAAACAATCTCTAAATATATAGCAAACAACAAACAAACCGAGCAAGAGCCGCGGCTCAAGCGGATGCTTGGGCAGCTAAGCTACTTGCGCAACAGTTGCCTTTCACAGAAACAATTTACCGTTTAAGTTACAAATAGTGAAATAGACAAAACCAGAGTGGCAGCGTCGGCAGCTAACAGCTGCAGCGTTGCCATATTTTCTAACCAGCTTTCTGTTTACCTCGTTTCCTTCAACACAACAACAGCAGCGGTAGCCGCAGGTGCCGTTGCTGCTCTTTTAGTTAAAGGTTCATACAAAGATTCTATTTAGTTATTCAGTAGGAGTGAGGAAAGAAGAGGAGAGAAGCAAAACACGTGAGTAACGATTACAGAATAACGATTAATTAGTGGGAAGCCCAAAAATCAGCAACGAAGCAAAAAATAAACAAAAACTTACAACTAAAAACTTGAGGTAGAAAACAATATCAAAAATATGTAAGCAAAAAAGTAGAAACTTTTAATTCAATTTCATATTTGTTCTTTGGTTTTATTCTGATAGCTGAATATACATCAAATTTATTCTGTTATAGCAACAACAACAACAATTTTAGGAAACATTTTAATATTATTTTGCGCGTTATTGAAAATTAAAAATAAACTTTAGTTCAGAACAATAGTGCCGGTAATATTAATGATATAAGTAACTATATACATATATACAAAAGATATATATATATATATATATATATATATATATATATATATAAATACAAATACTATAGATGTCGTAAAATGTATTTCAGCATAGCTAACTAATGTTCTAAACGTACACTGAACAAACACGATGATATGCAACACAAAAACCGAAAGAGAAAAAGAAAAATCAAATCCATTTGCGCTCCGTTTTTTATTATACTATAAGCATTTCAGAGGCAAGTGATTAAAGATCGCCCCATGCCCAGCAGCTGTACACGAACCAACAGCCCAGCCCAACCCCTACTTACACACAAACTTACACACCACATGTATTCTCCATATATGCATCATGCCCCACATGCCCTATAAATATATAATAACTTATTAACTATATAAGATGAAGTAAACAAAAACAAACCCATTAAAAATAATACTATTGGTAGTTGCTATTTTAAATATGTATTACAAAAGATAAATTAATAAACATATGCAGAAAAGTATGCTATGAATGTTGAGCAGGAACCATAAACCAATCAGACAACCACAACGACAACAACTAAAACCAAAACAACAACAAAAACAGTCAAAAATGTTCCAATCCACATATTCAAAAGCCAAAACAAAAATTAACCTAAAATAAACGTATGATATTTCTATGCTTTTTTATATGAAACACGTATAAACAAAACATATACGAAAAAACAAAGAATATATAAAATTGAAATATATCTCAAATCGGGCAAACCGATCAAGCGCCCCCTTTAGGTTTAATTTTTTGCACACACACACACATACAACAGTAAAAAACCATAAGAAAAAAATAAATAAATAAATGTCAGCATAAGTATGAACAACTAAGCGTACTTAATTAAAATTATATAACTACAAAATAAACAAATAATAAGAAGAAGAATGAGAAGAAAAATAGCAAAGCCAAAAACAAAAACGAAAACCAAAAATCAAACATAAATTTCTACTCATAGTTTAGCAGTCGTAATTCATTTATTTTTCAATTAACTAAGCAAATGGACACAATACAAATTGCATATACATATGAGATAACTTACATAGTTCGCCAGAAGAAAACCGACTAAAACTAACACTAGCTCACTAAATACAGCAAATAGACATTTCCGCCAGCCAACAACAAGAACAACAGCAACTATAGCAGCAGCAACAACAACAACCACCAACAAATGCCGTTCAACCAACAACAACAGCTAAAAACTACACTTAATCAGTTATTAATTATCCAACACTTAATTTGTTTATGCTACTTACATACATACTCCTACACTATACAACGAAATCAAAAACCCAACTAATATAAAATTAATTCATACTTTTAACGGGTATACACGTAATATTGTAGAAATTACTTTAATATTTAGAGTCTGTGTATCAAATTTCAATTCAGCGGCAATTTCGACAAATTCCTATAAGAAAATAACAAATTTTTGAGTATGATATAATAATATTAATAATATAAAAAAAAAATATATATATATATATATATATATAATTTGGAAATTTCGATGGGAGGAGCTTTTCGGCAGTATGCTCAAATGGTATCGATGATTATAGATGAATCCCTTCTAAGAAACAGTTTCGAGCAACCATATTTCGGCTTTACCAAGAAGAAAACAAAAACTCTGATCAAATATCATAGAGCAGACGACTTTCGGCATTAGTGTAAAACAAGAACAGAAAACTAAAACAAAAAGATACAAAAAAAGTTCCAGTGGAACACAACTCTCGGCAAAGACTTTGGCGTATATTTCGGAACAGCAGAAGACGCAAAAACAAAACTCAAAAATGACAAAATACGCGATGCGAGTGTTCGAACGCCTGCCAAACACAAAGCTTTCTAGCCAAACCAAAAAAAAAAATAAGTTTTAGGTATAAGTGTAAAATTAAATATAAAGATATTTCGGTAATGTTCCTATATATACATACTAATATATAAATATATTATATATATGTATATATAACAAGGTAATGAACAAATTAATAATTTTGGAAAAACACAAAATTTCAGCATTTAGCTCTTTGGAATACAAATAAATTAAACAAAAAACAAATTCGGCGACAAGTAATTCTTTTGTATTTGGCAGGCTTTTGTAACACTGGCAAAAAAAAATTAAAAAAAAAAAACAACAAATAAGATTAAAAATGATATAAAAAAAAATAAAAAATTTATAAAAACGTAAATAGTTTACAGGCAGCATTTTATAAAGGAAATCAATCTTGTTAGTTTTCGTTTTAAATTATGTTCAACAATTTCTTATTTGACAACTTAAAACAAATTCAAATTCGTACTTTTCAACGATAACAACAACAATGAAGAACGCGTTAAGACCCAACAACAAGGAAACAAAAACAAATTATGATGACAAAAACCAAAAATGATATTTAATAATGAAATGAAACGAACAAAATTGAAAACTCTCGGCCATGTTTGGATAATTATCTCTCGGTGTAAAAGTTCAGGACAACAAAAGAAAAAACAAAAGTTAAGGCAAACAAACAAAAATTAAATTCTTTAGACTTTAGGCAAATAAAAAAAAAAAAAAAAAAAAAAAACAAAAATCGAACAAGAAAAACTCAAAATCCAAAAATTATATGCAAAATTACAAAATTTTGGAACTCAAAATTTCGTAAAGCTAAATTTAAATCGTAAGTAAACAAGCAGACGGAATCAACAAAAAATTGAAAAGGGAAACACGTGAACACACAAAATTCACAATCTGGAAGAACAAGAAATTGAATACGATTTTGAAACGTGTTGGAAAAATATCAAGAAAAAAGTACAAGCTTATTTTAAGCACCTTCGCGCCTTATCTTTAAGAACATAAATGAAAAACAAAAACAAAAAAAACCAAACGCAACTTTAATGACATACTTATATTTAAATACAAAAAAAATACAAAAACAAAAAAAATTGTAAATTTTATATAGCAAAACAAGCGAACGCAACTTTCGATACAACTCCTGGTAGTTATTGCATGAATTAATTTAAGTCTAATATCAAAGAGCCCATAGAAGCAAACTTTTATTTTTCCGTTTCATTTTTCTGTTTCCCAATTTCGGTTTATGGAAAATCTGCCTTAAATTATATATAAAAGAAAGAAAACAAACGAAAACAAGACAAGTCAAAGAAATTGGCAAATGCATTTTGGAGCTTACACTGCCACAAAATGCATTTGCTCCTGACTAGAAAAACTAAATTAAATTACAAAATTCCAAAAAAAAAAAAAAAAAAAAAAAAAAATGAGACAATTTAATAAATTAAAGAAAACAGCAAAATTAAAATCGTCGTCAAAAGGCGCTGCAGATTTCAAAATTCAAAAACCAAAAAGCAAAATCAAATAAATTTAACAAAATTACGGTTTGAAGCTCAGATAAAATTGCAGAACAAACAAAATCACAAAATGAAAATACATACAAGAAATAGGAAAGATTTTCTCTACTTTATTATGCCCAAGATAAAAAAAAAAAAGAAATGCTTAAAATCTTGTGTCAATGAACCCTTTGTAAATGTTTAGATGTAAAAAAAATGAAAATATAATGAAATCGTGGACAATTCTTAAGTTAGATGTTGATGAGATAAAAATTGATAAGAAAATAAAAATGTGTATGTAAAAATTGTAGACAAGAAAAATGATAAGAAACGAAATCGAAATTCAGTCCCTAATAATTAGTTCTAATAATGCGTATGTATATCCATCTAGACATATGTAATATATGTATGTATGAATGAATATAAAGTATACCCAACTTTCAAATATTTCTGTTTACTAATTCTGTGAAGAGCTCTTAAGATTTGCGCTCGATATTCCTGTTAAAACTTATAGATCAGTTAAGCAAACCGGCTTTAAGTTGATATACATGTTTCATCGGCCTTTTCTTCGGTTACTTCAGTTACAGCATGGCAATACAAACTTTAATTGATTTATGCGAAAAGCGTAGACATAGATAGGGGGAAAGAAGAAGAGAGATAAATGATTTAAGTAGCAGGTCAAAGTGTGAACAGTTCTCAAGCCTAAAATAAAACCAAAAGTGCAAGGCAGAGGCCCGAAGGACATCAAGAAAAAAAGAGGTCGTAAGCTGCCTGCCTATCCTGGACATCCATGACAGTTATGCAACCAATAGCACTGAAGGCAATACAAAATGCAATAAACAAAATGGTAAAAGGCAACAGATGCAGAAGCAGAGCAAAAGACAAGGCTAAGAAGACAAGTTTCGAATCAAGGAATTTCGGTCAAAATTTCGAACAAATCTTTCGGCAAGTTTCGAACAACTTTCGATTACTTACGCTTTTGTTGTTAATTTGTTATTTTGCGACTACATCTCCAAGCACACAACCACAAGAATATACCAATCAAGAACAACAACAACAACAACAGAAACAGAAAGTGATAACGAGTTAAGCAAAAGTTAAAAGCAATTTTTGATATGGGGCCACAACGTCCGATCTAAAGTGCCTTCATGTAACAAAGTAAAAACAAAACAAAAAAATGGAAAAAATACCAAAAAAAAAAAAAAACAAAAAACAAAAACAAACTGTTAATTTTTTATGTAATTAAAAAAAATGAACAAAAACCAAAAATGAAATTACTAATAAAATTGTATAAAGAAATTAAAATTGTAAAGAGATAAACAAATTTAAAAATCTAAGCGAAAAACAAAATGAAAAGGCTCCAAATAGACCAGCATTCAAGCAAATACCAAAACTGTTCAACATACTTGGCCTAGCTACAAAGTCTCTCGAGTTTTACGAAACAACCAACCAACCAACCTATATACTCAACCAAAATAAGTATCCTAAGTTAATCAACGTCCAAATTAAACAAGGAATAATGAACGCAAATCTTAAGTGTTGTCAGAACCAAAATTCTCCATTAGCAAAGTTGACATTGATTATATCAGAAAGCGATATACATACAAGTAAATAAACGTGTATTTAGTTATAGTATGTAAACAGAAAAAAAAAATACAAAATTAACACAAAAAAAAAAAAAAAAAAAGTATTAAATTACTGATTTAGCGTTTAGAAATGAAAGGTTTGAATATATATTGACTACTCTTAAAAGGCATATACCTAACTCATATATCGCTGAGTCGCTCATTACTTAATGTGTTACTTTCTATCCCACACGTACTCACACACACTTACACAAGATCATGTACTACATTTAGTTTAGATCTTAGGTGGATATAAAAAGAAACCAAAAAAAAAAAAACATACATATTTAAAAGAGAAGTTAAGCTAAACGAACGATTGCAAGATGCAAATACGAACGGCATACTTAAAGAGGCGGCAATAAGCTATAATGCAACTAAATTTAAGCTGAAACTCAACTACCGATATGCAAAAAAAAAAAAAAAAAACAAAACAAAACAAAAACAAAAAACTAAAAAAAAAATATGATAAAAAATAATATGAATGGATAAATTGAATATTTGCATATGTGCGTATAAAAAAGAAAATGCATCTAAATATACATATATAAGAGGTAGAGGCAAGCAGTGACAAATGCAAGCAGTGCATAGCAAGAAATTCACTGAGAGCAAACTAAAAGACTAAAAGGAAACCAATTAAATAAACGAGTGTCCCTTTTGTGCTTCTTTCGCCCATTTCACACACGAACACGAACACACCCACACAGACACGAACGCACACACACAAATGAAAAGAAACATATATATTTGCATTATTCAGTTTAGAATATTGAGTTGTGAGTTAAAACATACTTCGAAACACTTTTAAGAAAAACAACTAACTAGCAAAAATTAGCAAAATTTAAAATTTAAAAATTTATGAACATTAATTATTATTAATTTATGAATATGCATTCATTTAAAAGTGTTTACACGCACACACACTATGTATATATATATAAGTATGTATGAATATTCATTTATCGATTATGAATTACGAATTACGATTCACAATTTCGGAGCTCAACACCAATATGAACAAGTCATCAGCAAACATATACTTTTCTCATTACGTATACGTAATAAGTATGGATCGGAAGAACAGAAGTAAACGTGCATGGGTTTTGCTTAGAACCATTTTAAATGTATTTACCATTTTGGCAAACATTGCGATATTCCAAATTTCCAACTTTGGGCTAAAGTGAGACGCATCGTTTTCGAATGATTGATGCGAAGGACAAAAATTTTTAGCTTTCAGAGCCAAGTCAAGCAAAATTCCACTCCAAAATTAACTTTTATTTTACTTTTACAAAAGAAAAAACCAAAAACTAAATCAAAAATCAAATGTTTCAGTTATACAGCAATAGACCGGAATTATTTCCAAGAAATAGTACAAACAACTTTAGAAATAACTTTTATAATGTAATTATAATATAAGCGGTAAAAATAAAGCGCTCTAAATGTAAATGCCAAAAAAATTAATATAAAAATATATATATGTATGCTGAGAGCTACATCAATTCAAATTTACTATTTGGAAGCAAACAAAAAACTCAATTTTCCAATATGAAATTCGCAGATTAGAGCGCTGTTATATAAAAAAAATCTTAAAAACATATACGATTATATTATACTTTAATTTAAACTTAAATACACAATTTGTTGTTTTTGTAATTTCATTATTACTAAGCGGAATTGAAAGCCAACAAACAAACAAAAAATACTACAAAAACAGAGCCTGGCACAAATCATATTTTCTAAATTCCAAGTATACAGAAAACATGAAACAAATAAATAATTATTGTATTTCATTTTGAAGTTTCGAAAATCTTTTTAAATGGATTGACGAACTATACGTACATACACATATATGTAAAACTATACTTTAAAGACAACGTGGTAAGGAAACACATAAAACAAAAAGAAATCTGAAATAAAAACAAAAAAACCTAATGGCAAACAATTTACAATTATAAGCATATGTAATATCAATAGAAGACATAACCCTCTATGAGACCCTCCACCATTAAAAGAGCAGAAATACACACTCAACTATTTAACACAATAAACAATAAAACGAAAATAATTATGGATGTAATCAGCAAGATGCATAAATGAAAATCGAAAGTTTCAAGATAATGAAAGAAGATAATGACTGCGTATAATGCATCATCCTAAATATTAAATTAAATATGATTAACTCATTTCGAAAACAAAAATCAAATTATAGTTTCAGTTGATTTTGGCTTCCGTTTGGTTTTTATATTTTATTCACTTTTGGTGTACATTTTGAAATATTCGAAAAGTTTGTCTGGACCGTAATGCAGGAACATTCATGCAGACTCGCACAAAATTTATAACTTTCTCGTAAAACAAAAGTCGACGATTTGGTTTTGTATTTCGAGACATTTAGAATAAACAAGAGAAATAAATAAAATAACAAAAAAAAAAAAAGAACAAAAAACCATAGAACGTAAATCATTATTAACTGAAAAGATGTGTAAGAGAAAATTTAAATATTTGGTATATAAGCAAATATGATTACATAAATTTATATTTACGCAGCAACTGTAAGGAATGAAAAAAAACACAAACGAATAAATGCATGAAGGGAAGGTAAAACAACAACAAAACACTAAACTATAATATAACATTTTTAATCGAAAAAAAAAACACAAAAACTACTTATTTTATTGAAAATTATGTAAAATTTACTAAAACAACAAAAACACATAATAAAAGTATATTGTTTATTTTCATCTTTAAAAATAAAGTTTTAAAATCGTATAAAAATAGTAAAAAAAAAAATACCAGTTGTTTTATTTTGTGGGATAAAATAAAATTTCTGCTTTAAACTTAAGCTAGAAAACTTGAAGCGTGACTTTGAGTATTTTTTAATATTCGGCAATTTATATGGAAACCTATCAGTTATACATTTTATCATTAAAATATTTTCGACTAACATTATAAAAATGAGACAAGCTTAACATTGTCTTCAAGGGAAATTATATTAAGAAAGTTTAAGGATAGCACCGTTATGCTAAATATTAAGCTAAACTATATGGCAGAGTTTCAAATTACCCATGCGTTCCAGCCCTGAGCATATGTTTAAGTATCGATAGTCGATAAAAAAAGTACTCGGTTGCACCGCAAATGAAAAGAAGCAGCACATTACGCAAACGGTGTCTCGGCATTCAGCTTAATTGTTTATAAAAAATGTCGCTTCTCAGTGCTCTGTCCAGGTAATTAGACGACAATCTTTATAAGCCGATTTATTAATAATACAGACATATATTTCATTCATGAAAAGGCTAAGTCTACAGAGCAACGGTGTTGCGGCACGCTTCCTGCACACAACTCCAGTACTTTGTGCCGAACCCCTGAAGAAAAAGAAAAAAATCGACCCACAGGTTATAAAGCAGAGGGAGGACCGTAAGAAAAAGAAAATAGAGAAGCAGATACGTAGGCTGGAGAAAAATGCGCGTCAATTGAAGCCGGTGGAAGAGCTGGAGGTGCCTTTAGATTTAATTGACAATAAAGGGTATGACAACAAATACCGTGTGCACACGTTCCTATTAGTAATTATTTATTTTTTTTTTTTATTGTATAGTAAACGGGAACGAAAACTAACATCCTTAGGCGCTGCGGAGGTGGAGCACCGAGCACTTCTGACGAAACAATGGGCTCACTACAAGCACGACGAGAAAGTGAAAGATTTTCAAATTATTGATCGCTTGGTACAATCACAGAACAAAGCGCTGGAGGAGCTGCGTCGTGAGTCCGAAGAGCTCTATCAGGCGGCCATAGAAGTGGACATGAAACTGCTGCCGGTATCCGTAAAAGGGCCAGTGGCCACACCCCCCATCAAAGAGTACGTAAGCCCTGACGGCGACTACATACATCAAACAATGAGGTGGGAATAAGACGGAGTCAATTTTTTTTTTGTTTAGGTAAAAAGAACATTTGTTATTTTAATTAAAAAGAAAACTGAATAAAATGTGTATTTTATTTTAAAATATTTTTTTGAGGAATTGTTTCTCAAAAAAATAAGATGGATCGACTTTCAATATCATTGAATACAAATTCCGATTTCTGCATTGAATGTATATATATTTATTATAATTGAGAACAAGAATAAAACAAGTGAAAAATGCAATTGCGTCTCTGTTGTGTTTTTAAATATAATTTTGAAAGCACTGCGAGCTGATTATATTTTCGTTTTCATCGGGCATCAGATATCAAAACTTTATATTTTTCAATAAATAAATAATATGTAAGGGACAACACCCGATTGTCCTTGTGAAAGTACTTGCATCTGTTTTAAACGATTTTTAGAGTAATCTAGGAAGGCGTGGTAGTGGCATTAGTCTTAGCTGCGGCCTGCCGCTTTTTAACGCCCCAGTTGTAAACCCGCGCCATGTTCACCTCGGTTGTGGTTATTTGATCTCTGTTTGGGAGTAAATGTATACAGACGCATTGCATTTCAAACAGTATTAAGTAACATACCTGACGAAGTCCTGGTCGTGCTCGATAGACTTAAGGTTGCCCAGAGCGGAGGTAATATTTTGCTTTAACAGCGTTTCTGCTTCGTCTAGAGGATATTCCAACATAACGCTAGCTCCCAACCAGAGATAAACCGTTTTTGTGGGCGGCACTAACGTTTTGATGAAGACCTGATCACTGAGCAGAAATTGTGTCTCCCGCTCTTCGTCCTCTTTGCGTAGCACATTGACCATTTCCAACGAACGCTCCAGATCAGGTATCTGAGATTTCAGCTTATGACGACGCGCCTCTAAGTTGTAGGCCATGAATCGATACTTGCCATGTTGTTCGTCCAGTCGTTGCAACACTTTTTCACAGTTTTCGTTTTCGGGCTGTGTCATAAATGTATCAATTTCTTCCTGCAAAATGAGCAATATTGATGATTAATATGGGATAGTGTCTACAGCTGTTTTTGGCTATGAGCAATCTAGGTTAGAATTTCAATTGGCTGAGCAGCGCCGACAGAGTCTGATGCATTTTACTTACTAAAAATATTGCTTCTGGTATCCCCGCAAACGTTTTTTGGTTTTCCGGTAATTTTGGCATTTTTACTGTGTCCATAGTACCTGTTATATTGCTTTTATTTGCTATATATTCTTATAAATTGTAATAAATTTACAGCAGGTCAACGGCGGTAGCAGCAGGGCGATGCGATGATTATAAAAATAGTGCTGTACAACGATTTGCACTTATACTTAATTCGATAAGTATTTTATAGTGACTGATTCTATCGTTTACATATATACAGTAATTCAAAATATGTTTGACTTTAGTAGAACAAATATAATTATATATAATTATATTAACTCATTGTTCGCCAATATCTGACTTCAATTACTAACAATATTAGCAGGAATAGCGGGTTTCGTTTTCTTTGCTTAGGACGTCAGTGTGACTAAAATCATCGCAACATTCAACTTTAATAGTGACAGTGCTGTAAAACAAGCCAAATAAGTTTGAACAGAACTTACAGCAGTTCACATGTGCTGCGATCTACTGCGGCTGATATCATTGCAACGCCTGTGTGCATTTTTAGTTATTGAATCGGATATTTTGACATGTCGATCAGCGAAGCTAGCGTCGGTGCTGTACGCGGCGGCGGTGATTCTGTAAAACAAGCAATAATTGAAGAGCTACAGAATCTGCTAAGCTCGGACACAACTGTTTTGCAACAGGCGGAAAAGCGTAACAAGCAATTACAATACACAGAAGGTATGCAAGCGAATTGGCGGGTAAATGACTTCTGTGTCTATATGATGCTAACAGCTTTGGTTTTCAGGGTATGGAGTCTACTTGTCAGAAATTATAATGAATCAAGCTCATGAGCTACCGCTGCGTCAAATAGCTATTATAATGCTGACGCGGTATGTTGAACACCATTGGACAGATTTGGGTGAGACGGATAAAGGGAGCGGGCATATGGCCACCGAACAGGCCAAGCGAACAATTCGAAACATATTGCCGAATGGCCTGTATGATCCCAATTCCAAAATACGGTCATCGGTGGCACACACGATATCTACAATTGCGGCCACGGACTATCCACATTGCTGGTCAGAGCTCTTTGACATTATAGTCAAATGTCTGGGGGGCAATGAGGATTCAATACATGGAGCTATGCAAGTGCTGCAGGACTTCACCTACGATGTAGACCAAATCAAGGAGCTTGGTCCTGTTGTCATACCCGAGGTATATCGCATATTCGATTCGGAGAATAATTACTCGATTAAGACTCGAGTTTCCGCAATACGAACGTTGAAGCAACTTTTTATGTCCATCTCGGCTCTAATAACTGATAAGCAAGAGCAGAGCTCCATGATGAGCTCCATTCTCTCCAACTTTATGGACAAACTTGTGCACTATCTGAGCATGAATTGCGGGGCTGGATCCAGTTTTCTGCTACGCTCCGAAATAATAAAAGGTATATCAGCTTTAATATATTTTACAATATATATTATATAAATTACATATTTGCAGTGTTCACTTATCTGGTGACTGATATGCCGAAGTATATTAATCCGTTTATGGAGCGTATTTTACCAATTATTTGGCAGTTGCTTACACAAATAGCGGAAACCTATGTGAAGGTATCTGTCAATCAGACGGAAGCAAACCCCTTAGCGACCAGTGAATTTGAAGAAGAAGACGAGCAGACAAATTTCCAAACGCTAATAATACAAATTCTCGAGTTCATTAACTGCATTGTCACCTGTGGCAAACTGCGTGGCAATATCAAGAATGTTCTTGCAGATTTAATATACATAACTATCGTGTATATTCAACTCGGTGAGGAGCAGTTAGAGGACTGGCAAGAGGATCCCGAGAAGTTTGTTGATGACGAGGACGACGGCGGAGTCGAGCTAACTGTACGCATGTGTGGTCGCGATGTTCTGCTGGTAGGGGATAAACTATGTCTAAAATGTGTGCGCCAACATATTTATTTCGTTTGCTAGCATGTATATATGTTGTACTTGTTTGTTTAAAGTTTAGTTTGCTAACTGCTGGTAACTTGGTAGCTAATTTATTTGTACCGTTTTCAGGCTATTAATGACGAGTTCGGAGTGAAGGCCATTCAACCGTTGCAGGAAGCTCTGGGCCGCCACTTTAGCGTAGCGGAAGCGGAGAAAGAGGCCAACAATCCGAATTGGTGGAAGATTCATGAAGCTTGCATGGACGCTGTTCATGGTTTTCGTGATATAATACTCGAGGGTGATTCCAAGTTTGATTTACTTAACTATCTAACGATTGTTAGAAATTTGTTGGTACACCAGCAATCGCCTCATCTGGTTGGCCGCGCTCTGTGGACCCTGAGCACATACTCCAAGTCGGATTTGTACAATCCGCAGATGATAATTGAGATCTTAGACGTGACCCTATGCAGTCTATCGCCGGATAAGTCACATATTTTACGCATCAGCGCTGTTCGCGCTTTGCATGGCTTTCTGCAAGCCAATGAAAATGTTTATGGGGAGAAACGTACATTGCTCGTCTCCAAACTGCCGGGTTTTCTTGATGGCATCATGACCCTGGTGCCCGGCTGCAAAGCGACAGTGCTGGCGCTCATAATGGCAGCTCTCACAATGATGGTTGAGTTTGATGCGGACTTTGCGTATGCGGCTTATCCCAAAATCATCCCCCTGACTATTGCAGCATTCCTTAAATATGCAGAGGATCCGTTTGTTTTGGAAAATGTTCAAGATCTGATCAAAGCCCTTTGCCAACGCAAACAGTGTCTGGGCCCTCTACAAGAGAAATTCATACCCACCATCGTTAGCATACTTGCCTTGCAGGGTGAGCAATGCAGCGAGAAGCAGGATATTGCTCTTGATGTCCTTAACACAATTGTC
Source organism: Drosophila mettleri (assembly GCA_035047625.1). Classification (NCBI taxonomy): domain Eukaryota; kingdom Metazoa; phylum Arthropoda; class Insecta; order Diptera; family Drosophilidae; genus Drosophila; species Drosophila mettleri. Next base: position 12,265,981 of record JAWNPI010000035.1, on the reverse strand, counting down.
AGGTACACGGCACCGCCGCTGCCCAATGCTTTGCTGGAAAGTGCATTTCCCGCCATGATAAACTGTGTGCTGCATACGGACGACCACACCGTAATGGTCGCCGGCGGGGAGTGTTTGCGTAGCTTTATTAATGTTTCACCAGAACAGATTTGTAACTACAAAAACGGCGAAGGCGTCAACTATGTGATGCAGATTGCAACGGTTTTATTAAATCCCATGAATGCTGAGATGACCGCCGGGGGCCAAATTGGTCGACTAATTATCACCATAATAACGAAAATGGGCAGTATGCTGGGCCAGACTGTTGATATGCTCCTAAAGGCCGTCATCAGCAAGATGCAGAACCTCGAGTGTCTCAAGGTCATTATGAATTTGGTACTCATATTTGCTCATCTGTTTCTTACTCAAATGGATGCGGTCCTCAACTTTTTGTCCACGGTTCCCGGACCCAATGGCGAGCCAGCATTGCAGTTTGTTCTCACCAATTGGCTGTCGCGTCAAAACTCGTTCTTTGGTGCATACGAGCGAAAAGTATGTTAACAAACTATCTTCATAGTCATTAAACACCGACTAATATATTTGTGTGATATACTTCAGGTTACCACCATGGCGCTCTGCAAGCTTTTTGAATATGGTGTGGCCACCCAAGATAATCGTTTGACATCCATAACGTACAAAGAGCTAGTGGAGGAGCCGAGCGGCGATCGCATTCGCACACGCTCAGTTGCGTCCAACTATCAAAAATGGGTTACGATACCCGCACTTGTCAAGATCTTCAAGGTACTTATATCCGAATATCAACATTTTCAAGAAGGCAAAACAGATGCGCCCCTAACAGACTCTGAGGATGAAGTGACCGAGGAAGATGATGCTCCTGGCAATGCTAGCAAGCCACGCTACATTTCCGACTTGTGTTTCGATTTCGATGAGGACAATGTCGAGGATGAGCAAGTGCTACAGGTGTTGCTCAAGGAGTGTAACTACACGGGCGACATTGGCGAGAATTTGCAAAAGTTTCTCAACAACTTTACTCAAAACGAACACTTTCCCACGTTTTACGAACATCTCAACGAATCCGAACGCCTCATTTTGCTGACGAAGGCACAGCAAAACTGATTGAAATTCACAGTTTCCAACACAGAAAATTGAATGAAATTTCAGACACGTCTTACAGCCCTTTGTGTTAATCTTATTTAATATTTGTTATCAAGCGTTTAATAAAAAACAAAACTATATATATTTGTAAAGACAACTTAAGCAAAGACAACTTAAGCCTGAAATATATAGATTTCTCAGATTTCTTTCGTAGGCCACTTAGATCTCTGATTTCTCAAATAAAATTAACTAAAGAGCAACCTCGTCGCTGCGCAGCTCATGTTGAATTCGTATTTCGACCTGAAATAAATATTTTAGTTTATAAATAATGTATAATAAATTTGTAATTACCTTAGGCTTGTCGGAATTCAACTTAAAGAACTTTCGAATACAAGGCGTTAGCAATACGGGATCAACTTTATTAGGATCGTTAGTGCCAAAGACTAGGGTGCTGAGCAGCGAAACAATTATGGTTACGGAGGCGCCTAGCGTAGTATACCACATATATGATATTCTATACAATGGAAATATATCCCTGAAATGAAACCACAACAAGAAACGCAGTATAATATTAATATATATATATAACGAATCAACAATAGCAATCACTGCTTACTCAGCTGTAGGCCCTTGGGTATGGCTGGCATTGGCAGCGCTGGAAACCAAAGCATCTGCATTGAAGCTGTAGCTGCACTGATCAACGTTTAATGGTTTTGTTTGATAGCGAATGGCGCCCGATGCAATGGCCCACTGCGCATTCAGACTGACCCAAGACATGACAACGACTCCGACACATCCGCCGAGAATGGCGCTCTAGAAGAATAAAATTTGTATTGCAAGCACTAAGTCAATAAAAGATATTTAAACAGACATTCCCATTGATCCAGGGCAAAAGTATGCCAATGGTGAATATGCCAAAGAGAGGACCATTAGTTATTGACTCCAGGCTCATTGTCAGCTGCAGCACTGTTCCCATATGTTCAACCACATATACCAAGGCCACACAAAGCACTCCGATGCCAACGACCACCAAACGCATGATCCAGTTGGTGGCCTGACTTGATAGAGGTTTCTTGACATACGGCTTTACAAAGTCCTCCAGCACAACAGCGGACATGGAGTTCAGACAGGTGGAGAGCGAGCTGAGAGCAGCACTAAAAACGCCCGCAATAAATAAACCCGTCATTCCAGGCAACTCGCCCAGCGTGTCCATTACAAAGAGAGGCAAAAGTTGATCACGTGCCTTAGCCAGCTGCGGATAGAATTAAATGCAATGATGTAAATATTTCCAAGCAAACGAAAACCGACAGGAAGATAGGCGTGCCTTGGTAGTAAGTGGATCACAGTTTTGATATGTGGCATAGATGAGCAGTCCATTGTAGCCACACAAGGCCATCAGGATCAAGACTCCAACGCAAAAGATGACCAGAGCCTTGCGCGCATCGGCTAAGGTAGGCAGTGATAGATAGCGCTGTATCATGTTCTGGGAGACGGCATTCGTCTGTGTCCAATAGACAATGCCACCCACAAACAAGCACCAAAATGTGTGCCGTACTGTGGGATCAATGCTGAGACTATAAGAAATTGAAAAGTCAACAGAAAATCTTTTAGCTAAGTCCGAATCAACTCACTCTGGTGCTTCCAGTCTATTTGAATGCCAAGCTCGTTCCACTACTACACTAGCTCCACCAATGTCCATGCTTCCTTTTATTGCCACAAGGGCAAGAGCGCCCAGCATGGACACCGCCTGCACCACATCCGTCCAGACAACAGCCTTCAGCCCACCCATGCTGGTGTAGAACACACAAATGATGCAGACAATCGGCGTAATCGTGTGAACTCCCATTCCAGTAACCTGATTAAATGCAAGTGCCGGCACGTAGATCACAATGGGTAGATATGCCACCTGAGTAATAATTGCGATTAGACTTTGTTTGGATAGTAAGCTTTTTTCTTGGATACTCACATTCATAATGGCAAACATAATGGAACCAAATAATCGAAGACGACGATCGAAGCGCACTTCCAAGTACTGTAAGATTGTAATGATCTCTAATATTCTCAGTCTGATATGCTTAATAGATATTGTGGCTTACCTCATAGGTGGACGTAATATTCAGATCATGAAAAACGGGCAAATAAAAGACACCCATCACAATGCCCATGCCAATGACTCCGAAAGCTACATATAAATACTGCGTGCCATAAGAGTACACCTCGGTGGGCAATCCTAGTAGAGTGATGCCAGAGATGAAGCTAGCCACCAGTGAAAAAGCAATGGGCACCACCAGCATTTTGCGGCCACCTAGCATATAATCAGCCTCCGAGACTGATTTATTCATGAAACCAAAGTAAATGCCAATGCCGATGCATAGAAGGAACATCGCCACAAACGCGACATAGTCTTGCCATGCGAATCGCTGCAGCTCTCCCAGAATATTTTCAATGCTATGCATTTTGCTATTCGAGTTCCTTAATCCGACCAGACGTCTGATCTTCCGCAGTGACAACGTGGACTAAGTCGATCTCTGATTACATCTGTTTGTCTGTGATTCACTAAATCTGTTCGTTCTATTACTAGCAGCAGCTGTGGGCGCTAGTCGGCGGCTCTGTGATTCAATCCAATTTTATTCAATTGTCAATTGTGGGGTAATTTAGTTTTTTATACTTAGAGAGAATTGCGACACTTTAGTGCCCAGTTTCCACATTTTCGTAGTTCTGACCTTACATTCAAATGGATTAGTTTATTTCTGGATAAAAAAAGTGTTGACCCCCAAATTAAAAAAATTGCACAATGTCAATTTTTCGGTTCCCGAAAAAATACAAGGTATATTATTAATAAGAAAAAGTTATGATATAATAATATATAATAATATACATTTCACCATTTATTTTGAATGGAAATTAGTTGGATGCTGGTAAATAAAACACATTTTTGCAATAATGGCTAGAATAATAATTACGTACAGAAAAATAAAATAAATATACCAGTATATTTTTTAAGTGCTTATTAGTGAATGTAACATTTCTCTTTTAACTACACAAGCTATAAAATTTGAGCTCATTATAATGAACTGTGTGCAATTTACAACTTTCTGTGATTCACTAATTTAGTGGATTTCATTCATAATACAGATTTGTTTCAAGCTATCTATGTATGTATCATTTTCATTTTCATTAATTGAGTAATTTGAATTTTGGGGAACACATGACATATTCAACTTAAGAGCTTTCAAGTTTCAGTGGATAATAGTAGAATGAAGAACTATGTTAACTATGTTATTTTTACCACGTTATTTTATTGTGTTTTTATTATTTTTATTTTTATTATTATTTTAAATATATTTTATTTACTATAAATAAGAGTAAATAATTTCATACTAAACGGACAGTTTGAATCCTAGAGAAGTCTTATCGATTATGAATTTAAATGCAAGTTATCGATGACCTATCAGTTTGCCGCCACAAACACAAAAGAACTGCGGAAATATAAATTTTTTTTTTTTTGCTTAAATACAAATATATTAATTTTATACAATGTTAGCCAATCCTTCAGGTGGGAGTGTGCCCGACAAGGCGTGGCAACCGCACTTCGTAACACTGGAAACATCGTGAGTTTTTTTATAACAACCGGCAAAAATTAAGGTTCATGGCTTCTAATTTTCAGCATGGGCAAAATAACCGTGGAGCTGTACTGGAAACATGCACCAAACACAGTATGTTAGCGATATTTTAGTATTAAATTCTTCATGAAATAACGGTTCTTGCGAAACGCGGCGTTGTACGCAGTATAATTGTTGTGTACGTAGACTTTTGCTGCGCCACTTTCCTGTAAGGTTTTTTGTTAACATTGTTTTTTAATATAAATATTATTATTTTAGGAAAAATAAAAATGCAAATAGGTAGATAAATAAGCGAACAATACTATAAAAAAAGAATCATTTCGATAAGTGCCTTATAGTAGATTCTAGAGCCAACTGAACACAAAAAAAAAATTTTTTTTCTGCTGTACGTAGAATTATGCTGTCGAGTGTATGTATCATTTTCATTTTCATTAATTGAGTAATTTGAATTTTGGGGAACACATGACATATTCAACTTAAGAGCTTTCAAGTTTCAGTGGATAATAATAGAATGAAGAACTATGTTAACTATGTTATTTTTACCACGTTATTTTATTGTGCATTTTAAATATATTTTATTTACTATAAATAAGAGTAAATAATTTCATACTAAACGGACAGTTTGAATCCTAGAGAAGTCTTATCGATTATGAATTTAAATGCAAGTTATCGATGACCTATCAGTTTGCCGCCACAAACACAAAAGAACTGCGGAAATATAAATTTTTTTTTTGCTTAAAAACAAATATATTAATTTTATACAATGTTAGCCAATCCTTCAGGTGGGAGTGTGCCCGACAAGGCGTGGCAACCGCACTTCGTAACACTGGAAACATCGTGAGTTTTTTTATAACAACCGGCAAAAATTAAGGTTCATGGCTTCTAATTTTCAGCATGGGCGAAATAACCGTGGAGCTGTACTGGAAACATGCACCAAACACAGTATGTTAGCGATATTTTAGTATTAAATTCTTCATGAAATAATGGTTTTTGATAACTGCAGTGCTATAATTTTGCGGAGCTGTCCCGACGCGGATATTACAACAATGTAGTATTCCATCGCATCATCCGCGATTTCATGATACAAGGCGGCGATCCAACGGGGACTGGACGTGGCGGCACCTCAGTTTATGGCGGCGAATTCGCAGATGAATTGCATAGTGACCTTAAGCACACGGGTGCCGGAATATTGTCAATGGCGAACTCTGGCCCAGATACAAATGGCTCACAGTTCTTTATCACGCTGGCACCCACGCAGTGGCTGGATAACAAGCACACAATATTTGGACGCATTTACACCGGAATGGAGGTTGTGAAGCGTATTGGTATGGTAGAAACTGATAAGAATGATCGACCCGTGGATCCGCTACGAATTATTAAGGCCAAAGTAGAAAAACTATAACGGAGGACTATTGAATATTAAATAAATAATATTTTTAAGCCATTCTAACAACAAATTTGTAAATCACCATTTATTAGTAATATTTACAAATTTATATTTTATATAATTAATCCTTAAGCTCGTTCTGTAGTACCCACGATGCTGCGCGCATGGCTATGGCAGCAATAACTGTATTTGGATTCCCGGAAATGGGTTGAGGCAGAACACTGGCATCCACAACGCGCAAATTAGATATTCCATGTAACCTGGTTCCATTGATATTAAGCATTTAGATCATTTAGGGAAATCTATGTACAAGAATTTACCTCAATTGCGAGTCAACGACGTCGCCTAGAGCACAGGTGCCACCTGGATGATGTGAGCCCAGACCTATGTGTCGCATAAGACATTCCAGATAATTATCCGAAGGTTGGTGCTCAAGGAAATCTCTTTTAAATGGTCCAAAATTAGCACACTCCTGCAGTTTGGGCCAATGAATATGCGGTCGCAATTTACCAAAAGCGGAAGATTTCACAATCTATAAAATAGTCGCAAAAATGTTAGCAGATCAACAAGGTTAATTTGTAAGCCAGTTGTGTCACCTTTACAGCATTTCTTATAGCTGCGATGGTACAAGCGACATCCTGGGCGTTGCTCAAATAGTTCGGATCAATTAGAGGATTTCTGCGCATCGATTTATGGAGCAGTGAAACAGAGCCCCTAGATTTTGGTTGCAAGCAACTGGATATGACAACGAAACCTTCCTGCGAAGCATTGTGGTAACGTGGGAATAGGGCCCGAAATGCCGAACGCTTGAAGTTAGAAATAACCATGAGAGCATTTTCATCTATAGCGCCAGCGCCAAAGAATGTGATACCAAAGGGCGTCGGTTCCTCGTAGCCAGCTACATGTCCAAGCACTCCGAAATTTCCGAAGGGACCAGTGCCAGAACTCAAGTACTTAAACAGGTTCATTGGGCTAAGCAATGTCCGCTGATTCAGAGTTGGCCCGATGATGCCTATTGAGACGAACAGCGGCACGTTAAAGTGATCGTGCAGTCCCTGACCCACCAATGGCAAATGATGCGCAACAAGCAGTCCCATTGCATTCAATATTTTGGTGTCACCAATTCCCGAGGCCAAAAGCAATTGTGGACTTTGGTAGGCACCTACGCAGAGCAACAATTCACGACGAACTTTAATATTAAACTCGTACTCTTGGTTCTCCCCATTTTTAACACCTACTGTAACAGAGCTGGCTTTTAGATTGGGTGCTGATGACAGCTGAATCCTTTTGACTAATGCGTGGGGCAGCAGGCGAAGATTCAAGTTGTTGACTACGGGCAAAAGGAATTGCTGATGCACCGAATGGCGCACACCATTCTTTATATTATAAACAGATCGTCGAAATTGCCAAGGCTCGTGCTTAAATTCCGCTTCTGATTCGTCCAGAGCTTCCGATAACTTTGAATAGCTACGTGGTATTTTAAAAACATCTTCTTTCTTAGGCTTAGCGGCAGTCATATAAGGACTCACGTCAGTCCAGTTCCAACCACTTAATTTGTGCAACTTATGCCATGAATCAAAATCTGGACCATGCCCGTCAAAATGCAACATATAGTTTAAATTTGCTGATCCACCAAGACCTTTGCCTCTTGGCAGGCACTGACGCTGCTCAATCAAACCTTTGGACGAGTGCTTCTGAGGCACCGAGAGAAAAGACCAGTCATTGATGCCCTTTTGTTGAAATGTAGTTAGCAGAGGAATTTTACTAAGATATCCAAAAGTTCCACCAGCCTCAATAAGCAATACACTTCCATTGCTGTGCTTGGCCAAAAGAGCGGTAAGGGTAGAGCCAGCTGTGCCAGCGCCAACTAGAAGAGTGCAGTTTCAATGGTTAATCCAATTTTCTGATGGCATCACTTCTTACCAATAACATAATCGAATGCAAGATGCCTACTCTCTTGTTCTAATACATTAGGTATTGTTTCTTCATTTATTTTATAAACAAGAAGCAACAATACCGCAAAACAGCCAGTTCCAAGAGCACCAGCACATAGAAATTCTGTAATAAAGAGATAAGTATTTAAATCAGATTTAAAAGAACAAAAATATAATAATAAATTTACTTGTGAAATTCAATTTCATATTGTTTGTGTACTCTGATATGATGAAATGCCACTATCTAGTTAGCAAAGCGAACACAGAACACTGAAAGTAAGCTGTCAAAGACTAATCCAATTATGGTCCCATTAGTGGCCGCAGAGATGACAGGCTAACAATTTGAATTCAGGCGCGTAAGCTGTCTTTTATCGATTTATCGGATTTCATTTTTATTAACTCATGTACGCAATATTAAAAGTTATTTACATAAATTAATGTAAAATATTAATGATTTCAAATTCAGCTTAAATCAGTATATCTATTTAACAAGAATACGATTTATTAATCATAATAATTATATTCAAATTTAAAGGTAATTTTTCATGAGCTGTATTACTACTTACAATATAAAGTTCATATGCTAAATATTTTTTTTTTTTTTTTTTTAATTGGACTAACACAACATTTATAATAAAAGAGATGCTGGAATTCAAAAAATTGTTATCACTTTTGCGAAGCGATTAGTGTTTTGTGTGAATGGCAAAGTGTTGTCAAATTGTGTTAATTGCAAACAGTTGTTCAATGTTCGTAATATTATTTGTTTGTGCCCGTGTGCATACATATTGAGCTGTTTATCGCTTTCCATTGTTGTGGAGCACTCTAAGCAGGGCCTTATTGAATAGTCGCTAACCACGGTAAAATAATGCAGGCGTCGCTTATCGCTTGTTGTTATGGTACCACCAGTGAAAATCGACTTCTCACCCACAACAACAGCAACAACAACAGGGGGACAGCAGCTGCTGCTGGTTCAACAATAACAAAAGTGGATCATCAAACAATAGCCAAATACAATCAGCAGATGATTCGTTGACAGATGTAAGTACAAGCTTGATGTCGACAGTCGCCAGTGTACAATGAACTCCGTTTAAAATAAAATCATAAATAAAGCTTAATCAGGCCTAGCTCGAATAAAATCAACAGGTGTCCACGATGTCACTCAAGGAGCAAACCGAACTGCAACAGCTTATTGAGCTACTGCCCAGCGAAGAAGAAGAAGCGATCCAGGTTCAAATGCTCACTACAAAATTAAATTCATATTTATTAATATTTATGTCTTTATAGTCATTCATCAAGTGTCTTGGCGGAAGCGGTATTCAGTTGCATCATGAACGCTTGAAGACTCTCTTAATATCATCTCCATATCCGATACTCCAAATATTGCTCTTGCTGTATAATCAATCAAAATTCTACATAGGATGCATTGTTAGTGAGGCATTGAAGCATATGTTGGATGATGCTGACACATTCAAATCAGCTTCAGCTGCGACTCGTTTCCTCAGTGTGCTGGCAAACATTCCGCAGCAAATATTAAACACGGCAGACTTTCATCAAAATCTGGTTGACCATCTACTGAATGAATCATTGCATAATGACAATGAGTATTTAATGTTGGGATTATTGGCTCGTGAAGATCCAAAGTTGATAAATGCAGTTCTGTACAAGCAACAGCAAGAGCTGGAAATTATGTGCACCAAATCGGCGCCAACAAATCAGCTTGTGCTGCAGCTGGCTCTCAGACAACGGGAGCACTTTGTACCCAGGGTGTGTCAGCAGCTAAAGAATTTTGAATGCATTCACGATCGCACATTACGAAATAATTTACTCATTCTGCGCCTGGCCAACGAGTTTGCATTGAGCACCCAGACCTTGGATCAGTTGGCTCAGCTGGATCAATCACTAGCTGCGTTTGATGTTGCCGCAGTTCCCGCGGACTTGCAGCCTGTGCATCAATTCTTCTTTGCAGACTTCCAACGTATTTCTTTGCTGCTTAAGTTTTTACAACATCAGCAAGATGGAAATGCCTTCAAGACAATCAGGGTTGATGCACTGCTCCGGGCACCGGGCGTACTCTCTCTGATCTATGAGAATGGCATAGAGTGTGATAAAGAGCAAGTGATTCAGCTCATTGAGCATACATACAAATTGCAACAGCAGACACCAGCGCTCAAGAACGTACGCGTTGAGGAGCTGGAAACCTGGAGCTACTATACAGCTCTATGTCATGTCTACAATGTGATATTGGAGCAACACGACTCCACGATAAGAGACCAGCTCGTGTTGCTCTCCTCTCAGCTGCGTCAGCTACGCGAACTGGCTACCCTTTCCTCACTAATAGAGGATATATTCCAGTTAACATTTCTACGATGGGAGCAGCTGCAAAATACAAAGCACACTGAATGTGACGACGACGTGGATGAGGATAACGATGATGATGAACAGTATGTGGACGATGAGGCGACACCTCCGCGCACTTCTAATGCCAGTAGTGCGCAGAGACGTCGTTATGGCTTCATCTGTCGGGGTCCAGCTCTATATGCTCTGTTCAGCTATCTGAAAGGATTCGTGACTAAGAAGCTACACACACAAGACTTCAAGTACGCCACAGAAGAGCAACAGCGGCGATTTCAACGTTTAGTGGATGCCATCAGTGAGGCGCTTTGGAAGTTCAGCGTGCTACAGAAAATTGATCAATCGCTGACGAAAGCAATTCCAGCTTCGGGCTGCAACTTCGAACCTGAGCAGATCTTGCAGTTGATTCAATTGCATAGTCGTTCGCGAGAAAAGGCATCCAGCGATGACGACAGCCGGGAGCGCAGTATTCACGCCTCCAGCCTAACAAGGCGAAAGTCACGTAAGCAACGACGTGCGGCCAGCTTTAGTGGAGCGGCTGGTAGCATGTCAGCTGAGGCGCCAACTCATGAACATTATCGCGCTCGTTCACAACAGCTGCTGCTTAGCAAAGATCCAGGCAACAATGAGCCGCAGCAGGTCATGAAACGGTCTTCAGAGCGCTCCATTATACCAAAAATGCTAAGCACGCCTGAACAGTTGGCTATTATGGCACTGGCGCTCAAGAACTTTAATGATGTTAAATACATCATAAAGGTAAGCAATCGCACATAATAGTTGTAAAATAACTAAAATAGTTTTACGTTGATTATAGACCTTTAACCTGGACCACACTCAGCTGAGTCGCGAGCTACAATTCATGGAGCATCAGCAGCTAATTAAACAAAAACTTGCTAATATCTATGCCAACTACGAGACATTGGCAGGTGAGGCAAATGCCACCAGCGGCAACGCTACCACCACAGTGGAGCAAATCAAAAGTGTGGCAGCCAAGGGCTTTGAGCTCTCCAAAATCATCAGCGTCGTGGATAATTTTGCGCAGTCACAGAAGCTGCAACAAAGCACTGAATTGAAGACACTTTTGGAACGCCACTGTGCGAATGGTCAATATGGCTTTCTACAGCAGTTCCAGGAGCGCAATTTGAACGCCCTGATTGTCTTTGACTTGATCATAAATCTACGTTTCAATCGCGAAATTACTTGCAATCTGCTTCTGGTTATACGACGGCAACAGCAGCAGCAACAGCAGCTACAGCCAAGGACTGATAGATCACGGGAGTCCAAACCGAGAGAGATTGGCGCCATGTACTTATTGGGAAATCTCTGCGAGTGTATGCGTTTGCTGGAGCACGCTGGTCGTCAGTCGGCCCTCAATGAGCTGATGTGCCGGCACAGCTATGCATTGAGACCAGTCGCTCTGGCCTTGCAGCTACAGAGGGAAGCTGCCTTCACAACACTCTATCAGAAAAGTTCATCGGATTATGCGCATTCTCAGGAACTACGAGTCCATTCCGCGCTTTTTCAGCAACTTAAATCTAGGCAGAACTACTACACTCGTTTCTGCAGTTACGTGCAGCAGCTGACGCGTCTTCTCCAGCTACGCGATCCAAATCTAGAGTATCATAACTCTCAGCTGTTGCGTCACGATCCCTACGAAGTAATTGGCGAGCTGATTTACGACTGCGACATTACTCCGCTTGAGATTGAGAGCAATGTGGCTGCACTTCATCTCAATCTTGTGCATGTTATAGCTCTCAACATTTGTCCACAGCTACTGGATGGCACTGGTAAAAGGTGGCAACGTTCGGTGTCGCCTCAAAAGCAGGAATCAATCCACAACTACATATCGCAGCACAACCAATTGCTGGCCCAATTGCTGCAGGCTGTGCAGCTGAATGCGCTGCCAGAGATCAGCGAATCCGAAACGGGGTTGAACTTTAACTGCTTCATGCAATTAATGCAACTGCCCGAAATAGAGACGCTTTCGCATATGCATCAAGGAAACGTTGTAATAGCTGCTCTACATGCCTATAAAATAGACGGCGCTGCATTGGTGAAATTGGAGCTCGACAAAGAACTGGAGTTGCAAATTCTTTTGCTAGGCATTGACGGTCAGGCTGGTGAGTCGATGCTATTTTCAAGGAAAACTTACGACTTTAATCTTTTCCTTATTTCAGAGCCCGATAACAAGTTAAAAAATCGCATCGATTGCTTAATAAGTGAACTGATTGAGGAGGATGCGCGACACATACAATTGGTTTCGTACATGCGGGATTTGCGGCTACGAGCACAGCTGCTGCAGCAGCATTTCACCAAAATATCCAGCAGTCAATTAGCCAAAGAGGTGATCGAGCATACGCTGCAGCATCGGGCGGCAGCGCTTGCTATTCCGTTAGAGCTGCGCACTCAACTGGAGCATACGTTGTCAGATATTACGATATATGCCAGAGTATCTAAACTCTTAGAGTTTGAGAGCTGGCCGCAGGCCTATGATTTTGGTCTCCAAACGCCAAACGTCATCTTTGAGCAACTGCTGCAAGGGCAACACTATGAGCTGTGCTACAATTGGTGCCTCATGGTGCAGTTGACCGACGCAGCTGGGCAGCAGCGTATCTGCTTGCTCACACTATTGGATGCATTCCTCAAGTTGCACGATGACGATGAGCTGGACATGTATTTGATACGCATAGCGGAGCTGTTTCCAACCGCGGTGCTGGTAAACTTTCTGGACACACACAAGGATAAGATGCGTTCGCTGCCGCTGCTGCAATGGTTGATTGACTATTTAGAGGAAAACGCGCGCGATTCACGAACCTATCTCAATTATCAATTCTCATTGGAGCTCCTACGGCAATTACCGGATGGTGAGCGTGGCCATTTCTGGCCACTCTTGCGCTACCCTTTGCTGATTATCGAGCAGCTGCTCATGAATACGCGATTTGAACTGCTCGCAAAGGTACTGGAACCGGCACGTTCAAAGCTGCTGCAGCGCATGCCCTTGGGGCCCTGTGTTTATTGCTTTGAAAAGCGTGGTCATGCCTACGATGTCCAAAGCAGTAGTACCACCACCGGCAAAAATGGTGATAAGCTGTGCTTTCAGCTGGGTCAGACGAATTCGGAGGCGTTCATACTGCTCAATTTCAATGCATATCAGCAAGATCACGTTGTCAGCAATGATTGCCTGGACTTGCTGCTGCGCATTTATGCCAGCAAGGCATTGGACTATCAGATAGCCAATGTGCGCTCTTCAGAGCCCGGCTCCTTGGGGACCGACGTCCACAGCTCTCTAGACTCGTTATGTGGCGCTTTTCAAATGCCTCAACAGGCGCCGACTCGTGACCAATGGATACCTGATGAGAATGCCACTCATTGCATGTGCTGTCGCCGCTCTGCGTTTACAATGCTGATGCGTCGCCATCACTGTCGTCGCTGTGGTCGTGTTGTGTGCTATGCCTGCTCCACACAGCGCATGGCCATTCCCGAACTCTATGGCGATGTGAAGGTGCGCGCTTGCAATGATTGCTATAAGCCGGCCGTTGCCGAGAAACCATTGAACGCTCAAAACGAAACGCTTGCAGATATTCCACGATCTTCCATGAATTCATCCGACGTCTATAAATGGCTGCTGAGCGGAATCATAACCCACGATAAGTTGCTGCGGGAGGAGTTCTGCTATGAGCATGCGCCCAGCGTGGCGCTGAGTCTGTCCATATTGCGATATCATTTGGATCAGCGGCAATGCGTGGACCTACTGTTATATCACTGTCGTAAGCTGGAGAAGCTGATTGTGCCCAATCCAGAGGTTGACTACGAGCTTGTAGCGAAAATGCTCAACTGCCTGGCATTAGCAGCGAAGGTGAGTTGCGCCACATTACATGATTTGTATTTGGACATTCAATTGCTCTTGTAGATTCGAGGTGCTCCTGCTGAATTTGAGACAATACAAGAACACTCGGAGATTATAATGGCCGTAGCTCAGCAGGGTTGCGAGTCGCTAATACCAGCCGGGCCACTAAACAATCATACCTTGCGTCAACTGGGCGACGCTCTTATCGAATCCGAGCACTGGAAACTGGCGTTGGATGTGCACCTTAAGTGGGGCTTTGCAACCACTGGCGTTATGGCGGCTCATGGATTGGCCTCTTTACGTGCCGGTTGCTATGATGCAGGTGATTAAATCTTGTTGCTGTCATCATGTATTTCACTCAATCATTTGGTTTTTTTTTTTAGCACGAGAAAAGTTTGCTCATTGCATGACTCGTTTGTCCACCGATGAGCAAAACAGTTGCATATTGAAACATATATTCGTAAAGGAATTGAAGGCGGCAGCATCGTTGCCACTTGCCAAAGTCAAGAAGCGTCCGCAGCGTGGACCAGCCTTGCTACAGGAGATTCTCCAGTTAATTGCAACAATGCCTCAGGCTCAGCCACAGCCAGAGACTCTGCAGCGTGCCTCGCTCATACGTAATTCAAATACATCGCTGGCCTCGCTCTTCTCGCGCCGGCGAGAGCCGTACGTGGTGCACACGCCTTTGCGGGAGCCAGCACTTAATGTGATCAATACATTGGCCAATCTCAAAAACATTGCCAAGGGTCAATATGGTGAACCGACAATGCGGAACACCACCAGTTCCACAGAGGATAATCATCGGTCACGCGCCTTTGAGGAATCTTTGCATTACGTATTTACTTTTGGCAGCCACACAGACATTCTTCAGTTCTTAATGCAGCGCGACGAGCTACGCGCAGCTTTGCGCTACTGGCAGATCCAGAAGTTGGAATCGGAACTCTTCATACAGCATATATTCCTGAGATCCCTGGCTGGGGGTCGGCTACCGGCGCTGATTGAAGAACTGCAATGGCTGGACTCCGATTCTAATTTAAGTGCGTGGCGCGCACCGTTATTGCAAACGTGCCGATATCTGGAGCAGCAGCAACATCTCAACTCACTCTACCAGTTGCAGCTACTGCTAAAGGATGCTGTTCGCGCGAGCATGACTTGCGTAAAGTTTTATCCCCTGAATTGCAATAACTTTCAAAAGTTGCATGCAAATGGGCATCACTTAATGTCAGCACACATGCATCTGCAGGGCGAACTGGACATGGCCCAATGGGAGCATCTGCAGCGTGAGCAGCAATTAGCTGGTAGCAGACGAGGCAGCGCTGTCAGCTTCAAAGCGAGCACTACTTGCTTTGCCATGCAATTAGATGCACGTACCCTGAATGGCCACATCAATACGATACGACGCCAAATAGAACTGGTTAAGTTTTTGGCTCAGTGCGAACGGGAGCAGCCGCTAGTGGACGGAACACTGTGCACATTGCAAATATTAAAACAGATTCGACCAGAGCCACCGCGGGCTACATTGCCCACTTTGTTTGATGGCTCTGCCGATAAGATTCAACTCTGCACTTTAGTACTGTTATGCGGCAAGAACATAGACGAGGGCTTTGGGCTCGCCTACGGGTAAGAATATTTGCTCTTTGAATCAATCGACAAGTTCCTTGTTCATCTTTTCATTCGCAGTATCATGCAAGACTACAAGTTGGCGCCCATGAAAGTGTTTGGTGCCACTGCCAAATATTTGGCAAAAAATCTACGCCTGAGCGAAGTAGATCGACTATTGGACTGCATAGCTAGCAACAACGGCAGCAGCAGTAGTAGTAATGCTTTGGACTCGGATGAGCTCCTCTCGATTGCCGTCAATGCTGCTGTGCATAGCAATGAGCCAGAGACTAAGCTTGTTTTGGATAAACTGATCAAGCGCATTGGGAGCGTGGAGCTGCGCATAACTTCATACATTTTTATTGGTCAACTGAAGTCAGCCTATTTGTTGGCTAACAAATACGATCGCCTGGCCGACATACGCAAGATATTAAGGCAGGCGGAGATGACTAACCAAATACATATTAAGAAACTGTGTGAGAAAAAACTGAACATAAACTCAACTCCAATGTCGCCAACGCCACTGTGATAAAAGAAAAAAAAATAATTAGTCAGGCAATATATAAAGTCTAATTTTGGTAGATTCATTTTATGAAACTAATTGTAAAAATATTGATTTTAAATCGTTCCAAAAAAAAAAAAAAAAAAACAATGCGTTGGTCAAGTATTTGTTAACCCTTTGCTCAAAGACTTTCATACTAAGTACCAAATTATATTCATATATACATATATGTCAATTTAATGTCTTTACCAATATATTGTAATAGTCTTTAATTTTTATTGTTTATTAAATATAAAATATTGTTATTTAACTAAACCGCCAACTTTCTAAGGTATCGATAAATCATGTATATCGATAAATGGGACAGCTGTGCGCAGTACTCTAATAGAGAATAGACATTTTTAAGTTTTTATATATTGCATTTAAAACACATTAGCAAAACACATGCGGGCTGTTATCCAACGCGTTAGGGCCGCCAAAGTGATGGGTAGGGATACATTTCTGTGGATTTAATTTATGCCTAATCTTCAAATCTTATAGTCTCGGATGAGCTTGTGTCGACAATTGGACCTGGACTCTGTGTGCTAGTGGGCATTAAGTCCAGCGACACAATAACAGATGTAGAATATCTGTAGGTAAATATCTTAATGAGACATCAAGAGGTTATTTTTGACTAAGCCCTTAGAGTTCGAAAGATTCTGGCCTTGCGGCTGTTCGAGGATGAAGGAAAGCGTTGGCAAAAGTCTGTCAAGGATTTACAGTTGGAAGTGTTGTGTGTATCCCAGTTCACATTATACCACCGATTAAAGGGCAACAAACCAGACTTCTCAGCAGCTATGAAAGGTGATGATGCCCAGCAGCTATATAATCATTTTATGAATAAACTGCGGCAATCATACGACTCCAGCAAAATTCAGGGTAATGTTTGTTGCATACGATAATACGAACATAATTCAATTTGAATTTATTTTGCAATGATAGATGGAAAGTTTGGAGCGTATATGCAAGTACACATAGAGAATGATGGTCCCGTGACTATTGAACTGGAGTCACCACAGCCAAAGCAGTCTGAAGAATGTGTAGATAAATAGAAAATACAGTAAACTCCTTTTCTTTAATAAATCGATGTTTACAAATATGGACTACGGCATATTTTATGAACTTATTCTCCACAGTAAACTTAACACTAAGACTATATATGAATTCTTAAGACTCTAGCATTTCCAAGTCCGCCTCTGTCATGCCCTCCTCGAGTCTCTTTTCTAGCTCACGTGCATCCACATAAGTGATCTTCTCCTCTGGCAGGTCTTCGTCCATAAGGGCGTCCTCTTCAGCCTCTTCCTTGGCACGTCGTTCCCTCAAGCCAGCAGCTGGTGAACGTATAAGCGACATATTTCGTTGCACGTCCTTAACATCCATTTGGATTTCAACTTGGCGGCCCTTGCGTAAACGTTCCATGACGAAGTGCTTTTCACGACGCTCCTTAATCTCTGTAACCTTCTTGATCGCTGTGATTGCCTTCTGCCAGGTATCGCGATTGTATTTGATGGGCACATTGCGGCGCTTCTCGAACTCGAAACTAGGATCAATTGTTAACTCCTTTCCGGCTGCCTTGCGATGTGCCTTTGTCCATGCTACCTTACGTGGGTTCTTCTTCTTTTTGAAGGCCTTGTGACATTTACCCCGACAAAATTTAAAAATCTAGAAAAGAAACACATATAGTATCAATTGTGTACTCGGCATATTTTTGCACAAATGAAAATGTGTCTGCACAAAAATGGGTTCTATTGTTACTTACTTTGCAATCGTTGCGTACAAAATGTACCCCATGCCCAGGATATATTTTGCTGGAACAAAAATAGCACGTATCGATGCGCATTTTTACAAATTATACGAATAACTTGTAAAAATAAAACGCACAACTATCAACACGTGCTAACGAAAAGACAACGCAATGCTGCAATCGATTACTCGCATACGTTTCGATAACTATCGAGTGAAATCGACATTAAATAATACTGGCGATAGCTTCACTGTGTGATTTTGTTTTAGGACAAATTTTATAAGTGATTCTGTTCTGCTTTTGAAACAAAGCTATTTATTTTTATTCATATTAATATGCAAATAACATCCACATTAATTTGGGGAATATGTTTTTTAAAATTAATATTAAAAATTATTTTTCAAGCTACACTTGGACAACATCGGTTGATGGTTCTTGATTCTTTATAGATTGCTTCATGTTGGTCACCTTGTTAAGATTAGCAAGACGTTTTAATATTTCCAGCTCTTTTATAAATGTTGCCATGGCTTCCTTTGTGGCTGACATATTTGCATCCTTTAAATCGGGCAAGGTATCTTCCTTTTCCAGTTCTATAAAATACACAACATATTAAATATACATTTAGTCGAATCTTCAGGAAGGACTTACCATCCATTTCTCCTTCGATATCACTAAGTCGATTCATTAATAGCGATTGCTGTATCTTAACATGTTCTATTAGACGGTGTTGACACTCCTCTGGGTCGATTGCAGCTTCCGGCTGCGGCACGTGCGGCCAGTCCGACTGTTCAGCCTTTGGACGCTTGACAGGGGTGGTTGAGACCTCGGTCTGATCTTCGTCCCACTTTTTGGCCCACAGATATAGTTTAGGGTGGTAACGATTACGAGCAATATTAATCTTTACTAACAGGGAATGCATAGAACGTTTAGCATCTATCAAGTTGCCCGTCAGTGTGTGAGACCATTTCAGCAACTCGAACTTTTTAGATGTCTGGGGATTCGGTGTATGATACCCAGCCACAGGCAATTTACCCTCGAAGAGCCAGTCCTGATCATGCTTGAAGCGCATTGAATCACGCACACGCTGCGGATTTCGGCAAATGTAGCAGACGTATTTATCCGGGACATCCGATTCCTTAACAATTCCGTTGCAAGCACCATGCTGCCAACATAGGCACAGCTCACATTGGATCATCAATCCATCCTCTTCTCCATATTCACAGATGCAATTTATAATTTCTTCCTGCCTCATGCGAACTATGCGTATTAGCTCGCCGTTCTCTTTAATGTACTGCGGCGTGTGACTGGCCAGTGGCTGTGGTGGTGGAGCCAATGCTGCATTTATATCCACCAGATCGTTGGACATTGGCGTTGATAAGGAATCAATTATAGGCGAGCTAGCCGAAGCTCCAGAGAGTGCCACACGTCGCTTCTTGTTATCATTACGAGCATCTGGTATGGGAGTAGTAAACGACTGTCGGGTTTCTTCGAAATCTACTCCAGAAGCTGGTGAGTTGTGAGCATTAGTTGCCTTAGGCATTTTATCATGCGCGACATTAGCATAGCGACGTTGTGTGCGTTGTCGGCTGCTTTTACGAGAGCCAGAAGTACGCTTATTGGATGAAGGACGAGCGCGTTTGACGGA
This sequence comes from Drosophila mettleri, assembly GCA_035047625.1. Lineage (NCBI taxonomy): Eukaryota > Metazoa > Arthropoda > Insecta > Diptera > Drosophilidae > Drosophila > Drosophila mettleri. The sequence continues at coordinate 12,246,214 of JAWNPI010000035.1, read as the reverse complement.
GCGGTTTGGGATGAGTGGTGTAGTAGGTTTAGCCGTCTCTTCTGCTGTGGCATGTGGTGGTGAAGAGTCTACATTCGCTGGTAACGCCACAGGTGCAGCTACTGGAGTAGCAGCTTCTGGAGTGCTGTTTGCTACCGGTGGCGTGCTTTTTGTTGTCGTTGGCGTCTCAGTTTTAGGCGATAATAACCGAGTGCTAGGCGAAACAGTTGGCGAGCTGTCACGTATTGATGGCGTTGTTTCCGAACCAGCTGGCTGACGCCGATAAGAGCGAGATTGTTGTAAGTCTTGCTGATGCATCTTACTAAAGAACTGTTGATTGGGTATTTGGTTTTTCGGCGTCTGATCATTTTGGTCAATTGAAGACGGATGCGTGCGTTTAACAGCCAGCTCCTGCATCTTGGGACAGTGGCTGAAGTGCCTGGAAAAGTTCAACAATCAAAATATACACATATTTTTTTCATTAACCATCTCTAGAGCTTACTGTGCTAATTCCTTATGATAGTGGCGTATGTGAATTTGCAGAAAGTCCTCTTTGCGACACGTCTTACCGCATCCTTCGCTGGGGCACACAAATAAATTATCGGTTATCTGTACCTTTAATCCTCCAATAAATACTGCAATATAAAAAAGACTAATTAGCCAAGGGTCATTCAGTTGTGCTCGGTTAACGTACCGAAACCATCTTCCAGCACGGTGCCTTGCTCATCCACGGCAAGCGCAGAAGTGGCATCGACTGATGCAGGGGCAACGGGCAGTTCCTCATTATCTGGGTTACGTGGCGATGGTGACATCAATTCCGCAGGAGGCATCAGCGAGGCCACTGGTGTTTCCATATACTGACTGTCCTCGCCCGCCCCACGGCGAGCCGCCATCGGTGATATGGGCGTTGTTGAAGACGTAGCTGCGGATAGCTTGCTCTTATTTTGTTCCTGTAAGTCTGGTGCTGTGGTGTCCAGAGACACGTCCATTATCTTAGGCTTCGGTGGCTGTTGTGGACTGTAGTCATGCGTGTAGACGTAAGCATTTATGTCTTTGGCTCGCCGGCGATGAATGCTAAAGTCGTACACATCCGGATTATAGACCAGACCCTGGGATTCTAAAAACACCTTTAAATCGGACTTGGAGCGAAAACGTTTGCCACTGGGCGAGACTAGAATCACATCCCATTTTCCCAACACATTTGAGCGTTGGTACATGTGTTTAATCCAACCAGGCGGCAAACGCCAGTCCTGCACAATCACCGTCGGCTTCTGGTGCTCGCCGACAATAAGGAAACCTTCTGTGCCAATTGGTTGATCATTCACCCAATGGCATGTCCATTCTCCATCATGTGGTATTACCGGTAAGCCCAAAGCCGCTGTAAAATTTATAAGAAATATAATAGAGTTAATATCAAGATATTTTCAGCCACAATTACTAGAAGAGTTCAATTCCATTTTGTTTTCTATTGTGACTTATCAGTTAGGCTGACAAAATTCAGTGCTCCCTATTAACAGATATGCAAACTCACAAACGCAACCGACTCAAGGCACGAAGTTTACTCATATATAAAACAAAGCTCTCGTGACCACATAGACAAATATGTAAACAATGTTTTCAGTTAAGCAAATACATAACATATTTTATGCTCTAGAAACTATGTGCGTCAACATACCTAAGTCCAAGTTGGACATATCCAGTAGGGGCCAGTCCTTGCGTTGAGGAGTCACCTTAAGTTTCTTGCTGCTGCTCGCGGAGCCAGTGCTGGGCCGTTTTATACCGCCTGTTGCAGAATCTGTTGAATGCGTGTCAGCATCCAGTTCTATGCTGGCTGACAGCTGACGCGGCAATTTGTTCATGTGCACTGCACGAACATTCTTTGTGTATCCATCATCGAATAGAACCTCGTATGTGTCATTGCCCAGCAGCTTTTTGATGGTGCCCGGGAATTTCCGTGGTCCCGACCAGCGCGCCATGCATTTCTCCTCCAGCTCAAAAATAGGTAACACGCGCGAGCTGATACGCTGCCGCAAGCGCTCCGATTTGAATGGAATCCACTCTTGGTAGCTGCCGCTTGTGGACGGTGATATCTTTAGCTTGCTGTTGCGCTCAAATCGTATAAGCAGTGTCTGCTCGGTTTCGTTGACTTCGACAATGCGTGCTGGTAGCCAAACCTCATCAACGCTCAACGCCTCTAGACGAGCTCCAATTGTTAGGTTTGTAGGTAAGCCGTACTTCGATGGCGTATTAGAAAGTGGGGAAGAGGCGCTGCTTGCAACAGGCGCTGCTTCATTGGAAGAATCTGTTGAAGTGGTTGTCACCTCAGTGGAGGAGACGACAGCTGTGCTATCTGCAGATGGCACATCAACTGAGGTTTCCGCAGGTTCATCTTTAACTGCTTCTTTTTGGCTTCCTTCAGAGGTGGCTTCAGATTGGGCTTTAGCGGCTTCCTCTGCAGCAGTAGCTGCTGCAGCTGCTGCAGCATTGCGCTCAGCTGTCTCTGCTAATATTTGGGCAACAATTTGGTCAACAGTTGCTTTGATAACGTCTTCGTTACTAGCGCTGTTAGCGGAACCGTTCGCCCCAGAGCTATCCACAGTCGCCTGTTGCAAAGCCCGATGATCAGCCTCTATCTCAGCGGGCTCCATTTTTCCCCACGGAAAGACGGTAGGGAAGACGCGTGGTTTCAACAAGTACTTTCCATTGCGTATAGTATTAAAGTCAAGACGCCGAAAATGACGTGAGCACACAAGCACACTCTTTGTAATTTGTCGGTCGAGACTTATGCGCGAATTTTTGATCCAAATCGCACGAATGACGGCGTCCATCGGAAATGAGTGGTAGGTCACGCCATGATGCTCAAAGAGTCGCGATGTTGAGGGACATTCAGCAACGCAGCACCGGCGCCCCATTATACGTTTGGTTTATTTGCAATTTGTTCGAAATAATATTCACAAAATGAAACCGATGCTGTTGTTTCTCAGGTTGATTTCAGCGAAATGCGCAATATTACGAACGTGTGTTCTGACGTCTTTTATTTTTCAAATTTGGATAGCTTACTGCGATTATGCTCGGATGTCAGACGTACAGTATGTTTAAATAGTTATCGTAGTGTTAAATTATCATGCCACTTACTGCTTTCGCAAATGTTGAAAGCAAGTTAATTATAAGTACTTTATGAAGTAAACTATTAACCAATTGACTACACTATGCGCACATGGTTGCTATTCGATAACTTGTGGAGGCAGATCGATTAAAGCAGAGGTAAAGATTATTGCGTATTTGTGGGGAAGTGCCATGTCAAAGAGCTTTTGTTACAGTGTCATATATGGCATATAAATTTAATTTTGTATTTGAAGTTAATTAATTTCTATTTATATTAGCTTACAATTTATACATTAAGAAAAATTGTACCTTTTTATGCTCAAGCGCAGTCATTGTATTTTCACACAAAAGAAGTGATCCATTATTGCACATTATTGTATGCACTGCAGCATATTGAAAGTCTCATAAATATGTCCGCCTCATAAGAAATCACGTGAACCAAGGAGCATTGTGCAGCCCCAAGGCCATTGAGTACTTATTTGAAATGCAATTATAGTTCGTATTTGGGCTATCATACGTTCACGTCCGCATTGGGGTGACACATTGCAAAAAAATACAATACACTCAGCAAACTATGGAATAGGGAGCATTATGCAAGTCTTCAGCCTACACACATACATACACATATCCTTAAGTATATGTGTATGTACATTTACAGATGTGTATGAAATGTCTGTGATAAACATTTTTTATATTATTTAATTGTTAGCAGTAATTAAAACAGTGCCAATCGCCATTACTATGCATGCCACAGATGCACATACATTAATGTATGTGTGTGTGTGTGTGTGTGTGTTTATTAATATGTACAGTAACGCGCAAAGTTTTTGATTCGATGGCGCCCGTGCGCCCGTTGCTGTTGGGCGTTGGTCAGGTGCCAAAAAGTTCACACAAAAAGTTGACACACACACATATAAAAATTCAGCCTTGGCCTCCAAAGCAAGTACAGTATGTTTATTTAAGTTAGTTTTATTAATATAAATTGATATTTCAAATAAAATTACAAGATTTTTAAATATTTCATCATTTCATTACTATTTAAACATTTTATAAAAATACCCAATCAAATTGGCTCAACTTGTTAAAATTTACATTTTCTTCGATTTTCATTTGAATTAAGTTTATTGACTCTCACAAATCATGTAATATCATAGCAAACTAATTTAAATATTAGAAAATATTGTAAATAAAAAACCATGGCATTTATCAAAATATTTGCACAAGTATCTGCAATCTTTGAAGTTCACCGAGCTGTATAAAAATCAAACGCTGAAATTCATGTCTAATATTAGGTATTAGATGGAGCTAAGGTCGTAGAGCTATTGAGTCATGCGCCAACCTACATTGTGTGAGTTCCCAAAATCGAAATTAGCATAAGCTCAATGAGGTTTATAGAAGAGTCAAGAATAAATGTTAAAGTTTCCGAATCAACTACTATATAGACATATAGATAAACATTATATTTAAAGTCCAATCACGGCGTAAACATAAAGCAAACTTTAATTATTATTTCTTTATAGGCATATGTCGCTGACATAAATAATAAGTAATTGCGATTGGTGTTATTGTTGTTGGGTCTATAACCCATTCCGGCTGTCTCAAATATATGACATTGACGGGGCCACGAGTTGGCCAAACACAAAAACCAATTGAGGAAAATCCAAATGTGGGTTCATAATTTTTTTTACATAATAATTTCACCAGTTATGAGAAACAAATTGAACGCCCTGGCATCCATTTCTTCAAATATTGACACAAACTATTCACAGATCTTTAAAATAGGTTGGCTGCACCTGTCATACTCTCTTTTTGTGCAAATACCTCACAGTTAACATACATACACACTCACACAGCAATAATTAAACAATATGCAAGATGTGCAAAATATATTTAATGTCGATAAAAATAAATATTTAAAATCTACATAAAACAACGTGTCGCCCTCGCTTTCTCCTTTAAAAAGTACATATTTACATTTAGCCAACTCTTCGGTAAATTGGCCAGCCAGAGATGACAGCCCCGAGTCCGGAACCCATTGCGTAAATATGAGGTAATTTTTTATAGTAAGTAAACAAAAGAGCCCAGCATCTCGATCCGCGCAGACGTAATCTCAATTCCCCAATTTTCAAATGGAATCCAGAAAGACTTGAAAATTATAAGCTTTGTAGTAATAAAAGTAAACATTACATATATATATATATATATATATATATAATTATATTATAATCTTTGCTGACCCAACATGTAATTAAAATAAAGATCGTGTAATTAAGTTGTTTTTAGGCAAACTTGAACTTGTTGAAAGCAAAACTGAAAATTTCCTAATTACTCTTTTCACTTTCTTGATCTCTCTCACTCTCTCACTCTCTCACTCTCTCTCTCTCTCTCTCTCTCTCTCTCACTCACTCTCTCTCTCTTAGTCGAAACTTCTACTACTAAAATACTAAATGACTGTAAACTATGAAATAATATTATTATTATGTATCAACTTATTATTAGCCAGCACAAGTTACAAAATACATATACCGTTAGGATTGTAATGAAGTAAGCATTATTTACGAACAATTTGGTCAGTCGGTTGGGAAAAGACATCGCGACGTGTTCACAATGAGCGTCATTGCCTAAGTAAAAAAAACAGCCCATTTTACGAACAATTTAATATTACAATACTCTGGGCATTTCATAATATAAACATAGATAAATTATTAAAATTGATGTACTCAAGCATAAATACAAAACTTAATTTAAATTAAAGTTGAACAATCAGCCTTGAACATCCGGCTCAGAATCAGCAAAGATATACAGTTATAACATTTCATTAAACTGAAATGGGTATGTGTTTTTCTGAATAATAATGATAACATTATATAATAAAATATTAAGATAATCATGTTATAAGAAATTTTTAAAAAGAGTTTTTTTTAAAAAGAGTTTTTTTAGAGTTTTGTTAATAATCAAAATAAATAAATATATATAAATATATATATATATATATATATATATATATATTTTTTTTTTTAAATAAAAATCAGAGAAATAAATTATTAAATTCCCTTAATTATTTTGTTTATGTGATAAGTCATTTATTTTTACGCATTTGTTTAATAATTTCTCCGAAAAATGTAATGTGCAAATAACTTGACTCAAAAGATGTAAAACAAAAAAATCGAATTTTTGGGTTCGCCCGTTATGCGATGCTGTTCAACTATATACTGAATACGCTTAAACATATTCAAGCATGGGCGAGGCATTCACTTGCGAGTATTAAGAGCTGATTCGAAATTTTTTAACTCTTTAGCACTTTAGCACCCGTCGGTCTTTACTTTTGTTGTTCAGATCTGCGATGCTAATATATTAGATTGCCAAAAGTAAGTCCAAATAGTCTAACGGCCAAAAAAGTATAAGCTAAAATGTTTTGAACTTATTCCGATACCCTGCACATATTATAACGAGTATGAGCATAGACGGCTGAAATACTAATAGTACTAATAATAGTATTAATAATAATAATAATAATAATAATAATAATAATAATAATAATAATAATAATAATAATAATAATAATAATTATAATAATAATAATATTAATAATCTTAATAATAATAATAATATCATTTAATTGGTTTCTAAGTCAGCGTTTATTTTTTCTTTTGACTATAAGCTAGACTCTTCGGCTTAAAATCCATAGACAGAGTTTTGATTAACCATTCAGCTTAGCTGTTCTGATTTGAAATCTATAACTATCGTTAGTATAATTGCCTGCAGCTGAGCAGGTAATTTTTTTCTTCAATATTTTAATATTTAGAATAAAGGTATCTCTTTAGCGGTTACATGCATTTGCTGACTGGGCACTCCCCTACTAGAGCACTTTCCGACTTGTTTATTTTGTTGTTCAGAAAATACGTGAATACGTCCAAAAATGTACCTGGCATCGGGCTGGGTTCAATTTCGGCTTTCGGTTGGTGAAATTTCGCCATTGATGTACTCGTCGTGGCTGTCGTTATTTTCTTTACCGCCACACTGACCTTGATCTGGTGATGGAGAGAGACGCGACTTGGACCTCTGATGAGCTGTGGACCTGAGCTGAAAATACTGCAGTTGCCTGCGTCATTTTTTTCTTCTCTTTTTTTATGCTTATGCAATATCACGTGCACACATAAATATGTAAATCTTCTGGTTATTTATGGCCATTATGTAATGGCCAAAAACACTTGTAAGCCGTTAAGCTAAATGGGCTGAGAGGAGCATGTGTGCCATTCATCATACACCAGGCTCAGCTACGTATCTCTTATCAATAAGATCTATGCTAGCGTTCAATTAGAAGTTTAATAAACAAAGATTTATTTAAAAGTTATTCAAGCTTTTTATACGCGCTAACAAAGCTTGACATTTTAATTACCGTGAATGCAAAGCGAATTGGTAAATGCGATCGTCGCTCATTAGTTAAAATTCTTATATCTATATTTTATATTTATTGCCATGACCTCCCACAGCGTGTAATTGCCATATATACAACAAGTGTTTTACTTATGGCCCCAAACTCGGTTATAATAATATGGTTATACACTCATCAAGCTTCTTCCATAATCTACTGACACACTTCAGGATTTGGCCGACCATTGAATTTGGTATTGCTGGAATTTTCTTCCGTTGAATCTTCCATTTTATTTCTGATATAACTAACTCAAATGGAAGTAAATTTATAATCAAATTTCTTTAAAGAACAAACTTGATTTTATTAAATGGTTTACTTAAATATACTTTTTTTGTCTACAACTACTTTATGATGAGAATATTAATAAATGCATTACTGATTAACAATTGGAAATTTAATAGTTTTACAACAGCTCTTTGGTAATTCCTGGTGCATGTTACTTCAATTCATATTTCATGGATGTAAAAAAATATATAAAATATATATATATTTATTTATATATATGTATATGCCAACCATTTTGTAGTTGGCTTCCTAATTGGAAAATGGCAAGGCCTGAGAGCTGTAAGCCAAATGTGTCACCTGTGACTTTCAGTCGAATAAATTTGGTCAGCTATTTGGGTTATGTAACGACCAAAGCAAAGACAAGGCGATGAAAAAAAAGCATAAAAACAGTACACCAGCCGCACCAATAGCAAATATATTTTTGAAACAAATACAAATGTCGAGCAGCTGAAGTAGAAAATAAATGCATTAAATAATGTTAAGTGAGAAACTGAAGTAAATATATATATATATATATATATATATATATATATATATATATATATGTGTGTGTGTACACACGGGCGAAATTGCCAAGCGCCTGATGAATTTTCAAGACGTGGTCGTCGCTTATTTGTGTAGCTAATTATGTAGATTAGCTGACTGAGGCGTCGAGTAAATAACGAAAATTGGCCAAGGCGCGTATTCGCACCGCTAAGTGGTGCAAAATGATGGGTGCAAACGCATCTATTATGGAACTAACGAGTACTAGATATACGACTCCATCTCGACGGCGACGACTTGCACGGCGTACGATCCCCCGTCTGTGGTGGAGTCCGAAAATATTTGTCAATACAATCGACAGGTAACCGGCCACTTAAAATTCAGCATCGCAAGCGCGATACATCCAAAAACATTTTCATGTATGAAAAACCCCGCACAAAGTTTAAATAAAACAAAAAGTGTAGAGCCGAAGCCGAAACCAAACCCGATACCGAAGCCGCAGCGCAACGACAGCCGAAGCCCAAACCGAAGCCGCCACTCGCTCATATATAAGACCGGGTGTTTCCAAAATATTTGTGTCATTGCAGTTTCATATAGTCCATCGGTCGGTTGTTGGCTTCTTCGTCGCGAACAATATCGAAATATTAGAAAACGAAAGTGCGTGGGTGTGAGTGCAAATTGAGTTGAAATTGAAAGACAATTGGAAAATGAAAGCGTTCATTGTTGCCGGTGTTTGTTTGTTTGGCCTGTTGAGCCTTGGCTCCGCCCAGTTCCAAAATGGACGTCTAGAGCCGCCAAATCCTCAGCTATGCGCCCAGCGCATCATTCACGAGAAGACACCCGATGGCAAAGGGTGAGTTCAACATTTAGTGCAAGATCGCCTAATCTCTGTACATTGATCGAAGAAGTGAATTGGTATTAATCTCAAACATATTTTGTACCCTTGTGCTTCTATAGCTACTTCTTCTCGTGGCGTGACCCACAACTGAAGGGCGTGGAGGAGGATTGGCTGACTGCCAGAAATTATTGTCGCAGACGCTGCATGGACTCTGTATCACTGGAGACCAGTCTGGAGAATGAATGGATCAAGCAACGCGTTGTGGGCGAAAACGTAAGTGAAAGAAAGACAAAATTTAAATAAAATCACATAATTTGAATAATCCTTAAAACAAAAGACGCAGTCAATAAACTTGTGTGAGTTTTTACATTATCATTATCCAACTGTTGAACCCTATTCAAGTCGATCATTAACATATGTGTATAAATGCATATATCGAATACAAATATAAAATATCTCTAGATATGCATATTTCCTTTTACTACGCTGCCACAACTGTATATCAATTGACACCTTTAATTTAACAATTCAAAGAAATTGGCAATAATTTATGATGCTTGCCGATGTTAAAATCTTTTGTTTGACTTATGTCATTTTGGTGTTTGACAATTCGCACGCTTTCGAATTGCGGCAGACACATGCATATATTGTTAATCGACGTTTAAATGCCCTCGATACGTATTACAAATAAATAAATAAATGGACTGCTGCTGACCAGGTTCAATGCAAAGTCATTTGGCAAACTTTCTCAGCGATTCATCAAATTTTTTGCATCTGCTTTGCAGCTGGCAATTTTTCCGTTGCTATTGTTGTTAGTTGTGTTATGCAACTAAACGACAGACAAACAAGCAGACAAGTGTCAAGTCAAAGAGTTGCCCGAGGCTCTAGCGGCTGCTGCTGTAGACCAGCGGCCGGCCGGCAGCGTCCGACTTACGTGAGAAAATTAAAATTGAAATGAACAATTTCGTTTTCAAGTGTGAGGAAGCAACAAAGGAAATACAAGTAAAAATAATACAAATACAAAAATCAATATGCATTGTAGCCACAGAAAAGAGGAAATGCTGTGGTTAAACGCGTCCACTGCCAATGCCAAACAAAAGACTTAGGCAACAAACTTGCTGCAATTTGTATATCAATCATTGAGACAACCGTTTGTGGTAACCATTCGTGGTTAAAGGTTAATGGCCACTACATTATCCAGCTGTACGAGACTTTTGAGAAAGTTCTCTCGATAATGCTTAATTTGATAATGCTACTTTTATTCCAATTGGAATGACTTTTTTATGGGTTTTCTTTTTCTTCTTTTTCTTCGAGCTGATAAGCTTTATGTGCTGCCAATGCTTGCTCCACTTTTACTTTTGCCAAGCATTTCCCGTCACAAATTCAAATGAAGCAAGTGCATCTGTGGGCTTCCGCACTGATGCAATTGATCGATTGAACCTTTTACAATTACAATGCCGGCGCAGCCCTCGGCAATATACAATGCAGCAACAAATCGATGCCCATTAATTTGTAGCTTTCCGCTCAATGGACGGCGTTTTCCAAAGGGCAGCATTAAGCACAGGTGTGCGTGTGTGTCAGTGTGTCTGTCTGTGTAAATATATGTATTTGTATGCTATATAAAATAAACAGTTTTATGGCCATTCGGGTGAAAGTGACTGACGAGCATTGCGGTTGCCGCTGCCGCTGCCGCTGCCGCTGCCAGTGGCTCTCTTGTCGCGCTGAACGAAACCAGCCAACGGGTGCGGCCGCAAAGGGCGCGACTTGGAATGAGTTCGCTTTCAATGGCACCACAAAAGCTGCTCACTGGCTGGCTGTCTGACTGGTTGGCTCTATTGTTATTGAGCCCAGGCCAAGTCGATGCTTAAATTTCTACCAGCTGTTATTGGTGTCAACGCATTTGCGTGCGTACGAATAACTGAAAGCTGATATCTGCTTAAATATCTATCTGGTGCATTGAACTTGAACAACATTTTACTAAATGCAAATATTTTTTGTCAACTTGCAGGTGAAATATATTTGGACCAGCGGTCGCTTGTGCGATTTCAAGGGCTGTGACCGTCCCGATCTGCAGCCCACAAACATCAATGGTTGGTTCTGGACCGCCACGCTGCAGAAGTTGGCTCCGACCACAGAGCGCAACCAGGGCGATTGGTCGCCCACCGGCGGCATTGGCTTGCCCCAGCCCGATAACCGTGAATTCAAGCAAAACGGCGCACCCGAAAACTGTTTGGCTCTGTTGAATCAGTTCTACAACGATGGCGTCAACTGGCATGATGTGGCCTGCCACCACAAGAAGTCCTTCGTTTGCGAGGAGAACGATGCTCTGCTTAAGTATGTGCGCTACACGAATCCCAACCTGCGCATCTAAATGGTTCACGCTCAGGCGGAAGTAGTAGCAGCTGGAATGGCGTATCGAGTTGGAGCCTCGACTTCAAATAAACCAAAAATGATTTTTTTTATGTAGCTACCACATGTGTCCATATGCACACGCATACGTGCATATATGTATGTGTGTGTGTATGTAAATGTATGTGCTGCTGTGCGAAATGACTTGTTCGCTTCGGTGCTGCTCATGTACTCTTTGTTAGTTACTCTTTGAAAAGTCTTTTAAACTTCCGGCTATCCTATATGTCTTACGTAATTGTTGTAACACCTTTTCCAGTTTCTACGCTCCTTCTCATCATATAGTTTAATTATTAACTCTGTATTAATTTATGATTTTTTAAATTATAATATAACATTCAAAACGAAGTGTAAAAGTTTCTGTCAATTAATTTAACACAGGTTCAAAAGATATGGGAGTAATTTAAATGATTTTGAAAAGAAAATCAAGCCAAGTACGATGCATCTTTATTAATTTATTATTATTAAGTATATTAATTTAGGTAAAAAATCGTAGGTGTTAAAAAGCTCATATTTTACTTGATTTCTTTGTAAAATCACTTTCTCCTTTTTGAATAAGGTGCGCCAATAATTCACCATATATCTGCATCGATAAGCTGCGTCGATGTCAGCTTTTTATGGAATTCAATGAATTATCGATGTAGTCAACGATACCTTAGGGGAGTTGCTGCTGCTATCGATACACAGCAAACGATATATTTGGGTATTTAAAAAATACTTATGGCATCGATACTTTACAATATTGATGTGAATTGTACGATTGGCGTTGATGTTTATTGAATTTGCTGGTTGAATATGGATATTGGCGAACTGTTGGCGTTTAAGGCAAGTATATGTAATTCACGGATCCTCAAGCCATTAATGAGTTTAATATGCTTGCAAATAACCACAGCCTGAGCAGACACCAAAACGACCACATGAGGACGACGATGATTTCGCGCTGCCAGAACCGGTGGCTAGCGATATTGGAAAACGGGGCGGCGGCGGCGATGAAAAGGCAAAGCGAATGCGTCGCATTGCGGACGCCAAGGAAACAGCGAGCTACAAAAAGACAAACGAGGGAAATCCGGGGTCATCTGGCAGTGTTTTTGAATTTGATCCTGAGTTAACCGAGGAAGAACGTCTCAACATACTAAAATATGTGGAGAGCGAAGAGGCGGAAGGCGAAGTATTGGACGAACAAGGACTTAAGAAGCTAATACTCGTGTTTGAGAAGCGGAACTTAAGAAACCAAGAAATGCGCATCAAATTCTCCGACAATCCAGAAAAATTCATGGAATCTGAAATCGATTTGCACACAATCATACAGGAACTGAAAGCAGTAGCAACAGTACCGGATCTATATCCACTACTAGTCGAACTGCACGGCCTGCACAGTCTGTTGGAGTTGCTGGCACATCAGAACACAGACATTGCCGTTGCGGTTGTCGATCTGCTGCAGGAAGTCACCGATGTCGACATTCTGGGTGAAAGCAGTGATGGGGCTGAGTCACTGATTGACGCCTTACGGAAAGAGCAAATCTGTGCACTTTTAGTTCAGAACCTAGAGCGCCTTAACGAACAGATCAAAGAGGAATCTGATGGTGTACACAATACGCTGGCTATTGTAGAGAATTTGACCGAAATCGATGGCGAATTCGTACGCGAAGCAGCCACACAGGGTCTGCTGGCCTGGATACTTAAACGGCTCAAGGGCAAGTCGCCCTTTGATCCGAATAAATTATACTGCAGCGAGATATTGTCGATACTGATACAAACGGAAAACGATAATCGCATACTACTTGGAACACTGGATGGTGTCGATGTTCTGCTACAGCAGCTAGCTATATACAAACGTCACGATCCCGCCAGCAACGAGGAGCAGGAGTACATGTCCAATTTGTTCAATTGCATGTGCTCGGCGCTGATGGCACGAGAGAATCGTGATCGTTTCCTCAACGGTGAGGGTCTGCAGCTAATGAATCTGATGCTACGAGAGAAGAAAATGTCTCGCAATGGCTCGCTTAAGGTGCTCGATCATGCCATGGCTGGTCAGGATGGCCGAGAGAATTGCAATAAGTTTGTTGAGATTCTTGGCTTGCGCACCATATTTCCGCTCTTTATGAAAACGCCCAAGAGGAACAAACAGCGCCTGCTGTCCATCGACGAGCACGAGGAGCACGTATGCTCTGTGATCGCATCGATGCTGCGCAACTGCAAGGGTACACAACGTCAACGTATGTTGACCAAATTCACGGAAAACGATCACGAGAAGGTGGATCGCCTGCTGGAGCTGCATCTCAAGTATTTGGCCAAAGTGGAGGCCATTGACAAGGAAATTGATCAGCAACCAAAGGTGAGTGCTCGATTCCATTGTGGATTTCAGATTTTCATTCATTTTATTAGGAATTTTGAATTATGTCGTATTTTACAAGAGAAGCAAATGAAATAATTAAATTTTCAGGATGCCGCCATCGATGAGGATGAGGAGGCTGAGAACAATTACATAAAGCGCCTTACCGGTGGTCTCTTTACACTGCAACGCATCGATTACATCCTGTTAGAGGTCAGCGCCACCATGGAAACGGTGAAGCAGCGAGTCTTACAAATCTTAAACTTACGCGGCGCCTCCATGAAGACAATTCGAAGCATAATGCGAGGTAAGCAAAATAATTAATATAAATATTTGTATATAGATAATTCCATAAACATTGCTTTTGTAGAATATGCGGGTAACTTGGGCGACGGCGACACCGAATGGCGAGAGCAAGAGCAGACGCATATACTTTCTTTAGTCGATCGATTCTGATGTAACATTTTTGCCTCTCTAGTGACCAGCTTATATGATGATAATAATAATAAATAAAAGAATGCCCGTTTGGCGTATATTACTTTTCAATTTGTAAACTTTTTAGATTTATAAATTTAGAAAAAGCGTGCAAGGCTCCATACGTTGAAATTCTTATGCATTTTTCTGATCGCAAGCTCGCCTCAGTTGGATTGATACAAAAATTATAAATATGATTAATGGTTGCCAAAATTTATTTGGCTCAATTACTTCCATTTGCTGTTTTTAGTTCCCATTCGTGTTTAGTTTTTGCATAACTCTGTCTATTGAAACACGGCTATTGTATATACGATTAAATCTTTCCTAATTTCTGAAATCAATTTTGCTATTGAAAATTTATTTTTAGTATTTGCTTTCGCAGAGTTCTTGCTTCTTGCGTTTCTTCTCTTCCGTTTATTTCTTTTTGCACTTGTCGCCGCCTTTTCCCTTGTCCCTGCAGAAATGTACATTAGTTGATTCAAAATATGAACGATGACGATGATGATGATGAAAAATTAAGCGATCTACATAAAGCATACACAATGAGTTGAAATTTTGAAGCGCCAAATTACTAAATAAGATTCTAATGTTTTGTAATAATATTGCGTTTTAATTTAAAGCAAAATAATTTAAATTGCATAATACACGACTCACTGCTTTTTAAGCAGCTCGAAGATCAATAAATTATATCTGTTTTGCAAAAATCACGTTCGACGTTCGGATCGGTAGATCAACTGCTGGATTACTAATATATATATTTAACTTTCGTGCAAATATCAATACATTTTTTAACGCTCATAAAGTTTTACAGGTGCAAAAAGTTGTAGCTCTTAGGATTATTCGAAGTAAAATAATGTTATGACTTTGGTTGCCCAAAGTTCAACAACAATGACGAGACACGCGACTTTTTTCATCTTATGTGTAATGACGATTTTTGCAAAATTATTCAATTGTTTTAATTCGATCAATCGAATTTAAATATAACTAACTACTCGGCGTCGTGTGGTAGTAGTTTATGTAAATTGTATCTAATTTGTTGAGTAGATGTAGATGTGTTTAAGCTTTTGTTGCAGTAGTTGTAGTTGTTGCTGTTGTAGTTGTTGTTTGTGATCTACGTGGGCTGTGTAGAGTTGACTTAGCCTTTTATTGGATAGATATCTACTTCTGTGCATCGGGAATCTCAAAGTTCACATCCATGTTCATTTCACGAGCCAAGGAAACAATTTGTGCCAAATGCACGGCCATATCGGCAGCCTTGTCCAAGTCATCTCGCGCTAAGATCTTTAATCCTGAGTTACGAATCAGTTCACGGGCCTCCTTCACTTTAGTACCCTATCATCGGAGACATTATTGCACGAGATGTTGAAATTTTCTTTTAGGTAAAGGTTCACTGTACTTACTTGCAAGCGCACAACAATTGGTAGGTTAAGGTTCAGATCTTTGGCAGCCGATATGATACCCTCGGCAATAACGTCGCAACGCATAATGCCACCGAAAATGTTAACCAACAGGCACATGACCTTCTTGTCCGAAGTAATAATCTTGAATGCAGCCTTGACCGCTTCAGCTGTGGCGCCGCCACCAACATCGAGGAAGTTGGCTGGTTCGCCACCATACAACTTGATAATGTCCATGGTGGCCATGGCTAGGCCAGCGCCATTAACCATGCAACCGATGGTGCCATCGAGCGCAATGTAATTCAAATTATATTTGGCCGCCTCGACCTCTTTGGGATCTTCCTGAGTCCAGTCACGCAAGCTGAACAGCTCCTTCTGGCGGAACTCCGCATTGTCATCAAAACGCAATTTGGCATCCAGGGCAAAGACTACAATTGACAAAATATTTATATTTATTTAAATGGATAATTTTTAATTGTTTTAATTAGATTATTAGTTATTAGTTTAGTTCACATATATTAAGTAGTACTTACAGCCTTCATAAGCCGACATCATGCAGCATTATTGATGTAATCATGATACAGATGAATTATGAGTTAGTTGAGGAAACATGACAATGTTTTAGTTGAGTTAATTACAATTGAGAGTTAGGCAAACAAAGAACTTACAGCCAGTCATGGCATCTTCGGCATAGGGATTGATCTCAACCAAGAGTGCGTCCTTCTGCACAAACAGCTTGTAGAGATTGAGAAGCATGTCGACGTGTTCGCCAGCTGATTCGCCGCCTAGACCGACCTTATCAATGATGCGGCTGGCCTGTTCTTTGGTTAGTCCTTTACCAATGTCAATTGGCTCGTAAATAA
Organism: Drosophila mettleri; assembly: GCA_035047625.1. Classification (NCBI taxonomy): domain Eukaryota; kingdom Metazoa; phylum Arthropoda; class Insecta; order Diptera; family Drosophilidae; genus Drosophila; species Drosophila mettleri. The sequence continues at coordinate 12,229,617 of JAWNPI010000035.1, read as the reverse complement.
TGGCATCGGGACTATCCTTGGCAACTTCTTCAATGTCGACACCGCCCTCCTTGGATGCGATTAGTACGGGTCCCTGATTGCAATCAAATTGGTCATTAATTGGGTTTTATTTAAATGTATATACGAAATTGAACTTACATTGAAGGCGCGCTCCAACATGACAGCAAAATAGAATTCACGACGAGGGAACTTTCGCTCGGCAACCATTACCTTCTTACAGAGACGACCCGCTTCACCAGTTTGCTTAGTGATCAACAGTTGATCAATCATTTTCGAGGAAATTTCCTCTGCTGACTTCGGGCTAAATAATGCACAAATATTATTGTTAGAAACGTCGTCAAGCTATGAGAATTATTCTTGCACTTACTTGAAAACGACACGAACGCCGCCCTTGAGGCCATTCTTAAATGTGCCCTTACCACGTCCTCCAGCAAGAACTTGCGCCTTAAGCACCAGGTTGTCTGTTTTCAATTTTTTCGCTATATCATGAGCTTCTTTGCCATTCTTTGCAACGGCGAAGCTGAAAAGTAAAAAAGAATATGAATCATCAACAAAAAGAAAAATTATTGTATTAAAAATCTATTTAATGGCACTGTCTACGTCAATGAGTCTTATCAGAGCAATAATTCAAAGTCCGATTTGTATAAAAGGGCATGCGAGTACCGCTATTACCTTAAGGTTATGTGCTAATTAAACCTTTCAGAAATTATCTGACCACATTTTGACTTTTATATTTCTTTTTAATATTTATTTACTCCTCTTAAACTCCACGACCTCTTATTACAATTAATTAATTATTATAATATTTTATTATCAACTCATGAGCTTTCGTTTTATGAAGTTAAATTTACATTAAATCGAATGTAAATCATAATCTTATTAGATTTTGTTTTTGTATACTTATAAGTGATTGGAATGCGAAAGGCAAAGTCCGTGATGCCGTTACGGGAACATTTGCATGTACTTTGGACCGCATCTTATGTTATTTCTATATATTTTGATTTTTGTTTTTCGTTCTACTTACCGAGGCGTCGGGATGTTACTTTCGTTGAGCAGCGTATATGAGACATGTTCCTGCACATTTAAGTTCCTCAACTGCTGTAGTCCAATTGGCGAGTATTGGAGGATCTGAAAGGAAATGAGAGTTATACAGCAATCAGCAAACGGTCTCTGATTGGAAAATAAAAAAACTGGTTCAAAGCATGACGCATCAAAAAAAACTCGAAATGATGTCTGTAGGTCATAAACAAAAGTTGTTTTTCGCAAACCAAATATAAATTGACGAAGACGCGACAAATAACGGCAGTTTATGTTAATCAAATCCAATTCGCATAGATTAAATTGCTAATTAGAGGGCTCGGCAGCGATATCAACAGTTGTCAACTAAGAGCACTGTTCATTGATAAGAAGATCCATTTTAGGTTTATCGTTCAAGGTCCCATTTTAATCTTGCCCATTGCGCCCATTGCGTCACACACATACACACGCACAATTTCTTACGCATAAGAAAAAAAAAAAAAAACAAATCGATCGTGAAGACCGCTAGTCAGGTGGCTTTTTGTGCAGCGCTCTCACGAGAGCTGCGTTCACCTTGTCAATTTGTTGTTGGTTTTTTGTGCTTTTTTGCAATTATGTAAAAGTACCACGACAAATTGTGCATTTGTGAACGTTGCAGCAGACTTACCTTGGTCACTGTTTTTGGGTTTATTGTTTCAACAAAGGTACCACCTGCACGCGCCAAAAAAGAAGCCATTTTTCGTCTAAAATGTATGAAACTAATATGAATTTGTTGGCACTTATTCCAACACAATCTACTACTCACTTAGGTCGCCTTCTAATATGTATTCATTTAATAAGTTTGTTATCGATATTATTTTTAGTATTTTTTTATACGGGCACACAGCTGTAATATATCGGCTTGTCGATAGACAGATAAGTCGTTACTCTCCCGATTTAAAATTGAGTCACTTTTAATGTTGAAAAAATGTAATTTAATATCGTTTTATACAAAGGAAAGCAATTTGCGGCCTTTGTGTATAATATATTTGTTAAAATAATTGTTATGATTATGAGTTTTAATTACACTCATCAGTATACCGCCAATTTAAATTTTTCTGATCTATCGATATTAATATGTGATATAATCGGGAATATAATCGTAATAACCCGCGAAACCATAAAATATAAATACTGTAGTACCTAGTAGTACCTGACATTTGTTAGGCTTAAGAATATATATATGTTTATGTTTATATATATATATATGAATTATATAAGTCAGGCATAATTAACTAATTTGTTTTCAATTTTTATTTTTATTTAATTATTTTTTTTTTGGATTTTACATTGCTTGTTATGGTTGGACATACAAAAAAAAAAAGGTTACATCATCACATACATTTAACATACATACAAGAAAATAAATTAGTTTAATAGTTATAATAATTACACAAATGAGTAGAAATTATTCAGCTGAGCTCTCAATCTGGCAAACGTACACTGAAAGAAAGAACGCCGCATTAGCGCGCACTTAGGTTGGCGTGCTTCATGTAAAGTGTACGAAATGAATTAAACTTTATGGACAAAAGGCAAAAATGAAGAAAACGAAAATTGGGCGAATGCTTCACTTGAATTGACTTTGGCATAAATATGAAATCAACCGCGGTATTGATTCGTTGCAAGTCTTCAAGTGAAGCAGAGGCATTTTCATGACACCGACAGGGCACATGGCTCAGATGTATCCCGATCCTGATGCACAGGGATCAGGATCAGTTCTCATACATGAGCATGGGCGAAGTCAGTTCGATTTACAGATAGACATTTATAACATTGCAATGCTTTGGATTTGCATTTTCCATTGAACTCTGTGCGAAAAACACAATGAAAAATGTGAAGAGGAAAAATAAACTATGAGAAGATTCACAAAGTCTGATCAAAATCGAATTGGTTATGCAACGAATGTTTGGACAAAGCTTTTGGGATAGCGGTAAAAGCAAGGAACCAAAGATTCGACACATAACAAAACATTTCGATTTCATGCCCTACAAACTTGATGATGTTTTGGGAATCACATATAACACATAAACGAACAAACAAACACTAACATACAATTAACATTTAACACATATTTATCACATAGATATACAAACTAGGACAAAGACAGAACACAGAACGAAACGAACATAAAACATATTAAAAACTAACATTCTAAATCTCATATTTCTGTTATAAAAACAAAAACCGCATGCCGTCACTTCAAATGAATGTAAAACGTTTGGGCCTGGTGCCAGACCAGCTGCTCCTTGAGTTCAGCTCCTCAGCTCATCAGCTCATCAGATTTCCAGCTCCTCAGCTCTTTATCAGTACTCCAAATTCTCTTCAATCATCTGCAGCACTCGCTGCCGTCCGATTTTATTCCAGAATACATGTGGCTCGGTTGAGCCCGTCACACTACGTGGCCCGCTATAAAATGAATATGGAAAATGGATTAGATTTTTAGATGTTATGCGAGGGCAGTTAAAAAGTTAACAAATAATACATATATATATATATATATATATATATATATATATATCTGAATAAAATAATAATAATAGGCAGTTGAAAAGTTAACAACATATAATACATATATATAAATCTTAATAAAATAAAAATCATTCATGCTTAAGTTAAATATTTCAAATAAATTGAATTTCTGAATGCTTAATGCGCGGGCTTTCTAAAAAGTTTCTAATTGAATATAAAACATATATATGTCTTAATAAATTAATAATGCTTCAATTCAAAATTAATAATGTATACATTAAATAAATTGGATATTTTATTCTTATGCGAGAAATGTCAAAGTCTCACCATAGATATATAAATCTAAAGAATTTAAAATTTTGAAGTGAAAATAATTTGAATTTTTAAGGACCTTAGCCTAAAATAAATTAATAAAATAATAATAGCTCTGAATTATTCAGTTTTAAAGTTTAAAATAATTTCGGCTTACAGATTTTGGACGAGGGCTTCGTAAAAAATTTCTATATTAACAATCTAATCTAAAATAAACTAAATGTTTGTCAACATTAAATAAATGCTAAATTTTATGCGAGGGTCGTAGCATGAGTTTGTTGACTAACAATAAATTCGCATAATAAAATTTATCTTTTGTATTCTCTCAAGTTTTATATTCACTCACTTCTGGAAGCAATCGAATCGTACGATGCCATTCTCGTTGATCAGACAGGAATGTATATCAATAACTTTGAGGTGGCGCCCCTCGTTGCGTATAAACGTGTTCAGGCGCGACACCTTGTCGCATGTCTGCTTGTCGTGGCGATAGTTGGCCAGCGGTGCCAGCGTGGTCAGCACAGGCACGAATCTGCGGCTATGCATCTCCTTCACCAGCTGACGGAAGTCGTGCTCGATCTGGACCAGCGGCCTGCCACGCAGTATATCCACGGAGCCGATATTAACGATGATTTGCGTCATCTCCGGCAGGTCGACATGTCGCAGTCGCAGCCGCGCCGCATTGATCGTCTGTCCAGAGATGCAGAGTCCAGACTGCAGCACCTTCTCGTCTATTTATGGATCGGTGCGAAACCAAAAACACGTGAGCAATGCGAACTACACACAAATCTTATAGCCATGGCTCAATCCATGTTACACTTACACTTCTTGAAACGGCACTTCAGCTCCATGCGTGCCAAATACAGCAAGAAGTCATCGCCCAACAGTGGAAAGTCCAGCAGATATGCATCATAGTCCGAGTTGATGGTGAACATGGAGTCATGTTGCGATGGACATGACAACGTTGTTGGCGTGGGTGTGAAATCATTTCGCCTCTTGTGTGTATACTCCTCCAGGTGTTTCAACTGCTGGACTGCTAGATGTTGTTGCTGTTGTTGTTGTGGAAGTTGCAGCTGTTGATGCTCTGACGGCGGTGCTGCCCGTAACTGTGCAGGATTCAGAGTGTGCGAGTAGATGTTGTTGATGTTGCTGCCATTGCTGCCGTTGCTGTTGCTGTTGCTGTTCCTGAGTGCACTGAGCTGCGGTAGCTGATACTGATTGTTGCTGCAAGTGAATGATTAGCTGAATGAAATCAGTAGACTAGTCGGAATTTAGTTAACAATGGACCAAGTAAGGTGATCAATTAATCAATCCATTAATAATTGTATTAATAAAGTAAATTTTGTAATAAAATAATATTTTTCATAAAATTATACTCAAAATAAATTTTGCTTATTCCTTCTATTTTTAAAAATAAAAAAATAAATAAGACTGCTCGACTAAGAGATACCCTGAATCCATTGAGCTGTAATACCAATCATTAAAAGTTTCATTTATTCATCAATAGTAAATAATACATGCACACACACACAGAAACATATGCATGCACGAACATGCACGTAATATGCTTACTGCGCAGTATGCAGAAGAGGCTGCAGAAGAGGCTGTACTATGGAAACTTTATTGTTTAATAACAGGGAATGATTACGACATTCAAATCTACCTATTTGCCAAATTTCAAGTCTCTAGCACTTGATATACGTGAGTTGTCATTTTTGTTGAATTGTGTGCGATAGGGGCGTGGCATCAAAAATCCAAAAGTGACAAAATATGTGTATTCAATATAGCAATCAACCACAACTTAGAGCACGATTCTATCATTAACGGTGTGCACGCCTGGCCTCAAAAAGAAAGCGATATTTTCGATAGTTATCGATTATAAGGAAATATGATGAGTTATCGAGAAAAAAAATAAACTCGTACAGCGTATGGTATTATTGAGCATTTTGCTTTTTATTTCAAGTCTCTAGCTTTTATGGTTTACGAAATCCACGTGCTCACACGGACGGACAGACGGATGGACGGACGGACAGACGGACAGGACTAGTTCAACTCAGCTCGTTATACCCTGATTTTCCATTTTCAATGGATTCAGGGTATAATAAAAAATAAAGTAACTGTATAAAACCGTGAGTAAAAAACTCGACCCCATTAAAATCGGAATAATACGCTTGATGTCGAAATACGCACACACACATATATATTGGGAGTTATTTATGCCAGTTCAGTTAACAAACAGAAGGATTCAGTATAGTACAGACTTACAGATGTTTCCAGTTGTCCTGATAGACTACGTTGGGCGCCAATGCAGCAGCCGTGGCCAGGGGCTGCAGCTTGGCCATCTTGACAGCTGGCGGCATCTCACTCGAGTTGAGATTCACATTGAAGTTGGGCGGTATTCGCCGCTTGTATTGGCTGCGCCACAGACGTGGCGGCTCCTGTGTGTGAACCATGTTGTTGTTCCTGTTGTTGTTGTTGTTGTAGTTGTTTTCGCGCTGACGCTGTTGCACTATCATCTCGTGCAGATGGCGAGTCTCATCAGTGGGCTTGATGTTAAAGATGAGCTTACCGGACTCACAGCACTCGGCCGTGACGTGCGGAATGGTCAACAGAAAGTCTGTGATGTTGTCGTGCACCGGAAACGCAGTGCCCGTCAAATGTCGATATTCATCTATATATGTATATATTTATATATCCAAGTGTTAAGATGTGATTAAAAAGGAAATGAATTGGTCTTCCCTAACCAAGATAACTAAGGATGCCTAACTTTAATGGGAATACTAAAAAAAGTTATTTCTGCAAATAATTTTCTTTTACTCTTCATGGAAAATGAGTTAAAGAACTTTGTAAATGAAATATATGTATGGACATTTTCTTAATCCCAATTTTCGGCACTTTTCACAAATGTCATTTCCTTTGTTGACAAATTAATTTTATATATTTTGTAGAGTTTCTGTTTGACTTGAACCAAGCACTGATGTTGATCGAGCTAGTTATGAGCTGAGATCTCTTTAAATTATGGGATGAATAGCTAAATTACATTATGGGAGACTCACATTAAAACATCTAGTGGAAATTGTGTGGAAATTCACTTTAAAATATAAAGACTTATCTTTGAATAATATTTAAAAATTATAGAATAGTTATGGCTAAACAATTAGGATCTATGTGAGTCTAGAAGGTTCCTATAAATCTAAGCAATATCTGGTAAAAAAAATTAAATTGTGCGAGATAGACTTCTATTTGTATACTCAGATTACATAAGAATCGAATTAATTGAACTAACTCATTTTAGGAATTTCTTTACTTACATAAATTCGAAGATCATTTTGGAGGTTAAGAATTTAGGAATTCTAAGTCAACTATGTAAATTGCCAATTAATAGGGGTTTAGTCGGTAATAAGCGACTTTACGTGATTGAAAATTTGAAAATATTTATATGAAATATATAAATTTTTAATTAAAAAAAAAAAAAAAAAATATATATATATATATATATATATATATATATATATATATATATATATATAAAAAAGTTGTTTTCTTAGATTGTAACTTACTTTTGATGCTCGATATCGTGATACCGTTCTGGGCATTAGCCAGCAGTATGCCGCGTATTTCAGCATCAATATCGGGGTACTCGTCGCGCACCCCCAGATAGGTGTTATCCAGGATGGTCATGTCGGAGCTGATGGTACTCGATATTTGGGTCGATGTGAAGAGTCTGGCTACAATCTGCAGCTCCTCCTCGGCAACCTTTGTCTGCTTCGGGCTGATGCGGCTGCCAAGTGCTGTCTGCGGCTGCGCTGCTTCCTGGGCACTTGCCAAAGTTTGGCGAGCTGTGAAAACTCTCTTGAATTTGCGCAAATAGGTAACTTTCTCGTTCAAAATGGAGCAGTCCGCGTGGACAAATATTTTAAAGAACTGCCCGTGGACACGTTTTTGTTTCTGCTGCGTTTGCGGTTGTTGGTGCAGCTTGAGCAGCCAGTGCTGAAAACACGTGGTCAGCTTTTTTTTCAATGCCGTCAGGCGCTGGTTGTAAGTGCTCGGCACGCTGTGAAATTCACTTCTGAATGTCGCCATCGCTATGACGAAAATGAGTTCCTCCATTCTCCGCTGCTGCATTCAATTGTTCTCGCGTTCTCTCTTTCTCACTCTCCCTCTCTGCTATTTTGGAGACCATTCGTTGTGCGTGTGTATTAGCGGCGATCTATGCAATTTCTTAAGTGTGGGAGTAGAGTAACTAACTGTAGTTACTCAGCTCGCTTGCTTTAACTAGGTTGTGCGTGCACTAGGGTGGCTCACTTTTTTAACTTAACTAATAGCAAAATAAGCTATATATATGTAACAAAAATGTATATTTTTGCCGTCTATTAGCTTTTATGCTTTAATTTCTTTTTGCATGCATTGTGCTTTACTGTGTATGTATATTCTTGCTTGGTTCTCTTACAGCAGGGTGACACACTATTGGAAAGGAGTAATTATACAAGTTAATAATTTATGCAGAGTTAATCTATCCATTTTGTACCAAATTCTCTCCATTCATCTTTCGGTGAGCGCATGCTCTGGAGGTTTTAGCATGAATCAATATGTGTTCACAAATGTAGGAATAGAATAACAGCACTTTAACAGTTAGTGCAATTTTGCTTGCAGTAGGGTAGTTCAATATATATAACTTGCAAATATGAAGGCAATATTAAAGGCTATCAAAATAGTATATACAATGTTTAGTTTCCTAGCATTAATATTTAAGTAAAAATAGTTAGTTTTCAAGTTACCTACTTGAAAACTAGTTTAATAAGTTAATTTAATTATTACTTTGCTTTTTTTAGCTCAGAATAATTTCTCAGAAATTGAATTTTTTTAAGGCACGTACACACATATTTTTTTTATGACTTTAACATTTTGGTCATAAAGTAAGATGACAATTAAGTCATACAAATATTTTTTTTAATCTTTAATGTTTGGGTAGATAGGCAAATTTTCGGCATTAGAAATATATGTACATAAATACATAAATATTAAATAGTTCTAAAGTGTCGTATTTTTATTAACGTCTGTTAAGTTGCTATAAGTGAAAGCAATTGCCACCTTCAGTTATTTGAATTCAGCTGCTTATGAAATTTTATGAGTTTTCCTCAAAGCGATATACGATGCTGAGCAGCTGGTTTTTCCAGCTCTTTCGTCAGATAACGCTAAAAATATTAAGCAATTATGCTATAATAAAAATACCACGTGCAACGCCAATCTTGAAATCGACTACCGTATAATAAGATAGCCTCTCTCGCCTCTCTCTCTCTCTCTCTCTCTCTCTCTCTTGCACACACTCGCCAACTCCCCAGATGATTACCGAATAATTTCACCTGCTGGGCTGTGGAGGATAATCAGACGGCTTTGATGGATGGTCGAGACACCCTCTCGGACAGTAACTCACGAATCAGGAAAGAAAGGAAATACAGCAGACAGCAGTGAGAGAGAGAGAGAGAGGGGGGGTAGAGTGATAGGGAGAGACGTTGCTTTAAGCCCATGTACCAAATCTGTTAATTGCAAAGGAAGCTGCAGCGACGTGCCAGGCAATAATGAAATGGACATGGAACAAGTGCTCATGGACCATTTGCAATCACTTCTCATATGTTTGCCTTTCGATTCGTATGTACGAATGTAATCCCCCTAGAAACAATGGAGAATGTAAGCAGCAAAAACGTTTAGAGTATGAATCGGGAAAATGTTAATGGAAAGTTTCTGATTGCTCAGCAATAATTTGATTGCATCGTGTGCGAAATGCAAGGCAGATGAGTGGGGGTCTGTAGATAGAGTCATATCTGAATAGATGTTAACTTATTAATTAGTCAATCACTGAGCCAAGCATCATCCCTCATTAAATTGATCATGCCAACCAGTCAATCACTGAATTCGGCATTCACTTCTTCAGTCAGTTGTAATGCTGTAAGACAATTGTCCAGTTCTTTGTATCAATTTATAGGTCATTCAATCAGTTACTCAATCAATCACCCAATTAAAAGCTCAGTTAGCCAATCAATCACAAATTTCGGTATTTAATCAGTAATCTGTTATGTTTTCTTAATCGTCAGTTCATCAATTATGAATGATGCTATCATTCAAGTTTTTCCTGAGTCACTGAGTCAATCAATCAATCACCTAATCATTTAATCCGTCACCATAATCAATCATTGATAAGTCATTTACGCACTAGCTTATTTATTTTGTCAAACAATCAACCAATAATTCACTCATTCAATCCACCAACTGAGTCAATAACTGTACTTAGTTACTCAGTTGCCATTAAGCGATCAATCAGTCGAACAGCAATCAATCAACTCCTCATACATCATCAATCAGTCATGTCAATATTAGCGCAGTCAATCTGTCAATCAGTGCTCGCTGCTCTGCCCGAAGATTCGTTTGATTGACACATTTGCGGGAGTGCGTCGCAGCTTTATGCATTTGCCGCCGCGACTCACGGGCGACACTTTGCACGACTTAGCATATTTGCATAAATTATGCGGCTGCCCGACCATAGAGGGCGGCACTCGAACAGCCGCACACACAAATATCCAAATGGTTGCAATTACTTAACTCAATTTATGCAAACGAACTTTTTTACTGGAATGTCGTAATGCTGGAATGTCGTGGGAGGCCAACACCTGTTGTCGCTTGATGTTGTCTTCGAAAATATCTCAAATATTTCAAGCAATTCAAATGATTTCTATTTAATTGTTTAATGTTTTGGTTATTATGATATTTAATTTCACAGTTGTTTTCTCATGTTTCGTGTTACACATTGAAATACGATATATGCTATGGATCAGCCTATACGATATGCTGAAAACGTGCGAAATTTAAAATCTCTCCTTTTCGCAATAGATTAGAACGTGACGATCCCATGTTAGAGTATCTAATGATATTTTAATAAACTGAACCCATTGATTGAATGAATAAATTTATTGCTGTAATGAATATGCATTTTTATCATTTTCTCGTTTTGGATACCGGAGTCAAAAATTTCAAGTCTCATTTCATTTTCTCTCTCTTTCTTTTCAAGAACAGAGTATAATCACGGTACCTTGAAAATGTTTCAATGGTTTCAGGACTTAAATAGTACGATTAAAGTAGTTATTGAGGCATATATAATAACTGAATAATACATTTAACAATGTCAATGAGCGTATCTAATTGTTAAATTATTAAAAAAAAAATGCAGTTAGGAAAAATGTTTAAAGTCTTTCTTACTAGTTCATAAATAGTTGGACCAGATAGTCGAAATGCGCAGGCTTCTGATAGTTCTTCTGATATTCACAGTGTGGATTTGTTTAATATTAAATTCAGATGTAAATTCATCTCAGTTAAAGAGTTTCATAATCACTAATTCTTTGTTTATAGGATAAGGCAATAAGTCGTAATAAGACTACATTCAATTTTAACGCCACCATTTTTTATCCAACGAATCAGATATCGTTAAACATTCAATTTTTAAAGAAGGCAAATGGCTATAAGCCCTGGCTTTATAATACCTCTGTGAATTTTTGTCGATTTTGAAAAAAACCTTATAATCCAGTTGGAATTTTACTCATACGAGCAGTACGCAATTTTACGAACTTTAATCATAGCTGTCCCTACTTGGTAAGTCTAAAGTCCAAATATATTTGCATTTTAATATAATTTATTTTTTTCAGGGCACGCAAATTATTGATGGACTTTACATACGGTATAATAAGAAGGGCATACCTTTTCCAAGTGGGGACTATCTAATGAAAATAGATTTGATTTTCCATCAAGTAAAAGTATTATCAGTTGATATTTACTACTTGGTTGACGAAGGTATTATGAATTCGTGATAAAGAATAAAGTGAAGAATATTCATATATGATATGAGAAATATTAGAGTATTTAGAAAAAACCCAACCGAATAAAAAAAGTTTTAATTGATGAACATAACATTTATATACGCTTATTGAGAATGTTAAATACATTCTTTTTTGCTTCAATAACTATATTCATTGTACTCTTTATACCCCGAACACATTGAAAATTTCCATTCACAAACAAATTTTCATTTCATACGTAATACGCAAAAAAACAAATCACAATTACTTTTTTCCTTATTATCGATAACTATCGAAATTTTGGGTTTGTTTTTGAGTCGTAGCAATCACGTTATTAATTTACTTTATTAGATTTCTATATTTTCGCACATTTTGTCATTTTTTTGATTTCGGACACCACACCTCCTTCGCCCACAATTCACCAAAAATTACATCATTAAATAAAAGAAATTTTTAATGATTTGTATATTAGCTCAAAGGATTCAGGATATCTCATATTTTCAGTACACTAAAATTTTTAGTTTTTTAGTTTTTTTTTTTTAATTCTATACAAAAAATACGTATATATAATATTTGTTTTATTTTTATTTGATAACCTTTTTTTCATTTCTTGACTTCTTGTTACGCAGCTTTATCGTCTGTTTCCTTTAATTATTATTTATTCGTTTACTGTGAGGCTGCAGCAACATCTGTTACGATCCTGGAAATAGATTGATTGAGGCCGAAAAGTAACAAAATACATGTAATTAGACTTACTCGTGCTCATAGGCCAGAGGATTATGTATGTATATGTGTGTAAGTTTTAAAAGCTTATCTTTTTAGTTAATTCGTTTTTGTTTTTTCAATATTCGCAGTTGAAGATACTAAAAAATAAAATACTAAATATCTTGAATATAACTAAATATTAATTATAAAAATACTATCTAAATATTTTATGTCGTAAGTTAGCAGTATATCGTTTACGTGATTGTATTACGATATTCGCAAGACATAGTACTTAACATCGCAAAGACAATTTCTTTGTTTTCCCCACTGATAGAGAGTGAGAGAAGCACAGCAAACGCAATTACGCTTTGTTTGACTTTGTTATTTCACACTCGCGCGCACATATACGATGCTAACACATACTACAACAATACACTGTTATCGCTTGCAATTGCAGCTGCAGGGAAATGCAAGAGAAACAACCACAATTGCCAGCAACAAACAGTGGTTCGATATAATGAAATTTGATTTAAAATATTATGTGTTGTATTTATTACAATGACTAAAGCAATAAAACATAAATGTCTTGAATTATTTATGTCAAAGATCAGAAAAAAAATTTGTTAAAATAATTTTAGCATAAGTATTTGAATAATCTGTATTCATTTTAATATAAATACTGTAATTCAGGTAACTTTTTACTAATTTATTATTTAAATATTATATTTAACTAATTAAACATTACTTGGGTTGAATGTATATAAAATCAAAACTAATCAAACATATATCGCATATATATATATTTTTCGTCAAAACAATATCCATGTTTCACTGTGCGTTAGTCTCTCTGTGTTGTGCGGGCGTTTTTGCGCTCTCCCTCTCACTGACTTGCTCTCTTAGGTCTGTATGAGACACTATGTCGCTGTTTCAAGCCGAGCCGGTTTTTCAGTTACTTTCTGACTTTCTTGAACGAACGTTGTGCGAGCGGAGCAACGAATTCAACGGCGTAAGCGCCAATAAATGGCGCGCGTTTGTGTTTTTTGCGTTTCGAATAACAACAAACAATACAAATAATTTATAAATTCTATTAATAATCAAACGAATATGCTTGTGAAATAGCAACGACTACAGCAATAGTGAGTGTGTGTAAGTGTGTGAAAAGTGTAATAAATAAAAGTGTATTGCAAACAACAGCAACAACTGCAAATAAGAAGAATAAAACAAAGCAAATCAAATAAAACGTCAAAATGACGCGCGAAGAGGAAGAAGAAGTGCGCTTGTTACTGTCGCGTCACCAGGAGCGCATTATGCTCGATCTGGGCAGCACCGATCTTATAGCGGTGCTCGTCAAGAACTCCGTGCTCAGCCAATCCGAGGAGGATCTGCTGCTGAAAACTGTCGCCGAACCGGGCAGTGCGCCATCAAGCGTGGGTGCCCTGACGAAGCGCAAGCTCAGCGCCGTTGCTAGCAGTAGCAGTGGCAGTGGCAGCGGTGGCAGCGCCAGCGTCAGCGGCGTAGGCGGAGATTACAGCTCCAGCTTGGCCGGCTCCTCGCGCAGCGCGAGTGTCAATGGCGATCACGCTCAGAGTGACAATCGCTCGCTAACGCCATCTGTCGGTGGTGGCGGCGCAGCCACCGAAGCTCTCAACGATGCCGAACTTGTGCGTGTTCAGTGCGCAAATCTCATCGAAATTATTGCCAAAAGCGGCTTCGAGAAGTTCAAACAGTTCTGCTATGCAATCGAGTGTGAGTGTCCGCAGCTGATTGAGGATTTAATTAACGATCGTCTAAAAAGCGGTAAGTGACTAAATTTCTAATAAACTCTACACGCCACGCCCCACAGCCCCACAGGCCCGCAACCCCCGACACCAAACCGGTTCGCCCATCGCGTTGGCAACTTTGCCAATCGTGATATTATTGCCTCTAAATTATGCGCGTAATTTTGTTCGATCGATACTGAAAATTTCCCGTCTCGGCTAATTGGTATTTTGATTTTATTTTTGTTATTTTTTTTTTCTTTTGCTTCAGCGGAATGCTGAATTGTAGGCGTGGGTGGGCGTGTCTGTTACGTGGGCGTGTTGCTAATAATTGTTTATGAAGTGAGACAGGTGACATTTTTACACCGATCGTAGCTACCTCATGTTCACTGTTCAAGTAGATGAAAGATTTGAATCAAAGCAAAGCTTTCTCTATATAGAATTTTTTAAAAATAATAATAAAGTCTTAAATAATATGTAAAGATTTCTAGTTATTTGGCAATGATATATAAAACAAAGCTATTTCCATAGATACTTCAAATGCAACAAAAAATTCTACTATAAAGTTATCAGTTCGTGTTTGTTCTCTGATAGTTTACTTTGTGTAAGATAAGTTGAATTTCAAGAACAGTCAGAGATGAAAGATAATTTATATCTGTGAAAGCAGACAAATTTTTGAATTGGTCGTAAATACCCTGACAAAAAGGAGAAAAATTAGTAATGAATAGAAAATATAAATTAATAGTCTGATTCAAGCCTTAATTTTCAAGTAAATCCTCAATAAACATTTGCTTAATTCGATTAAATAAATTGAGTTAACTCAATAAGATAATTTCATTGAAACTAGTTAATTGGCTCTACTCTTCGATCACAACCTATTCATGTTAATCAAGGATTCGCACAGCTGTTGACTTAAAACATCGACGCACTGATTCGTTGATTCATTGACCCACAACCGAATCTAGTTGAGACAAGAGCACGAACGAAACGATTTCAGACCTCAATACTGCATGTTGTGTCGGTTCGCATGTAAATTTCTCTGAAGAATTGTAAATTATGCCAGTGTTGGCCGAGAACAGTGAGCAGCGCACGGTAAGACAAGGGAAGCGATGCCAGGAACAGCGAAATAAAACAAAATTGAGACTGAATCGCGCGGCTAGAGCAACAACAACAACAGTCGTGGTAGGGGACAGGCAAAATATAAACTATTGTTGTTTTTCTCTCTCTCTCGTAACTTCGGTATTGCTGTTGTTGTTGTAGCTATGCATGTGTATTTCCCTAATGAAAAAGCTGTTCTCTGTTGGTTCAGAAAATAAAAAAAGCAAAACAAAAATAATCAGACTACATACTACACGATACGTGTTCAAAAAGAAGAGAAAAAGAAATAAACCAAACAAGATCAAAAAATAACTGTGACAATTGCAGGATAAAAAGCTAGACGTGTAGATATCCTATGCATGCCATTAGAGTAATTTTAAGTTTAATTACATATATATTCTAGTTCTTTCGTTTCAAATTTATAAAAATATTATAAAGTGTTTACTTTAAATATACTAATTTGTTACATCTAATGTTACATATATATAAAAATATCTTTATTAGAAACTTTGTCTCACTCATGCGTGCTTTTATTATCAAATACTTTTTAATTTGTCTCAATTATGTAAAATAGTAAATTCTATACCCTAACTTTATCCCATTTTCTGTGCACTGAGTATTTATAGTGGCAACACCATGAATAACGAAACAACAAAAGTTTCTGCTAAAGCCCATGGCCAATGTATTGTACATAAGGCACTCGATCACGTTTTACGATTCTGGCCACGATTACAAGAAACGCGTTACGCGTGGTTCCACAGTCCATGGAGCTAACTTCTGTATGTGTAAGTACAAACGTACAGATGTGTGTTGTGTGTGTGACTGAGTCTACGTTTGTACAACTGCCACAGGGTTTTTTTTTTCTCATTTTTGGTTTTTCATCTGTGTATACGGTACACGTCTGGCTCTAGCTGCTGGCCATTCATCATTATGATCAGCCGCCTAGCTTCATCATAATCATAATACTTGTGCCTGCGAGTTGTGTGCGAGCGGGATTGACGTTTCGCTTTTACTTCTCTTCTTCTGTTTGCTAATTTCTTGTACGTGCTCTTCTTGTTTGCTATTGCGCTGTGTCGCTGCTGTTTCTTATTTTGCCTCTGCTTTAGGTTACTTAGCTCTTTGCCACTGCCGCTCCCTCAGGTAGAGATGATGCAGAGCCAGTTCCCTGTTCGTAAATTACAATTATTTACAGCGCGTAATGCTTACCTGTGCCGCAACCAGCGCGTTCTTTCTCTCCCTCTTTCATGCTCTTCTTATGCTCTCGTTGCTCGTTTCATCTGCGGCGCTCCCTTTGGACACTGTCTTTTGCATTTGATAATTTATGCAGCATAATCTGCTCGATGACGTTTATCGTTTGCCATTTTCCCCCCGCTCTCTTTATCTATCTGATTTCGCCTCTGCCTTTTCCTCTCACTCTGCTTTTTATAGTGCTGTTGTTGTTATATTCGCTCTACAGCTTAGTCGATTCGTTTAACGTTTCCCTTGCTTTGTGCGCAGCGCTTATCGCTCTTGTACATTGGTTCTTTGTGTGTGTCTGTTCTGAGATACGTTTCCTTTTATGTTTATTTGTTGATGTCTTTGATTTCGCTTTTTTATGTGTATTTATTCTACCTCCACACAACGTCATTATGATGTTCACGTTCACCTTTTGCTTTCTGTTTTGCTGCTGCGCATGAGCATCCTGTTTTTGTGGCCGCCTTCGTTAATGTTGTTGTCGCAGTCCTACTTATTTTCGCCTGGCCTCACTCACACTCGCGTTTGCATTCACTCTTTATTGCTGCCTCTCTCTTACTCTTTTTTCGCCGTCGAAGTAGGTTTTCATGGCGCGTTTTAGTTTGCTACGCTGTTAACTTGGATTTTCCGATCGACGACTCTTTCGTTCCAGTTACAAACTCAGGATGTGTCTGGCGCCATTAAAGTATTGGCTTTATGCTCGCTGGCCAGGCCAAATAGTAGGTCGTCGTGCCCGTCCACTTGCTAGTGTTTTTTATTGTTATTGTTTCTGCTCCTGTTGCTGTTGTTGTTGTTGTTGCTGCTGTCTTGAACTTCAGTCGACAGCTTGGCTTCAGCTGTTGGTTTCTCCTCTTTCATAATAGTTTGCAACAAGGTTGATTGGCTTGCAGTCACTCTACAAACGGGTTATAAGCTTTTTTTATGGAAATGTGCTAAAATGTTGCTGATTGCCTGAGTTTAATGGGTCTGCTACGATGTGACAATTTTTATACTTTGAGTTGATTGAAAATGGGAGTTTCGCGTAAAGGTGAAGGCGTGGCAATTGCCATTAATTATATATATGTAGGTACATATATACAAATATTCATTATCCTTGGATATTTTCTTTCTTCCCCTCCCACGGTCCAGGGTATTACCCAGTCGGACAACCCGCTTTGTTTTTCTTAATACTTATTAATTTACATTTACAAAATTGGTTGAATTTTTTTTTTTTGTGTTTCTAGATAAGTGATGCATGGTAAAAGCGTAGCTTGATCATTATTTATCAACCACATAAAGATATTATGCCATAAATGGAGTAATAAAATTCATTTAAACTCGATCTGCTTCTGGGTGGTAAAGTAGATCATTTTCATATTAATAGACAAGTCGTTTGATTACAACTCAAGTTCGTTAGGGCCGACTCGGCAAGATCTTTATTAATTTCGGTAGCCGTCAAAGCAAAAGCCTTTTTTCTTCTTCCTTTGACATGAATTGTGGGCATTAACTTTCAACTTCCAACTTCCAGCTTGCAACTGCTGACGATCGCGTAAGCCGCTTACCCACACAACTGTCACGCCAGTGGCGTGTTTCCCTTGCGCTCACCCATTCGACTTGTTTGCGTCTCTTTTACCGATTTCTCGTTTCTACGCTCGTTCGTTACAACAAATCCCCCGAAAGGTGTGACTCATGCAAAGTAACGATTCGGTTCTGTAGTCGGGTCGGCCGCGATGCAGACTCACCGCTCACTTGATTCCAGACTGGCGTCTGTTGCGAGCAACAACTGTTCTGTGGCTGTTCTCGTTATACCCTATATTAGACGAATGAATGAATGGGCATATTTTTGAGAAAGTGAAGAAACCGATCTTCAGCAGATTGCAATAGTTGAACTATATTTTCGATTTTTAATAAGCAAACTTAAAAAACGGTAAATAATATATGGGATTATATCTTTAGTTAGTTTATTGATTAAAGTAAATTAAAATAAAATATAATTTTTTGTCTAATTGTAATCCATTTAACAGTTAAGTAGTTCAACAAAATCTATTTTGCATAACTCTTTATTTTGTTTATATTATTAAAGTAGTACAGGGTATCTTGTGTCAGACACTCTATGCTCCAACAACACGCGGACTTCTTAAATTGGTTTTTTTTGCGGCTTGCTGCTGGTGCAGCTGATAAACTTGGCACAAGTCGTTAGCCTTTTGCCAGTTGGCTGATGTTGCAGACCCGTCAGATGCAGACTTGCAGCCGCTCTAACTGTTTCGCCTTCCACTGAATAACTGCAACAGAAACAACTACGAGTACAACAACAAATCCGTTGTATTTACTGCATTTTGACCTGTGTGAGGAGCCACCAAAAGTGAGAGAGAGAGAGAGAGAGAGAGGGGGGAGAGAATGACAGACAGAAGCAAATGAAAGAGAGAATGCAGAAAAACTCATCTGCGCTCACCGCATGGCGTGTAAATGCAACCTCCTGACGACATGAAATGTTATCTGCGTTTTTTTGTCTTTTTCATTTTTTTTTTTACATGATTTTTCTGTTATTTTTACAAGTCATTAGCTTTAATTTACACACACACACATGCACACAGACACAGCCGGTAAGCATTTCATTCATAGTTTCGATGACGGCGTTCTGCCTCATAAAGCGCAGCTGGCGGTGCATAAAGTTGCACTTAAAAAACTTCTTCTTTCCCTTCTTCTTCTTCCTCTACTTCATTGGTCGAATACTTGATTCTTGATCGTTGGATTGATCGGTTTCCGTTACATTTTAGGCATTTTTAACTTGATGGCATCGCTACATACATAAATATCTCTCTCACTCTATTTTACTCTTTCGCTCTTGCGCGTCTGTTGAAAATAATGATTGATTGGCTTGATCAAAGGCTGACCCTAAATATATATGTATATTATTTAAACCAATATATGTTGAGTAAATGTTTGATTTAACGCTTCGTTGATATTAATGCATTAAAAGTAAATAAACTTTTCAAGAGTTTCCCAGGTTGAATACGTTTTCCAGTTAGATAATTGCAGCTGTTGGTCTCAAATCTCTCAGAGCGACTCAATTAATTACTTAAATTTTTTTCCCTCGTGTATTTCCACTTGTAATATTTATTACCTGTTTGGATTTGTTTAACTTTAGTTTTGCGAAATAAGTTTTTTTTTTCATGTTTGGGCGTTTAATAGATCTGGCCTTGGCTTTAATGATACATTCAAATAAATTTTGGCCGTAACCAAAGTTTGTTTTGATTGGTAATTTCAGCAATCTCTTACTTTGATTTGAATTTTCGATTTTCGTTACAGTTTTCGGTATTTAGTGAGCCGTTCAGTCATTATCATCTCAAGATCTGTGCCCAAATGCCCACCAACGTTTCTATATTGTTTTATTTTATTTTTTTAAACATAATTGAAAAAAGAAAGTTTGCAAAAAAAATTGGACTTTGTTTTCGGCCTTTTCTTGTTGTCATTGTTGTTGTTGTTGCTTAAATTGCTAAAAGCGAGTAACATTGCGCTCATTGTTTAGGTCCGTCCATGTTCGTCTCTTGATGCGTGTTTTGTCCGGTCAAACGGCGCTTCGCTTCAATGCTGGAAAATCGGCAAATAATGATCTCCGGACCATGGGGAAAGTGCATGTAATTTGAAAATAATTGGAGCGTTTTCAGCTGGAAAATGGAGCAACTTAAAATTCTTTCGACGAAAACAAGCATTTTTTACGAGTTCAAATTGTGTTTATCAGTCAGATCTTGATCTAAAATATAATGCTTTAAGCTTACCTGTAAAACATAGTTGAATTTGAACTTATGTATGTATCTAAATACATTGATTTCAATAGCAAAACCCTGCGAATAACCTTGTTTTATAAAATTTCCGACGACCCACAAGTGAACCGTACCTTCAAGTGGAATGCATAGTTTCACGCATCTTAACTCATTTTCGGATTGAGAGGGTGTCCTAATACGAGCATCTTCAACTGACTTTCGCACAGAAAATCCATTATTAATTAATACAAATGCAATAAAATCCAATTTAATAATACTTTTCTGGTCTTAATTCTTGCTTTATGAAAATAGTTGAATTTAATTTAACTCCCTAAGGTCTAACGCTCTCCTTCCGGTGTCTTTAAATATTTATTTTGCTTGTTAATCAATTGTAATGCTAAAATATGACAAATTCGGTTATTGTTAGAAGTCTGAGTTATCTCAATAATGAAAGAATACGACTAGTTAAAGGTTTATTTAAGTGCACATTTTTTCTGATGTGAATTTTGATAATATTTGTCTTCGAAATTTATTTTCCTTTAGATTTTCCAAGCAAACTTTCAAGCGAAAACTAAATATTTTTTTTAGAAATAAACAAAAAAAAAATAAATAAATAAAAAGCTTTTAATAAGCAATTAAACTCACGCTTGAATGCCATTAAGTTTGAAGAACTTTATCAATTCAATAGCCCATGAAAGTAACGCGATCTCTCGTTATCAGAAATTTATTTGCTTTTAATGAAATCAAAGCACAAATTAAACATGGCTTTTGCTGCTTGGGTTCGTTAGGCAAACAAAGGGCGCCTGCGGGCTAAGACAGATATATATATATATATATATATATATATATATATATATATATAACATATGTACCCTGTCTCTGTGTGGTCATTGATGTTTTATTGTTTTGATATCTTTGATGCTCTTTGACACGACAGCTGATGCCTGCAGCTAGTTGTCATACATATATTCGATATTCGCCTCGCACAGTGGAGCAATGTCCCACATTTCGTGCAGCATTTTTGACAGCTAGAAAAATATTTGCTTATCTTAGCCAACTATTTGTTTGTGTGTGTAAACAAACTATATGCTGAGTTGCCAATAGCAAACTTGTACGAATATTGTTTCGCTTGAAAGTCGTGCCTCTTGTTTGGTGTCTGTGCGAGAGTTGATTTCAATGGAAGAAAACGTAAACATTGCTATAGATTGATATGAGTTCTAGGAAGACAAAACAGAATGCATTGAATAACTACTATCAATTTTTTAAAGCTTAAAACATTTAATGATAATTGGTTTATAAATATTTTAAGCCTTTTCGACCATTTAGAGTTAGAAGGTCAAATACATTAAATAAATTCATTCAATATTTAATTTAATATGAGTAGAAATTTTAATAATAATTTATAATTATATATATATAGTTTAAACTATATTTCATTTATTATGAATAGACATTTTAATAATATTTTAAAATACATTTTTTTTTACTTTCTTTAATAAATGAATGTGATTCCAATTTTGAATAATATTTATTTTCAATATTTTTCAGTTGTTTTAAATATGTTTAAGTTTATAATTAAAATTTAATATGGAAAATATTTCCATAATTCTTTTAAATTGTTTTAAAATTTTCAATTACCACCTTCAAGAATTATGATATATGGTTAAAGATTAAATAAAAGATTTTAAATTGAGTTATTAAATGTAATTTCATTATTTTGCTTCCTATAATTAAGTTTAGCAGATTTTCTCAGTATTTCATTTTCTGCAAAGAACTTGAATTAATTTTAGCTCGAATTTTGCAACCTACGCATCAGAGCCGAGTCTAGCCGTAAATCATATAAATTGAAATCAATATGAGCGGCAAGTAAATTCGATTGACTTTGTTAGGCAAGCACTTAATTTCGTGCAGGTAATCGGTGTATTCGATCTAAGAGCATTTATCTTATTTGAATGGGAGGCGTCTCAACAACTAGGGCCATAAATTTCTTTAATATGCTACGATTTAAAATTTATAGAAAATTCAAATTGCGGCTATGAACGCGCCATCAGACAGATCATGAACACTTCATATGAGAGATGGGATGCGGCCGATGGAGCGATGGAGGGCGACAGAGGGCGCCAGTGTGCGCACAGCTTCCGGCAAATCGTTTGCTCCTGAACACACAGCTTCAGCACATGTGCGACGTGCACTGTTTATCTCAATCATCGACAGCAATTCCAGCATGTCCATGGCAATCAGCAGACCATTGGACACTGGACGCTAGAGAGTGAAGATTGTAGAGAGGAGAGTAAGAGACGATGCACTCTCTCTCTCTCTCTCTTTCAGTCTCTCTCCTTTGGTCTGCTTGCTGACTTAATGAAATTTCTTAATTGAAGCTGCTTCAGTTGCTCGCCAGACGATGGCCGCACGGTAAAAATATCAGCAGACATCTTTTATGCCTTTTTGCTCTGCCTGCTGTCGTTGTTGTTGTTCCTGTTGTTGTGGCTTTTGATTTGATCTATATTAATCAAGATCAGGCTGGCGTCTCATGCCCGGAATGGCGAAAGCGAAACGCTTGTCGTCTGTCTCAGTTGTTGTTGATTAAATTACTCAGATTTTTGTGTTTTACTTAAGGAAAATAAATTTTTGTGCAATGCGATTTGTTGTGGTCATGAACTCAGCTTATGCAAATTTATTGCGACTTTTTAGAATTAGCCAGTAAAATCTTATGAATAGGCTAAATGAATAAATAAATATTTATGTGTACTTTTTCAAATGCATAATACGTATAAGAATAGATTTGCATATCTATTCTTAAGCTCAAATTGAATTTATTTTATTTTATTTTAAATATATTATTATAATAGGAATTATAAGATTATTCTTATAATTCCTATTATAATAATATATTAAAAATAAAATATTCTTATGAATAAATTGCTGGCTAAGCATAATATTAATAACAATACCAATAATATGCATTTTAAGTCCAGGAAACTAAAACTATTATGTGTAAACAGATTTTGGCTAAGCATTAGCTAAATTTAGATTTGAGAGTTATATATATATATATATATAAAATAAAAAATTACTATAATTTTTTAACGTATCCGAACTAAGTTTATATGCCAAATGTTATTAAAGCATTTATATAGTTCAAATCATTGCTATAATATCTAAATGGATTTAAGCTAAGTTATTTTTGTGGTAGATTCTAAAATGTTGTTGATCTACATTTGGCAAACCCAATTACCTAACATGCCTGCCTCACACACACACACGCCCTGAATCGCAACGCTTCGTTGCGTCAGTAACAATTATTCGATGGCTACGCATGTTAGCTGTCAGTTGTTGTACACCTGCGCCGGCCACAAAGTTCAGGCTAACAACAGCGCGCTGATTGGATGCTATTAGGCGTTTATAGACTTACATACATACATTGCTATAATTTTGAGTTCAATTCGATTCGTATGTGAAATCGAAAACTAAATACAATGGCAAATTAGATATCATATTGTCAGTGCCAGAGGCAGAGACAGAGACAGAAGCAGAGACAGAGGCGGTATCTCAGGCAGAGGCGTGCCGTTGGCGTCATATTAGACGAGGTCACAGCCAGCCTCTGGCTTTGGCTGTGGCTGTGGCTTTACTGCAGCAGCCGTGAGATATTCAAAGACTCTGCACGCATTCACGCCCTGGCCTAGCAGTAGCAGTGGAGGAGTAGCTGGGGGTGAGCTGGCCGGCCGTAACTTTTGCGGCTGTGCAAATATTTTCTTTGCACGTGCCGGCCAGCGGAAATGCACAAATACAAATACAGACGCTGGCAAACTTCCTCTCGGTCGCTCGATGCAAAATGCATTTTGGGGCGGATGCCGCTGGCTGTGCAATTATTGATGCAATTTTATGCGAAAGCCGACCAGCAGCGGCAGGGTCAGGGGAGAGGCTACAGGGCGTTGTTCACTTACCCTCAACTTTCGAATCCTATGGGAAAATGCCATTTCACTGAGTTCACATGGTGTCTGGCATATAAATAATAATAATAATAATTTATTTATTTACTTTACTTATTTATTGCATGTCGCCTGACATCTGCAATTGATAATTTCATTTCGCGCAATTACTGTAAATTATTTTGTCAGCTGCCGACCGCTCAGTCAATTGTTGTTGCCAATTGACCACAGCTGAGCTCGTCTGCGCAGTGCATTGAAGGCGAGAATTTATTGCCATTATCTGGCCAATTTATCCGTTAAATAATGCAAAATGCAAGGAGTAGAAAACAGTGACACTTGATGACAATTGTTGGACAAATAGGCATTCACCTTCAATTGCAGCATTATTTGTGAGTGCCCGCGGCAATCAGGCTCACAACAAAGCCGCACTTAGTAAATACATTTAAATAATTCTAAATGTGTGTATATTACACTCTTAAAAAACTGATGCAGTGCACAATAAATAATAAGATAATTTTATAAAACGTACGTAATTCATAGTTAAGGTTATTTTATTTATTTTCAAGTGTATGCTATATAGTATATATATTTTAAACAACTTATATTTGTAAGATTATTTAATTTAAGCTTTTAAACTTTTATATTTTTATATGCAGATAATTAAATTGTTAAGTTATGTAAAACTAATTATTTATATAATTGAAAGTATTAATAAAAATAAAATTGAATATTTAATAAAAAATATAGATTGTTTGTTAAAAAATGTAATTAGAATATGTAAATATAAACATAAAAAATAATAAATAATAATTAATAAAATATTTCATTTTTTAATATTTAAAATTTTTTTTTCTAAAATTAAAATTAATTAATTATAAAACTAATAATATTATAATTATATTTGAGGGCAATTAAACCCTTCTTATTTACTGAAAAATGGGCAATAAGTATTATTATTTTGCCTTTTTACATCAGTTTTGATCCAATTTAAATGGTTTTGCCAAAAATAAGTTAATAGACTGTGACCTGGTTGAAATATATATATACTTATGTCTTACGTATTGTTCATTAATTAAAAATGCCAGATTTTATAGCACAATAAACTTAATGCGTCACATTATGTCCAGCTTACAACTTCCGCCTACTCGCAATTTAGTCGTAAGTCAAGTGTTTCCTCTATAAAGCAGCAAACATCTGCTCAACCTACGACCTGAACGCCGCGGCGTCCCGAGTTAATGGCCAGGCTTATGCGAGTTATATTTTCACGCCTCCTACGTGAATATCAGTTGTAAAAATATAAAAACATGAAAATTAACTCCACTTGAGGAGTCAGCGCTTTGGCTCCCGTTTCCATATTTGTGTTAACTAGTGGCCATATTTTCCACTGCTCGCATTGTGATTGGCAGTTGTAAAGAGGTTCATTAAGGCGCTAATAACCTGCTATGCAACTAGCTCCGAATTACTCGCCAAAACAGAAATGGAAATGCGCGGAGGAAACGCCCACGCTCAGCCACGCCTTCAAATGCAGTGTAGTGGCTGTAGGCATTCACAATTATTTATATTTCTTTAAGAATGCAAGCAATTAGCGTATAATAACAAAGACAACAAGTACGTATGAGATGACTGTCGAACACTCTACAGTTAAGCTCACTGAGTATTAAAGGTTCTTAAGAACTATTATTTATAAAGCTTTTAGTTACATTGCTCTCAAGCACTCAACGACTATGACTGAAGGCTATGGGGCATACTTTTACATATGGCTATCGTGACTCGTAATGAAATAATTTCTCAACTAAAGGCAACAGCGATGAGAGCTGTACACATATTTCTCTCTTGGCAAATGTAGCGTGAAATCAGAGTACATGAAAAATCAACAACATCAGCCACAATAAATACAAGCTCAAGCGTTGCATAAATTAATAAATTCTTATTTTCAACAAGAGTCGGAGAGGTATATATATTTAGAGAGAGGGAGAGAGATAGATAGGGGGAGCTAGTCTCAGCTAAATTTGCATATATCAGCGGGTGTGGAATTCGAAATAATGCAGTCAAAGGCAGAAGGAAATTGCTATAAATTACATGCACCGCGTTTTCATGGCTCAGTTGATTTGAAAAATACTCGCCAAACTATCAAATTGATGAGATGGCTGCATGGGTGCAACCAAGGGGCAAGAAGAAGACGAGCCAACATGATGCATAAAAGTAATTAATCGTAACTAGAGAAGTTTAACCACGACGTCAAATGTTCTTAATTTCATTAAAGAAACTGATGTGTGCAATCAGTTATGGAAAAAAAACTGGGAATGTCTGTTGGTGGTAAATCTTAAGACGAACCAAGAATATATATAGTTCATAGGGCGTGTCATCCCTCATTGTTATATACATTCTCACAACACTATTCATTCAATGCTTTTTGGGTATAGTTCATTAAAAAATGTTTCACTAAATATGTTTACATTTGTGAATTTCTTCTTTCAACTGGTCAAGATTCATGTTGCATGTAATAGATCTGTACTTTAGACATACTCTTGAAAATTATTTTAAAAATGGTACAAGTCTCCTAGTTAAGACTTGTAGAAAATTTTAATATTTTGTTTTATTAAAATAAGTTTAGTTTTAATTGGAAATTAATATTAATAATAATTTTAAGAATGAAAAAAATAGTTGACTGTAAAATTATAATTTTAATTAATTAAATATTAAAAAACAATTTGTAGCTTTAGAAATATACGAAAAGTTACTTTTTTATTCTTATTGTTATGTTCGCTTGGCTTGAAGTAACACAAAAATTATTCTTTTAATATATTCATATGTATAATAACCCCCAAAAACATAATTGCATTTTTGCAGGGTATTTACTAGTCAACACTCTAGCAGCGCTTTGAAATATTTCTCGTTAATTACAACTCTATTTTGTTTAGCATAGCAATATTTTGCTGGTTTACATTTATCTATTCTATATATATAAGCTGGTCCCTTCCATGCGCTGCTCCCAATGCAAATTACAAGTAGTTTGGAGGAATAATCTCGCTCCGCCCACTCATGTCACTGCTGTCAGGAGGCTGCGAGCAACAGATGTTCCGCTGATTGAGCGTCATCTTTGTTTGGCTCTGGGGCACGCCTTGTCGGCCTCATCAGCGAGCTGGACGGACACGGCAGCAACGAGAGCAGCAGCTACTTGACTACCACCTTCCGCTGTGTGGCACCTTCGTTTAACATAATTTGTGGCCGCCAGTCATGTTTTTACGACACCCACTGTAAGTGGCAGGCACTGTGACTTGATTTTCAATACAAAGCCAAGCGAGACGAGCGCTCAATACGGCGATTCTCAGTGTTAGTCGCCCTAGCCTTGAGGCCTTAGCTTCGCTTTTTTTTGTTTTTGCTTATGTCCATCAATGTCCAGCCTCTGAGTCTGCATTTATATGTATCTCGATATTAACGTGAGTCCAATCAAACATGTGTCAAATGTTGTTGTTGCTGTTGTTGCGCTGATGTTGCTGATGTTGCCTGTCGCCGTTGCTGTTGCTGTTGCTGTCGTTGTCGTTGTCTGTGGCTGCCTGCATAATCATGGCTTCGATTCACTTTCGCTGCGTCATGTAAATGCACTCACCGACCACGCTGCTGCCCAAATTTACACACACACATATCTAGAAATGTAGATTTGTGTATTTAAACAACGTCAGCTGGTAGAGGCTCAAACAGCCAGTGGCCATTTGCATGTCCCCATATGGGCGCACGTTGTTTGCCAGCATTGCCGTGTGGGCGCCTCTCGCCAATTTAGCCAAGAGCAGTCGAAAGCAGTAGACACACACACACACGCAAGCCAAATACATATACTAAGTCACATGGGCGCAGGCCAACGCCAAAAGTCAAAGCATTCAAACAGCCATTCATCCATTCTATAGCATCGACATCGTTTGCGTTGTCATCGTGGACATACACATGTAGTTTGGCACCCACACTCGCTTTGCATATTCGATATCGATGTCGATGTCGATGTCGATGTGGATGTGGTTACCGATGTGGATGCCGACAGAGTCAGGCAACAAGCTGCACTCAGCGTCAGCGGCAGGTCAGCACGTTTTTTGCGTGGTTTGATTTAGTGCGCACTGTGGCTTGAGTTGGAAAGTTATCTAAAATATAACAAATCTAATATTTAAATGAACTCAGAAAACTTGAGTTATCATTGGCAAACAGTTTGTAGTTTCTAAATGCTCAATTTGATTAACATATAATATACTTTTAATGATTTGTATCTATGTCAAGAAAAATGTTAATATATATGAGAGATGTTTCGACACGATTGCTTGAGGGCTAAATATTATGTACAAACAGATCTAAATTGTTTATGTTATTTCAAATATGTAACATATATGTATATATAACTCTATTCTTATCTTGAAACAAAGATATCATACCATATATACGTAATACATAATCAAATATTTGAAGAAAATTAAGATTTTCAGTTGAAGAATTTATTATCAATAATGAATTTATCTCTCTTAGTTTTTATCCATAATTACCCTGTGTAGATTTCAATTTATTAGAATTTATTGTTTATAATAGCCAATGTCGATCACTTATGAATAAAAAATCGATTATCGATTAATTTGTAATTTAAATATAAAGTATTATCCCCATTTACGTAACTATCCTGACTTGACTGATATATACTCATGGCAAACAAATAGAAAACTATTTAAAATACATTCATAAATTTATTATACCCTGAATCCATTGAAAATGGAAATTTCAGGGTATAATGTTTTTGTGCAAATGTATGTAACAGGCAGAAGGAGGCGTGCCACACCCCATAAAGTATATATATTCTTGATCAGCTCGACGAGCTGAGTTGAACTAGCCCTGTCCGTCTGTCCGTCCGTCCGTCCGTCCGTCCGTCCGTCCGTCCGTCCGTCCGTGTAAACACCTGGATTTCTGCAACCACAAAAGCTAGAGACTTCAAATAAAAAGCAAAATGCTCGATAATACCATACGCTGTACGAGTTTATTTTTTTTTTCGATAACTCATCCCATTTCTTTTTTATCGATAACTATCGAAAATATCGCTTTGTTTTTGAGGTCTGGCGTGCACACCGTTAAAGATAGAATCGTGCATTAAGTTGTGTTTGATTGCTATATTGAATCCGCACGTTTTGTCATTTTTGGATTTTTGATGCCACGCCCCTTTCGCCCACAATTCAACAAAAACGATAACTCACGTATATCAAATACTAGAGACTTGAAATTTGGCAAATAGGTACATTTGGATGTCATAATCATTCCCCGAAAATTTCATTAAGAACGTAGATCGAGAAAAAAAGTTATTAAACAATAAAGTTTCCATAGCACAGCCTCTGCTGCAGCCGCAAAACTGTGCAGTGAGCATATTACGTGCATGCATATGTTTGTGTGTGTGTATGTATGCATGTGTTGTTTTCTATTAATGAATAAATGAAACTTTTTATGATTGGTATTACAGCTCAATGGATTCAGGGTATCTCTTAGTCGAGCAGTCTCGACTAGAGTTTAGTTACTTGTTTTATTTAAATTTACAAATATTCCTTTTAATATATTATTAATGAGTTATTTATAACTCAATTTTTTGAATATTAAAGATTTCACTTTTGAAATTTAGAATTCAATTTACACAGCTAAAACAGTGGCCAGCCTATACCCATAAAATCCTAATTTCGTAATTGAATTTACAGCAATTTCCAAAAGTTCTCATACCACTGTGCAGCCTGCGGCGGCAGACTTATTAAAAGTCAATAATTTTTACGACATTTGAAGTTAACGGAGGGCGACTCGGTTATTAAAAGTTGAGCCAAAGTGATAGATGGGCTTGAAAAGTCAATTTGCAGCAAGTGAATGCAGAGAGAAGGCGCTTACATTGATGCTGGGCTATGCACGTCTATGACTACGTAGTGCTTTTAGATACACTCTTTTTGGGAGCTGGCAAGCCACAAATTACGCGCTATCACAAGGGCAACTGACAGCTTTCAAGTTGCTGCAACAGTAGCTGAAAATGGCTGAGAGCAGAGAAAACGGAAATGGCAGTAGCAGCGTCAACGGCAACGGTAACGGTAACGGGAAAGTGCTAGCGCCTGCACCTTTTGCCTTCCTGAACAAAACATTTTGTTTAGTTGGCATTTGTGTTCAGGTTCTCCTGTTGGCCTGGTCGGTAAAATGTTCAAGCTTCCGCGCACGTGAGCGATAAGGATCCGGGGTCGACTTGGAAATGAATTAACATTTTGCATGTAACAACGAAAAAGGTCCGGACTCGAGTTGTGGCCAGGATACGCGCACAACCCAGCCACAACCCGGCCATATTTTAGCCACATCCTGTCTGTGCACTCGCCTCAATTCTTTTGGGCCAAACTGTTTTAGTCCTTTTGTGTCTGTCGCTCTGCTGCCGTACAGTACATAAAACATTCGCAGGCTCCAGCTGCAGCTGCAGCTCCAGCTCCAGCTCCGCCAGCCTTCACATCTGGGCGGAGCTTAACGCCTTTTTTGGCTTTAATGGCGCAACTTTAGCGTGCAAGTGGCTTAAATTGCAATGCTCTACACTTCGCTGGCTCTCAGATGCATATCTATTTTGGCAGCAGCCAGTAGAAGCTTTGCGGTGTTAGCCTTACGGCCGCATGCTATGGAGGATCCACATGCTACTTACTGCTGCTATAATTTATAGTCAAACGAACAACTGTATATGTCTGCATATACTAATGGGTATTCTTACAAGTTGTTTGTGTTGTTCTAGAACGTTGCTTCATGCTTCTTCCATAAATTAGAAGCTTTTAGCTAAATGTTGTTCAAAAAACTAAAGTCCTTCAATTGCACTTAGGACTTTAGTTAGTAAAGCAAAGGCCTTAGCCGTAAATTGGCTTAGCAAATAGATCTTTAACCGAGGATTTTAGCTGTTGCATTTATTTATTTTGCATAATATATATTTTTATGTAGCTTAGTTTATTTATATTTTAATTATTTATATATTTATTTATTTAATATTTATAATATTTATTTTTATTTATTTATATATTTATTTATTTAAAAATATGCTTTGATTAAACTAGAGCTAAACAAATTTAAGAGATAAACTAATTGTAGTCCAAATTATTATTCTTCAATTCAAAAATGAAATACTTATTGAATAATCATTTTTATCTGACTCGAAATTTAATGCATTTAGTAACAGAAATTGTATTTTACTTTTGATATCTTTTATCTTATATATTTTCTGAAACTCAATATAAAGAAGTTCACTGAATATCTTGCTAAAGTAATATCTACCCAAACTTGAGTATATTCGTGAGAAAATGTGGCTATGCGTGTCTCATAATCGGTTGAAATTTAGTTTGGCATTTTCATGTGCATGAAGCAAATGTAACCAAATCAATCAAAATTAACTTCAAAGTGCCTACAAACATCACATCCGTTCGACAGCCGACGAGGCAACCTTTTGTAACATTAGACAGCAATTTGTAGAGTTTTGGGGAAATGCCCCCACAACATGCAGTCGGCGCACAGGGAGAGCGTAATTATTATTAATTTGTCAAGTATGTAAAACAGATGCCCTATGCACCAATGTGGCCCAATGGGTCGTCCGGCGAGGGAGCGGAGGTGCGCGTGAGAGCAAATGCACTCACATATAGTCCAGATGCGGGCACAGCATGAAATGTTGGCCTGGAAATTGTTGTTGTTGTTTTTCGTATTGTTGTTGATGTTGTTGCAGCCACGCGCCAGTTGGCAGGCTGCATCCCATCCATGCTACGGCTAGAGGTCTGAGGGGAAAGTGAACGGCAACCCAGACAATTTTCAATGCAAATCAAAAATGGGCTTTGCTCCGGCAGCCGAGACAAGTGCAGACAACATCAATTCCCAGCAGACTATGTACTCTATAAATATATATTTATATATATGTGCGTTATATACACATATATATATTGAAGCGCAGCAAATTTGTCTGTGGCCTGCCGTTGGCCCTGCATTTGCCGCTCTGTCTCTATCTATTTTTATATCCATTAAATGCATTTGTGCACATTTCGAAATCGTGGCACATTTACATTTCTGCTTCGATCTTGTTTTTTATTTATTTATTTTTGGCTTGGCTTCTGTGCTGCTGTTTGGCCAGAAGTCGAGCACAATTGTATTTCGATTTCGTCTTTGGCCGTTTGCCCTGAGCAGACAGTTTTTTTTTTTTTTTGTATGGAAGCGCTGAATCTGGATGCAATGCTTGATTGGTTTTAGCAAAAGCTCAGCTGCATTTGGCAAAGTGTTCAAATGGAAATATATGTGTGTGTAATGTATACATACATATTTATATATATATATATATATATATATATATATATATATATATATATATATATATATATTTATATTCATATGTATCGTATCAATGTCAACTAAAATTAATAGCAATGTCTTTTCGAGTTCATTTTGCAATACTATATGATAGATGCTGACAGCTGGTATTGTCCGAGTTAGTTTTCGTTTTACTTTACTCCTAAAATCTCAATTGTGAGTGAGATGTTTGTAACTATTGCAAAGTGAAAGATAGAGACAGAGAGAGAAAGGGAGAGAGAGAGAGATCAACTTATGCCAAGCCATAAACGATGAGCATGCGACTAGAAATATAGAGTCTGATAGGCGGATCGATAAATTCACTTCGTTCAAATATATGAGTTTTAACCAGAATTAATTTATAATAAATATTTATAATTATATATATATATATATATATATATATATATATATATAAATATTTATTATAGATTATATAGATATATATATACAAATATCATCTATCATTACAACAACCATATTAATTTAATCCAAGTATCCAATTTGAAGCTCAACAGCTGCCCAACCTTTAATTGGTTTAGAAAAATCTGCAAGACGCGGCATCAACTATGTGCACTGAAGTTTTGTGGTTTATCTGATTGGCTTTTTTTGCTTATCTATGATTAAATTCAGAGCTATTTTTATGCCAGCGACTGGTCAGACAATTGCGCTGCATCCTTCATACATTTCAAGAGCAATTGGTGTCATTGTCCTTGTGCAACGTGGCGTGTTATTTGCCCAGTTAAGCAGGAGGCAAACGAACGAGGCAAAGCGCAACGCTGCATGCCGCACACGTTGCCTTTGTTTTCATACAAAATAAATGTATTTTTAGACTGAAAAGTAAATAAATTTGCATAGAGTTAACGCTGTGTCGCTGTAGTTGCTGTAGATAGCTGCCCCATTGCATTAAAGGATTACGAAGCTTTCGGCGAGTGCTTAAGCCGGAGGCCAACAATGGCTGCACATAATCCTGTTAGTTTATTTGGCCCGGCACCGAGTGGAGCAGCGCTAATGTCAAGTGGGGGGGAAAACAATATGGTAAACATAGACGCTATAGACAATGCCAGCCGATACTAGACAATGCCCTGCTGCCAGCTGCCAACTGCTAGCTGCTAGCAGACAAAATGGTAATGAAGATGAAGTCATACGAACGTGCTACTGAATCTATGTGTCAGTGTGTGTGTGTTGGCTAAGGACAAGTGACAAGTCATGCTTCGGGCGAGAACTCATTAAAAATGTAAAATAAAAAAAAAAAAAAAAAACAAATAAGACAGACTAGGCCAGCGAGAGGCTTAGCCAAACAATCATGAATTTACAAATGCCTGCAAAGGGCATCATATCCTGGCTGTGCCAGGACCATTAATCTTGTCCATTGTTTGACCAGTTTCTGGTGTCATAGTTTATGCATTATGCAGCCGGCTTGGCTACTGAAGCTGCTGTTTGAGCACTTGAAAATCGATGCATATCGAGTAGCCCAGCCAGCCAGCACCACTGCCCAGCACCGCCAGCTTGCAACTTCAGATGAGACGCGAGTGCAAAAATGCAACCAAGCGTAAAATCAAATAAAACGTCAACGTTCCCCGGCGACCGAGTGTCACTGAGTCGCAGAGTGTACGAAGGGCTAAAAGGGCCAATGCCGCCTGTTTGCCAGTTTACCATTTTACCAGCTTGCGTCGCCCGTCCGTCCGTCTGTCTGTCTGTCAGGCCCACCCGGTTGTGCGTTGGTGGTTTGTATAGCAACATCTATTGCTCGTTTGCCCGTTTGCCCTCGGCCCCTTGGTTCGGCCGCAGCCCACGTTGCTCGTTGCACGTTCAAGTGTCAATTGGTTTGCTCGGTGGCCACTTTGTTGAGTGCTCGCTGTGGCAGGCGCGGTGCGACGCGTGCGCTTTGTAAAGTACGCTTCAAGCTGCCTGCATTTGAGCTATCCCGTCAGCTCTGACTCTGGCTCACTTCATTGCATCGCCTCCAGAACTTGGAACTTTCCAAGTTCATTTAATATGCATAATGGCGGCTTATGCGGACGTTGCGACTCTGCGGTTCTTGCCGGCTCCTTCATTCAGTAATTCGATAAGTAGGAAGCGTATTAAAAATACTTGACATATAATGCCATGGGTTAAGCATATTTAAAAAGTTGTTAAAATATATATAAATTCTATGATTAATATTAATATTTATGATGTATAATATACAAAGAAATTATTTATATTTAAGAGAATTTTATAACAATTTGAATAAAACATAACATTTTAATTTAACAAAATTAGTATATTTTTTTGGCAATTAATATATGTTTTATCGGCTTCAAAAAATTGTTTACATAATATTTTAAAATCGATTTAAATTTTTTTGGAAATCTAAAACAATTTTTTTCTTGTATAATTTCTTTGCACTATAATCGTATTTTTCAATATTTTCAAGTGCATTTGGAGTTAGCTCGATTTTCTGCTTTGTTTATAATATGAAACTCAAGTGGCTTGAAGTATTTTATGGAATTTAGATGCACTTGGATTGCATTATTTTCCAGTGCAGCGACTAAAGCCAGCCAAGTGCCGAAAAGCCACTTTATCGGCTGTGGAAAAGTGTTTTTCTTTCGGGAAACTGGGTCAATTGCCCTGAGATATTTGGTTTTCCACTTTTATTTTTGGAAATGCAATGTTGTTGGTTTTATGTTTTCACAGAACCTTTAAAATCAAAGCAACGCCAGGTAAAGACGGCAGCAGTGCCCATCTCTCAACGACACTCAATTCCTTAAAAAAAAATCGAATTCGTTAACCCAATTTCCATATACATAAACAGATTGAAACATTCAATTTACTTATAAATATATATATTTTTGTTTATTTTCAGGTATGTATATAGCTCTGTGGACGTTTACTTTGATGGGAGAGTGTGCCTGTGTGTGTGTGTGTGAATGTGTGTAAGTATAAATGTTGGCATTCAATTAGCATAAAGTTCTGGCAGCCACAAAATGTCAACAACTCTATCAAAACGATCAACACGACAGCGACGCGCCGAGCTCCTAAGTTATGTGGCTCTCGGCCACAAATTGGCAGCTCGAGCTCCAGTGCCCAAGTCCAACTATGCAGCCGGGTTCACCTGTTGCCAGTCGTCGTCGGGCGGCTTAACAAGTTTTCAATTTGTAAACGCGCGTGCTTTGAATACACAGCCAAGCCGAGCCAAGCCAAGCCAAGGCAAGCCAACGTAAGCCAGGCCATGTGGCAGGGGCAAACCACCCGAATCCCAATCCGAATTTCAACTCGATACCTCGACTTAATTCCCCGCCATTTGAGGCACGCGCGCACTCGCAGTTTGCACAAATATGGAGGTGGCAGGAGGCCAGTTGCAAGACAGGCAAACATTTTTTCAGTACGCACCAACAATGCTTATGAGCCACTGTCCGTGCTGGACCTGTTCCTGGCTCCAGTTCAAGTATTTAGTGGCTGCAGATACTCAATTATGTTGCGGCCATGGCAGCTGCTGTTGCCAATTCATTTACCATTTACCATTAACTGCCAGATTGCTCATATCAAGCGATTTGCACATTTGCATGAATTGTGCTCCCAGAGCGCATTTAACGATCGACTCAATTATTTGCTGCCTAGCGCATCAGACAAATAAAATTGCGAATGTGCCATATAAATTACGTGAGAGCTCCATTTGTAATTCCTCTGCGTCATGGCTAATAAATTGTTAATAGCTATAGTCACCCATTTTATGGCTGCACCTCACGGCCGATGCATTAAATCGTTCTGTTCAATCGAGGCGATCAGCAAGCGGACCTGCAGCTCTTCGACAACGCAATCTTCATGAGGAACGGCAAACTAGCTGTCCACTTAAGATATGTGCTCATAAAATACGTTTTCAGTGTTGACACAACCTTGTCTATTGATTTAGATATAGTTTATTAATATTCTAAAAACTGATAATGGAATATGCTAAATGGTGAGGGAAAAACTGTCAATTAAAAGAGTATAAAATTAAGTTATTTGATGTAGAATTTGATTTATTCCCGATTGTTACGTTTATAATATAGAAAAAATTATTTAAACGTAATTAAATTCTCAAAGTAAGTAAGTAAAGGCTTGCGTCTAAGACAAATTGATTGAAAAAGTAAAAATTATTTTGCTACATGCTTAAAAATTGTTATACACATTTTTAGATATTTTCCTAAACAGCTAAAACATGCATATTAATAGAAAGTAAACAAAATAAGGGAATAACATATATTATATATTCCAATGACTAATGAGTTAGAGTTTATGTATATATAAATTACTTTGAAAAAAAAAAAAAATAATTTGAATTTTCTCGATTAATATATTTATAACAATTTAATTTAAAGCTTTAAAGAATGATATAATACATTTTTTAATTAAATAAATTAAATAAACTGATACAATGTAACATATATATATATATATATATATATATATATATATATATATAACACTGTTTATATATATATATATATATATATATATATATATTTAAACAGTGTTAGTCTATTTAATTTTAACTCTTAAAAATTAAAAAAAAAAAACTCAACACACACAAATCCAATTAATAAATAAATGAAATGCTTAAGTAACATTAACAAAATAGAGTAGCTTTGACGATTTTATATAAGTTTTATATATTTATTCAACTCAGTTACGTCACTTGAATTAAATACACTGAAAATGTCTTGATCGATTGGGTGTTCTCTCTCTGCCATACAAGGCTTATTATACGTCATAAAAATATCAATTTATGCCAAAGTCATTTAGAATTCATATCGCAAAACAGAAGTCAATTCAACTGCTTTAAATGGTTTTCATTTTTCAGATACTTTATCTGTGGGTTTGTTCTGGCACCTATTGTAAATGCCGGCAGAGGCACGGGAAAGCCTCGAGCAATTTGAGTTGCTATTGTTATTATTGTTACGTATAATTTGCATAGTTTTTATACTGAAGTGGAGCTGTGGCCATTTTCAATTCAAAAAAATTTTTACGACTTGATTTATTATTGTTTTTGTTGTCGTTGCTGTTGTATAGCTACTATTATTTGTTGATTATTATTGTTGTTCTGGCTTTGTTTTCCTCATTACCAGCTTCATGTTATTGCTGCACGTGTTTGGCTTGAATAAAATTGTTTAAAGCAAGTCAAATATTTTGAGTTGTGGGCTGGCAAATGGCCAATTGGTCGCTTTTGCTTTGAAGTTTATATATGATGGCCTGACCGTTGCCGCAGGCAGCAGTCATACAGCCAAAGGTACAAATGATGAGAGAGTTTATTTCTGACAGAGACGAATATTCAACTCAACTTAAGCATCCGCAACAAAAGAACAATTTTTGTGTTGACCATAAATGTAATAATGACTTAATTATTAATAATAACTAAATAATTATAATTACGTAAATTATTAAAACTTAGTTTCAATTGAAGTCTCTTGACACAGTTGGCAATAGCATTTAAGAATATTTCACAGTTGATTTCTAGTCAAGCAGTAAATATCATGTGATTTACTTAATATATTGTAATATTTATTAATATTCTTATTAATTTATATTTTAATTATTTACTTAATATGCAATTACAAATTTCTAGGAATTTAATAAATAAATTATACTTTTAAATACATTCTGTATTCATTTACTAACATTTTTTTCTCACTTACTACATAAATACATAAATGCAGACTTTTTAGAAAATTCAATATTTATTTATACAAAAAATTGCATATGGGAAACGCAACTAATTGTTTAGGCTTGAATATGTATAAAGTTTCTAAATTAGCAAGAAAAAATTAAAAAATTTGCAACAAAATTCCATTGAAAATTGAGCGTAACTAATATCTATATCAAAATGTTAACCATACATATTGGAATTTGAAAATTCGAATTACAAATGGAGTTTCGCATGGGATATAGTATTACACGGATCGTTTACAAATTGTTAAATAACAAATTGATTGTAGTTGCCATAGAGGGGCGGGCAAGTGGCAAGTCGACATAAACAACTGAGCACGTTAATAAATCATTTTTGACCAAAATGAGCCACCCTTTTCTCCAATGAGCTGCGCGTGCTACCATTTTTGGTGAAAACCAATCGATCAATGCTCCAACTAGGGGCTGCCAATTGGTCAAGTTGCCAACTGACCGAAACCTGCCAAATATGCCAAAATGCAGGTGGCAAAATTAGACACAAAACACAGCGCCAAAACAAAATATTTACAAAAAACGGAAAAAAAAATTATAAATTAAAAATATTGTGAAAATTGCGCAAAATGCAATAAAAATTTTTGATACACGCTCAGAAAATGTGATTTGTATATTGGCTTTTACCAAAGGGTAAAGACCTCATCTGATCTAATGTTAAGATATTTTGTATACGCCCATTGCCCATTGTGCGAACTATTATTTTGCTTACAGCATGAGCAATTCAGAGTCATAGTTGGAGTCTGAAAACAGTGTTACATGGCTCACTAATGACCGCCTCTATGAATATAAACGCCCTTTTAGGGTTGGTTATTAAGAAAGAAATTTTTAGTCTTTCATGATTAAAGACTTAAGAGCTAGAGAGTAAGTTATACACAGATAATAGGGCGGAGTAGATCAGAGAAAACCTAAAACTTTTATTGGGGTTTTTAGCTAAGGTATTACACATGTTACCATGGGCACATGTTACCATGTCTGGGGGAAAATAATTATTAAGTGTTTGCTAAAAAATCTCTATTGATCTGCTCTTGGTTTAGTAAGTCGACTGGAAACTTAAGCAAATTATATAGGAATCTCTCCATGGATAGATCTCTTAGTGGCAGGTCCAGGTTTTAACAAGTATCGTGCAGTTGCTTACATCCGTTCATCTTACTTGTCGTTGTTTTTGATTTTTTGTTACTGCCCATTTTCGTGGCAAGCGACTAAAAAACTGACAACGTCAGCAATTTGTTGGCTGCGTCTGCGACGCAATTTAATTTTTTGTCATCGATATTTACACAGTTTGCCATTTCGCATTGTGTGCCAGATTCTGTTTGCATTGTTGGCAACAATAATTGAAAAGCCGGCGCCATAGAGTCTTGCCAAAAATCAAAAAATTATGGTCAATGTACTCTAGTAAAAAACTTAAAAAGAAAAAAAAAAAAAAAACTAATGAAAAATTATAAAATCGTATTAATTTATTCGCGTTAGCTTTTTTTGTTGTCTTAGTTTATTTTTATTTGCTTGTGCGTTAAAACAAAAGACATAAACAAATCAAATTCGTCTTCATTATATCTAATGACTTCAGCAAATGACATCATCGCATTTTGCTTATATTTATTTGGTTAATTTGTGAAAAACAATTTCGCCGGCACATGTAAAGCCAGCGCCGTGCCCCTTCTACGCCATACCATATTAATCATAAAAGAGTGTTGTTTGACGCCTGGCTCAAATGCAGCGATGCAAAGCATTTCAAAGAGCCCCCATGCCCCCCCGCCATACCATGTCGTTCCATTGTATGCCAATTTTGTAAATTTATCGCACCCGCGCCGGCATGTGATTCGAATAATTGCTTTACAATTTGCCGTAGCTGTTGAGATGTTAATAAAAATAACAAAACATAAATTAAATAATATTATTGTGCCTTGGGCATACAAATGCTGTAGAGATATGCTACCCAGATATCAGGTGTGGCTACCAAATATTTTGTTATACATATCAATCCGATATTCTGAATTATCGACATACACAAGCCAAAGCCCGCGGCAGTAAGAACTAACCTGACAGCAAATCCATCTGAATGTGCCACGTTATATTTTATTCACTTTGTTCGCTGTAATAAAGTGAATTTTAAATTTCTACTCACGTGTGCAATTTTCGGCTTTGATAATTTATTTATTTCTTTTAATTCAATATAACTACGTTTATATGCGATTAAATGGCGTAATTTCATAATTTGCGTAAATAAATAATTGATGAATATTTGTAGCTTACAAAGAAAAGCATTTGCGGCGGTTATAAAAATTAAATTCAATTTACTTATTTAAATTTTTATTTTTTTTTATCTTCTTATAACTAAAGTTTTTATAGACACTATATTGAATTTGTTAACAATTGAAAGAAGTATTTAGGAATTAACTAATTAATGAGTGTTAAATTTTTATTTGAAATGCTTTGAAAGCTGTTTATAATCCGATTATAGTTTTAAGCGCATTAATTTTAACTTTGCTTAAGTATTTCGTTGATCAATATCATAATCATCAATCAAATTTGGTGTTTATTAAAATAGGAATAGTAATGAAATTGAGAAAGGTATAAACAATAAGTTTCAATCAAGCAGAAAGAAGCATCGCATAATATATCAAGTGTGAATGTTCCCGTATATGAGGGGTGTCTAACAATTATGTAATACATATCAAAAGAATTAGCTGAGTAAATGGAATTATGCCCGGAAATATTCTATATGATGACCAGTATAAAAATTATATATTTTGCTATAATAATGCCATATTTATAAGATAAATCTATATCTATATTCCATGTATGCATAAAATTCAATTCATATTTTTAATTTCGTTTGCTCACTCCTATTATCATTATAGATAATTATTCACTAAAAATTAACAAATTATTAACTAATTATTCAAAAAACCACTTGACTCAAAAATTTGTAGACAAACACAAAAATATCTCTAATAATAAATGAATCAGTGTGCTTTTTTGTTAAGAGGTTAACTAAAAAGTATTAATTAATTAATTAATAGTATAGTTAATTAATTAATAATAACTTTCTATGTGTTTAAAGACATGCACAAAAATTGAAAAATTTCAAATAATAATAATTCATTTGCTACTTTGCATATGAACACCACGAAATTTGGTGCGAATAAGGCAATGTTTTTCAGGCAAACGAAAAATAAATAGACGAAGAAGATGGAAAACTCATACAATTTTCGTTTTATGCTGGCAATAAGAATGCTGGATTATGATTTTATAAATCAATCTTACAAGCAAGATTTACATATTATATCTGCCCGTATACACATACATATTTATTGACACTCCTCTCAGGCGAATTATGGGCTCGTCATCCACTACGCGATGACTTCGGATTTCTACAGCTTTAAATGAAGTCTTGAACTCGTCGTTAAATTTCAAAATTTATTGTAATTTTGTGAAGGGCATAAACAAATTTGACACTTTCACGTCAAAGGCAATTTTTTTTTTTTTTATGACGCTGTCCGCAAACATTTTGTGTAAACTCAAGCGAAATTGAAAACTTGTCAATCCTGTTCAGGCTGTCGGGTCATTAAGTGCGATGTGGCTTACGTGATTTCCAGAGAATTGGCTGAGCTTAGCATTTAGCTGAGATCCGTTTGCCATACATCGATCATAAAATTGACTAAGCACGCCCTAATTAGTTGCTATTGGATATTCGAACACAGAGGAATTATTTTGAGCAGAACACGAGCATTTGTTTGTGTATATGGGCACGCGCACATCGGGTTCTTAGACCTCGACCCTGTATCGGCTGATGCTCAAATCTTAACACATAACAAAACACCTCATAAATTTTATGGGCCAAACCGAATGAGAGGCAATGCGCAGAGCGCTTGAAGCTTGCAGAAGAGCTTCGTTCATTAGTGGTATAACAAAATACTGAATCAATATCAAGAATCAAAACTAAAGCCGAAACCGAGACCGAAACCAAACCCAAATCCAGAACCAGCCAAGCCTCTCAAATTCAAATCGTCGATTTTTACAGTCGCTTGGCTTAGCACCGTCTGTTGTTTTGGTTATGCAGTGATTTTATTTCTCTTTGTGTGAGCATACACATGAGACCATAAATGTGACCATTTCTGTACCCATAATATTCTTCTATATGTTTTTCAATTCTTGTGACACGCTATATACAAATATATATATATATATATATATATATATGTATTCAAACGTGACGGTCGGCCAGTCTCATAGTCGACGGGCTGTCACTGGAGAGCAATATTTAAAAATCAATTTTTGGTCTGGCTCAGACAGCAAACAACCAGCGAGACAAGTAAGAGTGTTTTAGTCGGCAGTGCTCAACTAGTAGTTACTCTGTAGCTAATACAAGTTTGCCACTGACAGACATTACGATTAATTTGAGTAAAAATTATATGATTTTTTTTTTTTTAAGGTGAATTTATTTGAATTTTTATATAACATGTGAGCACGGCTTAACAATGTTTCAAAGTTTTGGAACAATAATTAAGAAACTAATAACTAAAATCTACATACAGCTATATTTAAGGCATTTTCTGTCTATGACTTAAAAATATATTTCATTTTAAAAAATATTTAACTCTTAAACAGATTCATATAAGCCTATATCAACTCAGAGTAAATTGAAACTGTCTCAAATTCAATCCACATATCAATCCCATATTAATCCCGTATTAATATACAAAGGCAAACAAATACAAAAACAAAATCCACAGTGTCCAGC
Source organism: Drosophila mettleri (assembly GCA_035047625.1). Taxonomy (NCBI): domain Eukaryota; kingdom Metazoa; phylum Arthropoda; class Insecta; order Diptera; family Drosophilidae; genus Drosophila; species Drosophila mettleri. The sequence continues at coordinate 12,186,690 of JAWNPI010000035.1, read as the reverse complement.
GGTCTGTCATAGAACCTCACCCACATAAATAAGTTGAGTTTGTCATGTCTTGATTTCCTTGGAGAACTGAGGTAGTTGAGCACTGTAATGGATACAAGCAAAAAGAATGCCTAATGCTCGACTCACTAATGCATTGTTGGAGTAAGGTAGAGTAAAGATAAAAACTAATAAAGTACATAATATATTGTGTAAGTCACATTCACATTGTTGAGTGCTTTATATAAATAAGTTTTTTTTTTTTCTGAACGTCATTTGAACTGTTTTTGGCCATGTTAACGCAGTTCTCGATTGTTTTTCCCTTTTTATTTAGTTACGCGCAATTGAAGCGCTGCTGGTCATAGTCGAGTTGTTTGCTCTGGCGCACCTTTTGGATACATTCGTGACCATGTGAGAAGCAAGCTCATTGCTGAACTCGGTAGCCGCTGCTGGGCTGAGTGTCGAGATTAAATATGCTTAAATATTTATCAAATGTGGGAGCGTGCGAGACAAGTTTGTGAGTCAGCCAAATGTTGCCTATGTATGTGCGTGGGGGCGGTGCAGCCGTTGCTCGAGTGTTAAATGAATGCCAAATATTTACGCTGATTTATTTGGTGCATTAGAACCGGGCAATAAGTGGTATATAAATATTGAGAATGTGGCTATAACTCATTAACCTTTTGGTATGCAAGCCATTTTATTTAAGCTGAACAATAGAGTAGCTGCATATCTGATTAAAGTTTTCTCTCTGCTGCGTATATCTTATAAAATTACCACACAAACCGCACCGGAAATGCGATATCCACACACATAGACAGAGAGAGAGAGAGAGAGTGAAACTTTTCAGGCCATGAGACCGCATCAGCTGTAAAGTGAGATTGGCCCCAATGTTGACATCAATCGCAGTCAATCAGTCTTCAGTCAGTCACACACTCCTCATATTGACAGGCATGCTTCCTTTTAACCGTGTTAGCTCTCTAATTGTCTCAGCTGAAATGCTACTGCAGCTCTGTCCGTCTATGAAGCCAACTATGCTACACTTTTTCTCAATGCCAACTGTACAGGATGTGCGCGCCAATCTGAGCTGCCAAGCGTGGTCGAGACTTGATATGGTTAGACTGCAGACCCTGTCGTCGTCATAGACCCGTCATTCCACGTCGTTGTTGTTGTTGCTGTTGCACAGCGCTTTCTGCTGATTTTTTAATTATTTATGCTTAAGACACGTTAATGATTTTCCCAGGAATCGCAACTGGAACTAAGTCTGCTCCGCCACTTGCTCCTGGTGCTGCACTTGCTGCCATGGCAACTATAAAGCTACAGACACAATTTTACGCTATGATTCGCAATGATTGCCTTGATTCGCACAGTTCGCAGTTCGCATTTGACCTGTAAACCGATTTGTCGCCGGTGCCAACTGTCAATTGCCAACTGACCCCGTTCGAATTGAAAAAAAAAAAAAAAAAAACAAAAACAAGTTCTTCTCCAGCCAGTTGTGTTGTTGACAAGTGTCTGAAACTGAAGATTTTTATCGGTTTGATTGAATGGAATGTTGCTGCGGTTCTGGCTAGCTCTTGCCAATGAACATTGAAATACCAGCGTTATAATTGAGCTTTAACGATGCTCGTGCAGTTACAGTAGTTAACTTCGGATTGAGATTTCAAATGAAGATGCTGCGATTAGCTATTAAATGGGATCACAGATGAGCCATTAAGTAGCGAAGTGGCTTTAATTGCCTGTTCTGATTTTTGTTAAAGTTGATGTAATAATTAATAAAATATTTTATTCTACTGATTCTCTTTTATTATGATATTTAAATAACTCTTTTCTATGCTAATTTGTCAGACTCTTAAAAGATGTCAGCTCTAGTCTTTGGTTGAAAACAGTTTGGGTAGAAAGTAAACTAAAATTATATTTCATTTGATTATTTATTTTATTGCAGTTATGTTTTTGCAGGTCGGAAATTATAGCCACTATTATACGGAATTTTATTAAAAAGCAAAATGAATTCAGTTAATTCTCCTGGGATTTTATTATATATGCAACTCATTTAGCTGACAAATATTTCTATTGCAGTTGCTAATTGCCCATTCAAATGCTATTGAAAATTAGCGACGTGATTAAGTAAGCATTTGCGGTGCAAAATGAAATCAATAACAATTTGAGCTACGAGCGACATCGTTGTCATTGCAATCGAATTATAAAATCTCATAAATGTATTTCGAATGCATAAATCGTAATACAAATTCAGGCACACTTGAATGCGCTTATGCAATGCATTTAATTTTCATTTTATTATTTTATTTTTTTGCTCTTGGTTGCACATTGTCAAACAACATGCACTCAAACACGACTCATCATTTGGACAGCGAGCAGATGTCAGATGTTGCGGCTGTCATTGTCGATATGGTTGCATTTGTTGCAAGTTGTGTGCAACCTTCATGGAAGCACTTGGTCTTGGCATCACAATTGAAATGCAATTAACCGGCCAAGCGCAATTAAGTCAGCAATTAACGAGTCACCGAGTCAGTAGCAGCTACCAGCAGCAGTGGCACCCAGGCAACTTTCATAATTGCCGTTAAATGTTTTGAGGCTTGTTTCGTTTGTTTATGGCTGTAACTGCCAAAAAGCAAAAAGCGACTTGGGCAATGCTGTCGGCAGTTCTAACAAGTTGATTTAATTACAATCAGAAGCGGGCCGAGCTGGCTGCTTCGCAACAACTTGAACCCAAGTTCAATGGAGCTGTCAATGTGCCCGCCTCGACGCCTCCATTCCCAGACCCATTGCAAACGCACTTAGAATTATATTTAAAAACTATCTCTCTCTCTCTATCTCTCTCTCTCTCTCTCTCTCTGTGTATCATAAATAAGTCTAACGACTAATGTCCCTCGGCTCGGGCAACTGAAAAACTTTCGTCGCACGTTCCAGTTCGATGTCTACGCTCGCATTTACCCATTCTCCGCCTGCAATGCGTCTCGCAATGCGACTGGGAATGGCCCGAATTAGCCCACATGCACAATCAGTGGGAAGAGCGGGAGCGCGAGAGGCGCTGCAATGAAATTTGCTTTTAATAGCAGCGCTCACTATGATGATTTCTTTGCTTTCAGTAATTTTTCTTGCCTTTGCCTTTGCCTTTGCCGCTTGTCCAAATGGCGTAGAAATATTTGCCATCTCTTAAAAGTAGGTTAAGAATTGTCATAATTGGTTTGCACTTTTCAATTGTCATAATAGAGAGATTGTAATTGCTAAGGAAATATTTTTCAACGTAAAAGAATTGTAAGAATAGAACAGACGTTGGTATTAATTACATGAGAAGTAAGCTAAGAAATTTTTCAAAACGTTGCTGAGCTAATTTGTATTAGATTACAGTGTAGATGTTAGGCACATGTTTTTGAACCTGTTCAAAATAACTTATGCTTGTTAATTTATTTAAGAGCCGTTTGCTGAATAAAGTGCTTGAAATTAAAAATTTTAGGAATTTGAGAAGCTTCCATTATGAATAGTGTATCTTCATTAGACTTCCAAATTGGGGACAGAAAATTAAAGACTACAAAAAATATAATATAAATGCTATTGAAATAAGGTCTCGTTTGTATATTTAACTAATAACGCACTTCTATCAAATTTCATAAAAATGAATCTAACTACACTAATACTTGAAACATGTTGAGCCTCATACCAAACTAGAGCTGATCATAATACTAAGTTTTCTAGATAATTCGATTTTAAAGTATGAAAGTCAAATTTTCTTGCAAAAACCGTATATCAATTTTAAAATATTATTTAAATTTTTAAAATACAAACACAGTCTCTTCGGAATACCTGATAAACGTTTGAGTTATTAAATGTATAGAAATATATATAAATATATAAATAAAACTTATCAGCAAGTTATCAAGTTAAATTACTGATTACTTAATTTTGGCTAACTTTTTATAAAAATCGATAACTTACGTTTATTGAAATTAAGACTAAAAACATGAACGAAAACTTATTTGATGCATCAGTTGATTTCTTATTTCGCAGAAAACCCTCCGAATAATCTCTAACTGAATCAATGAGTAACTGCGTGCACTTTGATATTGCAAGCATGCTATAAAATTGATGATGAATACAATTTTGTTTATGGCTTGCCGTTCTGTTGAGCTAAGCAATATTTTCGATAAAGCGTCCGGCAGGTCGCACTTGCCGCTTGTCCACTGGCAACTGCAGAAAATTTAATGTCTTCCGTTCGCATTTCAATTGAAGTGCAACTGAACATGTGTAACACATACAAGTGTGTGTGTGTACATACATATGTGTATCCCTGTGTGTTTGTGCATTTATGTACATTTAACAGTAAGAATACGAACTTCAGAAAATGGGCCAAAAGTCGAGTTGAATTTTATTTAAACAGAAATCGAAAAATAATGGCATCAGCGATTTATTTAGCTTTAGTCGACGTCGTCGTCGTCGTCGTCGTTGTCTTCGACATCCTGTGCTTTGGCTATTTATGTGGAACGAAATTTGAATGAGGCTACCAGCGGCGACGCGGTCTCTACCGGATCCCATGTCCATGGGCTGGATGCACTGAAGCATGCAAGGCGACAGCTGCAGGCAACGAATTTCAGTGATAGAATATAAATATAATTTTTTCGTTCAAATTCATTTTTTTGGTAGAATTGCAAATTTTTAGCACTAAGCTGTAGGCAAAGGGATTATTTCGTGTCACATGTGAAAGGAGTTGCGTGCAACAAGGTTTGGGTTAATAGCAGAAGGGTTGTTGGATACACACATGTGCCAACGGCTCAAAGGGGTGTATCAAATTTCCTCAAAATCATTATGAAAACGGCATTTGCCATGGGGGAGCACGCGACCTGACGAGCAAAGAAGAGTTGCAAAAGCAATAAGTGGAGGTGCACATGCACATCATATGTATATATATATATATATTAGATATAGTCAGGCACATGACTGGCTGTTGGCTCATGGCACATGTGGCCTGACCCCGGGCTGTGTTAGGGTTGAAATTCAAGCCCAGCAAAGCAATTACAAGTACAAACACTTGTTGTAACGTCAGCTGTCAATAGCACAAGTCGGCTGCCAGTTGTTAGGGTTATTCCTGAATAGACTGCAGCACGAGCTGTGTTTTTGCTAAATTTCGAAATCGAATGCAAATAAACGTATTCAATTATAAGGGGTATGGAATTCAATCCAGTCCAATCAAATACGGTTAATTTCATTTCGGAGGAGTTGTAAGCCAGATATTTGAATGCATATCAAGTCATTGGGGGAACGTGCTTAAAATTAATTGTTTGTCTATAATATGTGAAGGAAAAAAGAAAGAAAATTATCAAATATAGTATTGAATTTCAATTTGCAGTCATTTAAAATTTTCAAATGAATTTATAAATGTAGTGTAGTCAAGCGATTATCACCTGGGACATTTTTTTATATATTTTACATTTTTATTTTACTTTATATAAATGGGTTTTCATTCTGCAAAAAAATCTTTGTAATTAAAAATTTTTACTTGCTTTTTTTTTTTTTTTCAAATGAATTTACAATTTGCATCATAAAGAATCAAATTTAAAAAAAAATCTCTTTTAAAGCCCATTCACGCCAAATACAGACCCAGAAAATTATGTACGTATATATACATATTTATGTATTTTATGTAAATTTTTCACCTGACAATATGCTGGTGATATTTGATTCGCAATTATAAATAAATCTTCACACAGAGTTTTCTCTATGAATAATTATATTTTATAATGTTTGTTTTCCAATTCTATTGAACTCGTTCAGTTTGTATAATTCTCAAGCAGAGTCAGCGGACAATTTGCATTAAGAGTTACGAGAAGATTTATGCCTATTTATGAAATAAATTAAAAATATTTGTTTGTATGTCTATTTCCGTCTGGGTTTTGAGATGTGCCTCGTGAGCTCATGGCAACAACTAAGTACAATAATTTGAGCCCCCTTCACATTTATATGCCTACAAATGGAAGTGCCATCGAATTAATCGCCACTTTTCGTTTTCGGTTTCGTTTCTGTTGCTCTGAAGCTCGTTGATGAGCAACGAATCGAGGCCCATAATAGTCGCTGGCCCAGCAGCTGACCTTCAAAAACGTAATCGTTGGTAGGCAGACACCGAAACAAAAACAGAAAAAATCAACATTAAATAGCCGAAGCCATTGGCAGAACAAATCAGCGTCGTCATTCAGAAGATGCTGAATTAAGCACTGCCAGCTCATTCATAATTCCACAATTTTGTATTTATATTTACTTTTTGTCTTCTATCGTCTCAGCTTTGATGAGTTGCCGCACTTCAGATCTGACTTTTGATGTATTGAAATTGTGCTTGAAAAAGTGCTACAACACTCGTACTTAGTCTTGTCCGACAGTTGAAGGCGGAACAGAATTGAAATATGAAAAAGAAAAAATATTTTAAAAACAAAAACGAATATCTAATGCTAATAAAATTGATTAACAGGGAACGCAGTGGCATAAGATTGATGACTGTCAGGGCTAAAGTACGCCCGCGCTCACATATCACCCGCAACTATATAAATATATATATATATATATATATATATATATATATATATATATATATATATATACATAATTGCTGCTGCCTTAATCTCTTAGATAATTTTGGGGCAACGACAGCTGCTGGTGCGCCAGACTCTGACACTTCGACATTCGCTAAGCCGCGTTTAATCTATGTGACATTTTGTTTTCTCGCTGCATTGCGACAAATTGTTGCTCATGTTTATTTGTTGCATATTGCTTTCAGTTTCTTTGTTTTCGGGGGCATATTTAAGACTGTAATTCGACGGCCGCGAAAGCTGCTCATTATGGCAGTGATAAATGGTGGCAGCGTGTGCCCTGTTCAGCCTGCAGTTAATCCGTTTGGCTTGCACAGTCCCAAAACCCAAAATAAAAAATTCATAGAATTTGTAGTCAAAAAAATATATACACATATATGAATATAAGCTTTGCGTGTCCATTTTGTTATAAGGTTAACTATAATAATTGTATTACTGTGCATTTCATTATTTATGCAAAAAGTTGAAAAGGTGAGCATATTATATATATGTAAAAACCTGTTATTATATCGTCAGTATATATTAATTCAATTGATTTTTACCAATGCGTGTTGGCTATTCGCTTATAACTTAAAAGCTCTTTAACTATGAGATATATGAATTATGTATAGGAAATAAATAAGATAAATGATAAAAAACCTAATGGGTTTTTTTTAAAAAAGAATATGAGCTCGAGGAAAATCATTCGAAAATGTTAATTTACATGTTCATTTCTTGATTTATTAACTTGACTTTTCTTTGGTATTTTACTTTGTAAAATGTATCTAGAAACTTTTAGCTATAATTAATAATTAAAATATGAGTTCAACGTGATTTTTTTTATTGTTACATTAAAAATAAATAAGTTATAATTGTAGGTTAATAATAATTATAAACTGATTTGTGTATTCAAATGACATATTTTATTGCAAAAAATTGAAATAATATTTATATATATAAATTGAGTTTGCATTTGATTACAATGATGTCTGTAAGCTCTTGAAATTTAAAGTATCGACTTTCCACATATTCCAAATACTTTTTGCAGCTGAATCGCATCGTATTTCACACATCGTATCATATAACTCAAAGAGTTTATCTCACTCTTAGCGCTAAGCCTTTTCAACAGTCGAAAAGTCGTCTCTTTCACTAAATTGCACAATTCTTTCCTAATTGAAAAAAAATAAATAAAAATAATGAAAAATATATACATATACATACACCAATATTTATTTTACATTCGACTACTTGCCGCTTGGCTGCGTCGGGTCTGTTGTGCTGTGGGGCTTACATTTCTCTGGAGTGTCTGGGACTGTCTCTGTAAATCGCCTTAGCCTTTAAAAATTATGTCACTTGCGGCTTTTTAGATACCATTGTTGCCCCTGTCGCAGTGCTCACCGTAATTGTTGCAACAATTGCAAAACACATTATTTTATTTTGATTTTCTTTATTTTCATTTAGGTTTTTTTTTCTGTCTGTCGATGTTGTCTCGAGTAACTTGACACTCGAAGTAAAATTGGCGCGACAAAAAGTGTCCCAGCGAGTGGGTCTCGCTGTGGGTCTGAACACCAGTTAGTTTAAGTGGTATCATATTGGGAGTCGGCTGCTGATTGTTGTCATATGTTTGTGTTGTTATTGTTGTCAGACATTGCTTTTGGTTTTTTTTTATTATTATTTTTTTGGCATTTTTATTTCCACTTTACATTTGTGTTTCAATTGAAAATTTATTTATAAGTATTGCTGTCTCTCTGCTTCATTATCTTATTGTGTTTGCCACATTGTATAAAGTGTTTGTTGTACAGTTTAATTTGTTAAATAAAATTTATTTAAGCTTTTTCCGCTCACTCGCTGACGTGCTCGTTGTCATCAATAAGAAATTAGTATGCTTAAATATATTTTTCTCACGCTGATTATTTTGTAACCAAATATATATATATATATATATTATATATTTCATTTTTTTTTTTTTTTTTGCAATTTTTGAGTAGTAATTGTAAACTTGACCCATTCTGTGGAAAAACCACAATGCTTGGGTGCATTTTTTTTTCTCAAAAAACTCTCGCATATTTTACCAGAGACGCTCCAGTCATTGTGGCTGGGAAAGGCGGTCTGCCAGTTGCTGGCATCTATCACTGCTGTGTTGTGTGTGTCTTTCGTTACATGGGCAGCTCTCAATTACAGCATCATAAAACTGTTTATATATATATATATATATATATATATATATATATATACAAATATATTTCTATACATATGTATTTCACATGCTGGGAGCTCGAGGGCCTAGCGGCATTTGGGCACCAACAACTATTAAAACCGCAAATTGCCGTAGCTTTGCGCAGATATTTCCGCTTCCGTTTGCCACTTCTGATGTGTATGTCTGTCATTTACACTGTAGATAATTTATCTTTCTGGCTTTCCTCTATAGTTCTGCTGCTCTGCGGCTGGTTGGCTGTGGCTGTAGCGTTAGCTTCTACCGTTGATTAACGTAAAGTTTTGTGGTTTTATTTGCGTTTAATACATGATTACCTTTAGGGCAATGCCTAGCATTTTCTAAGAATATGCCTTATTCTGCTTTGCAGTCGCGTTAATCATTAAAAAGTGCTTAGAATTTGTCAAACTTATAATGGTTATCTGCTCTTCATTTGCTGTATCTCAATTATTTTTAAGAGCCTAAATTTACAGACTATTGCTATTTAATTTACCAATTAAAAATCATAAGATTATTAACAAACCAAGTTTATTTTATATATGTGTGTAACATTACTAGTCTAGTTTTTATGCCAAAGCAGCGGCTATAAGTAAGCGACGCTCAAAATATAAATTTTATTCACGAATTTTTGGACAGCTTTGGCATAACTAAGTATTATGAGACATAATTTGCATTGGTATGCTTAAGCAATTCATAGCGATTGCTAGATTCCATAATATTAATTGTGATTAAACATAAATTTAATTTGTGCTATGCTCTGCAGTGGTATTTAAGGCTGCATTTATTTCCTGATGATATTATGAACCGTTTGACAGCCCACAGCCAACTCAACTATATAATCAGATGAGAATAGGTACGACTAGTTGTAATATCTTTTTTTTTTTTTTCAAGCAGAGAGTGCAACAGCCTTAAAATGTGCTCACGACGCCTTCGGGCAGAACATGCAAAGTTTTCGTTACATATTCCACACCATCGCTAGCATCTTACCAGGTAATCCAACCCGGGCAAGCACTTAACTATGCCGGCGCAATGTGCAGTGTGTAATTTAAGCATGTTATATATCTTTGTATGTTGTTATGTTTAAACATAGCACGGTACAAGTTCAAAATCAGCATGCTTACTACTGCCAACTGCCAAGTGGCAACTGGCAACTGGCAACTGCCTTGCCTCTGCCTTTGCCTTTTCCTTTACCTTTCGACAACTGCTGCAGTTTGCTGGCGGCACATAAATTCGTTGCATGTTACAGACGACAACAACGCGGCCATAGTTGGGTGGATACTCCACACTGCCTGCCCAGTTGCGCAGTTGCTAAGTTGCTTGGCAAACCGTGTGTGTCCGTGAGAAATTCTATGTTGATATTCTCACGCATGTCTCTAGGATATGCACGAGTGAGTTTCAGAGGCGCAGACCACTCGGCGAGTCGCTCCCAATAATTGGTGCACTATTTTCCATGAGTTTATTTTAGTTAGTGATTTTTGCGCTACACTTCAGACTCAATTAGCATGCAACATGGGAACAGCTAAGGCGACTTCTCCCAAGTGCTGGAAAGCGTGGTCTGTGGTCCGTGCCTGTTGTGGCTACCAGAACAGGCGGGGTGCCGTTAACACTGGCAGCTCATACAACAAGCAAGAATAACAATAACAACAACAACAACAACAACAAATTGCAACAGGTTCAAAAACTAATTTGCATGCATGAAATCGCTAAGTGAGCCGAGACACGACCGAGACACATCGAGGCCCCTGACAGTCACTTTCCCGTCATATGGTACAAAAACCCGTCCGAAACTAAACCAACTACCAACAGCTGGGCCCAGCCCAGCCCAGCCACGTCGTCAGACATCAGTCTCAGACCTCCGCACAGCCATTGTCTGTCTGTCTGGCCACGCGGTTGGTCTATTGCTCTCATTGCTCATTTGATCTTTGGCCAGACAGCCGCTTTTCAATTGAACTTGAAGTGCTAGAGCAGCATATAAGCCGAAACCAACATTATTTATATAAGCATGTAGAGCTATAGTTTGCTGTGTGTTTGTGTATATGTATGTGGCAAGTTCTTGGGTGTTTGCTGTCTTTGATTTCAGTTATTGATTTTACATTAACTCACATGTCTCTTGATTAATGCTCTACTTTTTTGATCCAGTATGCGAACTATGGCATTTAATTGGCTGAGAATTTAAAATAATACTCAATAAAATAAACGGAAATAAATCAGAGAAATAAAATAAATTAAAATTCATAATCATTGGAAGTAAAAAAATTGTTATTATTTATATTTAATCATGTATATTAAAAATAAAATGTAGTTAAAAGTATTAATTTAAATTCAATTAAAAGTTATTGACGCATTTGACTCATATATCATGCTCTTTGAATTTTTATTTTCATTTCTTGTTTCTTAATAATTAGTCAAATTATTTCATTCCCCTGTTCAAGTGATTTTTTCTAGAGATAAAATAATAAATCTGAGAGTATATATTCTGGGAACTTTAAATATAAACTTAAAGTTAAATTTAAACTATACAAATACAATTTCCATGTAATCTTAATAGATCCAAAAATATTCTGTCAATTTTATAGTTTTATATTTAATGATTTCCCAATCAGATTGATCAGCTCATAGAGTGTCTCCTTGTATGCTCAGCTTGACATACGAGTTGAGTGCTCTATTTCAATGTGCACACATTCACAGTCTGAGAGTTAGATACAATTGCGTTGGCTGTTGTTCGGCTGAATGTTGTGTCATAAATCAAGTTATATACAACAATTTATAAGGTTAAATATTATTGTGGTCGCTCAGAATTTTGTTATTGTCGCGCGTAGTTTTCAATGTATATATTTCCAGCTGATTTGCAATTGGAATTAATGCATGTATGTACATATATGTATGCGTGTGTTTGGGTATATGTGTGCTTGTGCATTTGTATCTCTAACTTGACTGCTCTACTAATTATGATTTATAAACAACGATATGTCTAATTTATGTAAGTCTCGGCTAAGTGCGGAGTGTGTTTACTATTCGTGTAGCCGTTGCACTTTTATCATGTTTGTTTTTTTTTTTGTTTTCTGATAAATAATTAGTTTTAATTTGTATTATGCTAATGCAGATATACAACGCCCCATTCACTTTCTAACACTCATTGATTTGTTTTGATTCAAGCAATTACTCATAAATAAATCTTTGTATATCCAACAGATGCTGCAAATGCTGAGAGTAGCCCAGGCGAGGAAAAAATTCAAAAGGAAATCGAAACGATCGACTACATTGACAAGTGAGTAAATGCAAAACTGAAATAACATTTATAAAATAGAACCAGTAATTATAGAGCCAAATACGGAACCCGAATAGGTGTCAATACAATTTAATTTCGATTAAAAAACCAAATCCATTGACAGCCAATTTAAGTTTACGAATGGCCAAACACGAGTGCTGCAATTTTCAATTGCGCTTTTTGTATTCTGTAAACGCCCTTAAAAAAACACCCATACGAATTAAATTAGACAGTCACCAGAGCTGCCACCAATTACGAGTGGAATTAACTTGTAGCAATTTCCAAACCATAATTGTTTACTAATCTCGGCGTTGCTGCAGTTGCCGTTTGGCTATTTGGCCATTGCCGGAACGTTGTGCAAATTGTGTATAGGCACCGCGTCTGACCAATCCTCAATTCGACAATGCTGCAGCGCTGACGGCTGGGTGTTGCTGCTGTGATTACTGTGCTCATTGCTGTTGTCGTTGAGTTGTTGCTACATGAACTACAATTACAATTTGTTAGTTTCTCGAATGTGTTTCTTGTATCTCTCGGGTGGGTGATTACAATGGACGCTGTAAGTTAAGCTATAACATGAATATCCGTTTCTAAACAGCTAATTTTTAAATATTAGTTTCGCTTTGTGCTTTTAAGTTTGAATCGAATTAGCAAGATTTGAAAGTGTAGAAATTTTTATCGAAGTTGTTATTTATTATTAATTCTTAATAATGCTCTCAGTAGCTATGAGCACACAATAAAAAAAGCATTAAAAAATAAAAAATAAAAATTGTAGTAATACATATTATATAAAGTCTAATAAATTTTATATAGCCCGAATAGAAGCATTTATAAAATACATATATGTATATCCTGAACAGAAGCGCTTTGGTAACAATGACCGCGCTACAGTTTACTTCATTTAAGCACTTGCTCAATATGGATATCAATGCAGGGGTATTAAATGGGATTACTAAAAATATAATTGAAATAGGCAGTAACAAAAACATGCATGTAATCTGGCAATCGTAGACAAAGAGTGCCACATATATATAAAATCTTTTCATTTATTTATTTATATTTAAGCTTCTTAATTAATTATAGTATCGACTAAATAATTATTGGTCTAAGCATATATATGTTAAGTATCTAAATCTAGAGCGTTGCACCTGCTTCCAATTTCCCTACTTGCTCAACTGAAAGTATTCACCTGATTACACAGTCACTGGGCTAAGCGCAGCTCTTTGTGTTAGTCGTGCAAACCCGTTCGTATCTGAGTGCGAATTATGCAGCATGTTTATGTTTTTTTTTTCTTCTCTTTTTAATTATTTTATTACTTGCGGTCATGAGCACATTTAAGCCATTTGTGGACGCCAATTGGACAACAACAAGAGCAACAACAAGCATCTCAATGATCGCCACAGTTGTTACCATTTATATGGCCAATGAACACGGGCGAGTTTTAGCTCTCACATATACACATACACAGTCAGCGTCGGATTGCGCAATATTTAATTCAGTTAAACAGACGCCAAAATCGGCTGGTGTGGCAGATTTTGCAGTTTTTGCTGACACCGGCAACTTGTTAACTTTTTTCCAACATTAAATGGTAATTTTTTCCGTCGTTCGTTCGATTGATTTAATTTTTTTTTTTTTTTTTTGCGGATCATGTAGCCCGTCGGATTGTTGATGTGTTTAATACATAATTTCCTTATCGCTGCGGTCATATTTTTTGATTTTTCGATAAATATTTTTTTTTGTTGCAGTGCAGCCTGTCCACTGGCTTGATTTGTGGTCGAGATTTAGCTTCTTAAAGTTTAATGACTCTAAATAATTATGACATTCAAGTTGTAGTTGCAGTTGTCTCAGTTGTAGCTGTGTCTGCGTGTGGACAACACTTTTTTGGTTTCTCACCAGCATTTGTTGTTGCTGTTGCTGCTGTGGAAACTTGTTTGTTAGCTGCAGACATCGCTTCTTGCATAAAAAATATTGCAATCTTATAGCCAGGCAACGACATTTAATTAACTTCCCATAAGATATTAATTACCCATGGGATAGCATCCAGAGCGCATGCGGATATGGCTGTATCCAGTTTTAGTTAGCAGAATAAAAGACTTAGACAACGAACTAGTGGAAATGGACATATATCATATTATAAGCATAACTTTCTAATGAAAGCTACTTCAAACGGTTTCTGTTATGTATATTAATGTCATTTTTTTATAGCCTTTAAATCAGAATAAAAATGAAACTAAATGAATATAAGTTTAGCTAATTATTTCTATATATCTATATATGGGTAAACAATATTAATTAATATTTTGCAGTCAGAATTTAGCTTTGAAAGCTTGGCATTGCATATAAAACTCTTAAGTCCTGGCTTATATGCGAAGCCTTTTAATGGCCATCTATACATATATGAGACGAAAACCTTATTTAGTATTATCCCATTAAGTGTGATGACAGCGTATCGCCCACACACTTGGTTCGTATGCTAAACTGAATTAAGGTTAAATGTCAACCGGCTGCTTAGCTGTTAATGCCAGCGATTTGGCCATAAATAAAAACATCATCATCAAATGCATGCGCATAATTAGAATTTTATCAGCGGATCTATCGAATCCGAACAAACTCAGATGAACTCCTACAACTTAATGAAGCAAATGAAACGCTTTCTTTTCGATTTCACTTTCGTAGGCGCCATATCAAAATCGAAGCTTGTTTTTGTGCGTGTTTACCACACTTTATTTTTTTTTTTTTAAGCGTCATCTTCGCTTTGGGCTAAGAGATAAAAAAAGTGGCTCTGTGTGGAGCGGCTCACGTATGCAAATGAAGACGAAAAGTCAACAAACGCACGATTGGATTGCAATTTGTCGCATGTTGTTGCCACACTGTAGCGCATTTATATTAACTTATACACACTCACACACACGCTCATATAAATCGTGTGAAGATATTGAACACTCTTTTTTTTCTGCGTAATTTATTACGAAATTACCTACGCAAAATCCATGTGCGAAAAGACTTTCACTGAAGTGAGTTTTTAATTGCCGATATTTAAAAGATTTCGTTGCTGTCAGGATTTCAGTTGTTGCTGCCAGGCGTTTTCACTTTGTGCAGCAAAAGCCATACGAATCAACTGTTATTTGTTTTTTAGCCCAACCTGTTGCAACTCTATTGCCACTTATCAGTGGACCGAGCAAACATCAAAAGCTTTGCAAATAATATGTAGTTGGACAGCAGTCGAAGTTGCAGTTGCAGTTGCAGTTGCCGCCGCTGCCGCTGCCGCTGTAGCATGCCTCAGCGTTTGATGAACTTTTGGCAAGAGGAAACATCTAGCTATACGGGTGCCGCATATCATTACACGATGTAACAGTGCGATGAAACAGGTGTAACCAGTGACGGCAGTTACGTGACGTTCGACCTGCCAGCCGATTAAAATAACAATAAAAAGACAACCATTTAAATATAAAGAGGCGCTTTATTTGAGCTTGAGGTTCGTTTTTCATTTTTTATACCCTGAATCCATTGAAAATGGAAATTTCAGGGTATAATGTTTTTGTGCAAATGTATGTAACAGGCAGAAGGAGGCGTGCCACACCCCATAAAGTATATATATTCTTGATCAGCTCGATGAGCTGAGTTGAACTAGCCCTGTCCGTCTGTCCGTCCGTCCGTCCGTCCGTCCGTCCGTCCGTCCGTCCGTCCGTCCGTCCGTCCGTCCGTCCGTCCGTCCGTCCGTCCGTCCGTGTAAACACCTGGATTTCTGCAACCACAAAAGCTAGAGACTTCAAATAAAAAGCAAAATGCTCGATAATACCATACGCTGTACGAGTTTATTTTTTTTTTTCGATAACTCGTCCCATTTCTTTTTTATCGATAACTATCGAAAATATCGCTTTGTTATTGAGGTCTGGCGTGCACACCGTTAAAGATAGAATCGTGCACTAAGTTGTGTTTGATAGCTATATTGAATCCGCACATTTTGTCATTTTTGGATTTTTGATGCCACGCCCCTTCCGCCCACAATTTTACAAAAACGATAACTCACGTATATCAAATACTAGAGACTTGAAATTTGGCAAATAGGTACATTTAGATGTCATAATCACTCCCCGAAAATTTCATTAAGAACATAGGTCTAGAAAAAAAGTTATTAAACAATAAAGTTTGCATAGCACAGCCTCTTCTGCAGCCGCATAGCTGCGCAGTGAGCATATTACGTGCATGCATATGTTTGTGTGTGTGTGTGTGCTTGTGTTGGTTACTATTAATGAATAAATGAAACTTTTTATGATTGGAATTACAGCTCAATGGATTCAGGGTATCTCTTAGTCGAGCAGTCTCGACTAGAGTTTAGTTACTTGTTTGTTATTGTTCGCTTTTGGCAACTTCATTTGGTAACTGGCTAAGCTGCTGGCGCGGTGCTAACTGAAAATATCAAACGGTCGTCTGCTTATGGACTTAGCATAACAACAAAAATATAAAAAACTATCAAATGACGAACCAATAAATACAGTTTATAAATAGCTTAAGGCTAAGCGACTAAAGAGCAAAGTCGTTGAGCTTTGTCAAGCTTCAAGAAAAAACAGCAAAGCAACTTCAAAGCAGATAGCAGGTGCTGGGAAAAGGGACCGAACTGCAAACAATGAAAACTTTTGAGTAACTCGAGACACATTTTGTAATATTCATATTAAATAAATTATTTAAGTTGTTTAAATTGATCTTAAAATCGATATTAAAATAACATAAATAAGCAAAAGAAATGTGTAAGCAGCTAATTTTAGATCCTTGCCTTAACTAACCTTGCCATTCATTCAGATTTAAATGTTTTAATCCATGAAAGAAACATTTTTGTGTATAGAATATGAATCCGGTTTTTAATTGAATTTCAGTTAACGGAACTCTCAAATAAACGTTTTGCAATTTAATTGTTGAATTTATTACAGAAATAAATTAAACGATCATTAATCACAGCGAAGTCAGTCGAACTGAATCGTATTCAATGCAATCAATCGAAACAAAAGATTTTCTTTTATGAAAATTCATCGAGTAATAGTCCATAAAAAAAGAAACCGAACTCAGCCAAACAATGAAACAAGTTTTTCGCCTAAGTCTTTTGTTTTTTTTTGTTTTGTCAGCCCCGCGCGTTGACAAACTAAACGGAATAGCCAAACAAAAAATGCTGCACAATGATAAATTAATATGTGAAAAAGGCAATAAATATTATTTTTTGGTTTCTTTTTGTTTTATGACTATTAAAAAATGCATTTAGCGCTCTAATTAAACGTTTATGCTTATCAGATTCAAGTTGCAACAGCGAAACGCCCAATAAAAAAAAAACTTAGTTAAGTCTGAGGAAAACGCAAATATTTTTCAGCGCTTTTATGTGATCAAGCTACTTGCTCAATTTGTGGGCGTAACGCCACTGCCTACTTTTATGTATTTTTCGTTGTTATTTTTATTTTTATACTCTTAGCTAGAGTTGTAAGACTATGTCACGGGATATGTCGGGCAGTAGATATATTTACATATATTCATATTGAGAGCTGATCTAGTTTTGTATATGGAAATCAATGTAGGTTATATCTAAGGGTTTGTATAGGACAATATTATAATTAATTGATTGATACTAGTATAAAAAGCTTACTAAATTTATAATTTTATTTAGGTCATCTTTCCGTTTTTTTTTTTATCAGTATAATCGTATA
Organism: Drosophila mettleri; assembly: GCA_035047625.1. Classification (NCBI taxonomy): domain Eukaryota; kingdom Metazoa; phylum Arthropoda; class Insecta; order Diptera; family Drosophilidae; genus Drosophila; species Drosophila mettleri. The sequence goes on along the minus strand of JAWNPI010000035.1, from coordinate 12,168,978 downwards.
TATATATGCTTTATAGCAAAAAGGGTAACAAATCTTCGGGCTGCGCGATTTATCTCCTTTCGCCCACCTGCAGTCATTATGATCCATTAATAAATGCATTTTGTGCCATTTTTTTTGGCACAAACGACGGCGTTCTGACTGGGCTTTCACAACAAGAAAACGTCGCCTACGGGGGCAGCGCTTGGCACAAGCCAGAGCCTTGGCCAAGTTGAATCGAAATGCAAAATAGCCGAATTATGGGCGTTGACTTTGCCAGTTTGCCAGTCGCAGTTCGTAAGCTCACTTGACACATAAATTACCGTATTTTCATTATTGAAATTGGGAGCACGGCACAAGGGGCGTCCGAACTCCATTGACCCCAAAAGAAAAAAAAGAAGGAAAGAAATAAAAATTACAATTGGCTGACTGGGCCCAGAATGGGTCACAGAAGTACAGTAATATGGCAATGTCTTTAATAATGAGCCAGGCCAAATTGTTAGTTGCAGCACTTAAAATTCATAGAGCGTTCGCCATGTGTGAAATTAGCATATGAGTAGGAAATGCACGTGGAGCATTTTGAAAAGCAGTCATGAAATCTGACCAAAGCATTAGCATTTTCATCGGCAAACTCACAGCGTACACAAAGCTATATGGAATCATAATAGACGGCCAGAGGACAACATAACTATAAGCCGCTGGCAGCCAGCCAGCCAAACAACCAGGCAGCCCCAGTCTCAGCCTCAGCATTGGCTACACTGCATGGAAATTAGCGAACATGCAACGCTCCAGCGTTAGGGAGCATTGCAAGAGTTTGCACCTTGCCCGCCTCCTCCATGCCCCAAATATGAGCAAGGAAGGGGTTACATGATAGAGACTAACTGGCACGACAGCTGTTGGCGCAGGCTGTCAAACGTATTGGTGAACGGACAGGACTTGCCATGGCAGCGGGACAAACAGAGCTCCTAAAACAGGGGCAGGTAGATGCATACGCTGACTGCCAAACAGCTGAAAATACAGATAAACAAGTTGTGTGTGTGTGTGTGTGTGTAAAGCTTCTTTTTTATTATTTTTTATATATATGCCAAAGACGTGCCAACTTTGAACCAGTTATAAACAAAGAAACTTGGCCGGGACAAGCCAGGTAAACAAAACTGGCAAGCTGTGAGCTGTGTATTCAGCTCTCAGTTATGGCGAAATTTGTATGCCTTCCACAAATTACAAATTGGATGGGCGCTACTGAAAATTGCATATTATTGCTAGTCCATGGCGAAGGTGCTTTCAAATCAATAGTCGTTTAAATTTATATGCATATCTAAAGCCATGAATGTGTCTAGGTAAAAATTCGAAAATAATACGCACAATAAGACAGGCAAGAGTACGCTCGACTAGGAGATACCCTGAACTGCCAGCTAATAGACTTCTAAGTTTCTGTCCTGCATACATAGCAAAGAGCACATGCATCAGCAAGAGGGGTTACCCGATGGAAAGTTTGCTGAATTATATGTTTTGCGAAATATTGTCAAAGTTCAAGAATCTAGCTTTTGAAATACGTATGTATATGCAAAATAGGGTGAGAAAAACGGCATCGGAAGTAGATAAAACATATGTTTTATAAAAACTCTGATCAATAAAAAATTGGTTTCTATTATTCAAACTATGCTTAAGAAACCAAGTTACATTATCAACAGTTATCGATAATATTGAAAAAAGATGAATTACCGAAGAGAACGACGGCCTCTTACTGTATATGGTGTACTTGAATATGCAATTTAAATTTCTCTGAGTTTTGTTGTTTTTGAAATCAATGGACGGACTCAACTCGTTGTGGAGAATATATTTATATATTATATATATATATATATATATATATATATATATATATGCAATGTATACTTATTTTCTTTTCGAGTTGCACTTAAACGCTCGGACTAAGATCTCCTTTTGTTGATCTTCATATGGCTAGCCTGTACGGGAAAGCAGCGCATTTGGGTAATAACTCACGTTGACACAAGAGTAACAAGTAACTAAACTCTAGTCGAGACTGCTCGACTAAGAGATACCCTGAATCCATTGGGCTGTAATACCAATCATTAAGAGCTTAATTTATTCATTAATAGTAACCAACACATGCACACACACACACACAAACATATGCATGCACTTAATATGCTCAATGCACAGTGTTGCGGCTGCAGCAGAGGCTGTACTATGCAAACTTTATTGTTTAATAACTTTTTTTCTCGACATACGTTCCTAATGAATGAATCGGGGAATGATTATGACATCCAAATGTACCTATTTGCCAAATTTCAAGTCTCTAGTATTTGATATACGTGAGTTATAGTTTTTGTTGAATTGTGGGCGAAAGGGGCGTGGCATCAAAAATCCAAAAATGACAAAATGTGCGGATTCAATATAGCAATCAAACACAACTTAGTGCACGATTCTATCTTTAACGGTGTGCACGCCAGACCTCAAAAACAAAGCGATATTTTCGATAGTTATCGATAAAAAAGAAATGGGACGAGTTATCGAAAAAAAAAAATAAACTCGTACAGCGTATGGTATTATCGAGCATTTTGCTTTTTATTTGAAGTCTCTAGCTTTTGTGGTTGCAGAAATCCAGGTGTTTACACGGACGGACGGACGGACGGACGGACGGACGGACGGACGGACAGACGGACAGTGCTAGTTCAACTCAGCTCGTCGAGCTGATCAAGAATATATATACTTTATGGGGTGTGGCATGCCTCCTTCTGCCTGTTACATACGTTTGCACAAAAACATTATACCCTGAAATTTCCATTTTCAATGGATTCAGGGTATAAAAAATAAAACAGGATTAGCTCCGTACGGCAGTGAGTCAGAGCAGCAGCTGAGCTACAAATCTTGCAACTTGGCGGGGCACTCACTCAAGATAAATTGGCAACACGCGCCGCAGATGCTCAGTTGCCGCTGCCGTTGTTATAGACTCTGTATGCTGTCGGAGCAGCTGCTCCGCTTTGGCGTCTGCCATTCACTAATTGCGTTGGCCTCTGCTCAAAGCACCAGAGTTCAAAATTTTTGCGGTTAATTGTCTTGCAATTGATTAACTCTGAACTTTTGCGTCATTAGACAATCGAGACAATCGGTAGAAATCAGTAAAATGAAACTATTAAATGGAAAAGAGAGAAAAGAGAATCAAAATGCCGCACCCAGAGCCAAGCAGAGATCAGGCCCTAAAGCAGTGGCTAATTAGTTGGAAACGGTTGACGAACCACAGGCCCATAAGCTCTCGAATAATTGCGATTCATTCGCTGTGCAAATTAAATTGCCACTGGTTTTTATAGTGTGCGGTGAGTGGAGCATAGCGTTAGCTTCTAGCCTGGCTAGCTCTGGCCCGGCCGGCGGTTGCTTTTGGCAATTTCGTGATGTCCAAATCAAAAAACTGGGAACACTGATTGCTCCCATTGGAGTCACAGCGAAAACTTGAATCATAACTTTATGACTCAATCTCTGGGCTGTGCTGTGTTGGCTCCAATTTGTCTATTTCCTGGTAGCTACACCCAAGAGCAGTCGCTAGTTGTAAAGCGCAGCATTATTATTTTTTTTTCTTTTTTTAATGCTGCAATTGGGTCCAATTTTGCCTGCAAGCTGCACTAGATCTCTTGCATTTGTGCTGCAAACTTTTTGATTTAGTAGTGTGTGCCCCCATTTGGCCAGTGTCTTGGTTAATTTCTTGGAATTCGCTCTTTATTATTTGCCCGCAATTACTTTTAGATGGGGGTCCAGGCCATACGTTATGATCAAGCTATAACTGGTTGACAAAAATTTTAATTGATATTAAGTTTGTATAATAATATAAATATACTTAAAAGTGATTAATTTACTAGTATATAATAAATCAAGCAAATGATCATAAATCAACATATAATATCAATATATGAAGAAGAAGATCAAATAAAAGCATAAGTAAATAATCAAAGAATATATTAAACAATCGACGAAAAAACTATTTTAATAAACAAAATTTTAGCCAAAATATTAATACCATTTTTATATGGTTTATTTTATTATATAAATACCTGCTTCTCTTAGTATTTTATTTTTTTCTTTATTTTTTATTTATTTTCCATCTTTATTGTTTATTTGCATATCAAGTCTCGACTTCCTCTAGCTCTTTTAATAAGTTTGATATCCATGCAAACATGCAAATAACTTGTTTTTTTAAGTGTCAGCAAATAGGCACTTAATCATATTTTATCGTTTTATTAAAGTTTTATCAATATTACCTCACACTACAAACTGTCAGCAACATTAGCTGAAATTACTACAAAAAAATGTTTTCAATAAGTTAAGCTAAAATTTTTGATGTTTGCGTGTCAAACGCTTCACAAAGTTTTTGGCACCACAACCAGAAAATCTTCTTTCGTAAATTTTTGCATGCGTTAAATATTATATAAACAAAAACTAATTTTTAAATAATAATAATAAAAAAACTTCCATGTAGTAAAAAAAACTTTGTATTGCTTGCTTAAGTTGCAAATGTCTACGAAATATGTGACGGTGCATTCAAAATATTTCAATAACCTTGAGGTGCGCTGGTCTTAATGAATATGACTATGACGGATTGCCACATGAATGCATACTAAAAGTTAATGTCTACATTAAGCTTATGTTTTTCTTCTTCTTCATTTGTATGACACCATCATGGATAATTCACAGTCGAGCTTAGCGAGTTGATTTCATGAAATGTTCACTCACTCAGAGTCGAACTATTTCAATACAGTATCGATTGCATTCACTTAAGTAATTGAAGGTACTCACGTAATTATGGCACCCTATTATAGGCTGATCGCTGACAAAGACGCTACGGGGCCTCCTACGTGCAGAAACCTTTCATCAAAAGCCTTTTCAAGTCTGTAATTTCAGTGCCCGTGGCAATGGAGCCCTTGAAAATTTTCTCATTATGTGAAATCAATATCAGCATTTATGTATATGTATATCTATCTATATCTATATTTAGATATTTACCTGCTTTTGCGCTACATTCAATCATTTGTTGGCTAAAGCTATTGTTCAAAGATGATGGGAAAATGAATAATCATAGCATTGTTGAGTTTCACTTGAGCTTGTGAGAAAATCTTTTATGGTAGAGTTTCTATTGAAGAGCTAAAGATAGAAAATACTCTCTCTTTTAATTTTTCTCATTAGAATAGAGAATATTGATCTCAGAGAGGTTATGTTATTACTTAGTTTCTTGTCAAAGACATCAAGACGCTTTCATGATTCTTCACACAGACCTTGTGCACCTGGCCTCCAATGCTTGCCAATTAAGAAACTTATTTTTTTTTGGTGATGTTCTGATGATAAGTTCTTGCCTTAGACAACATCAGCATAACTGGAATGTAACATAATTTAATGAACGATGTCAAATGGCTTTAACCTCTTAACACCAATTTGCAGGAGACAGAGACAAAAGACAAGGAACTATCGTCGCAGCGGCAGCTGCAGTTGTAATTTGCAGTTGACTTTTATGGGGCAATTAATGAAATGACTCGAAACCGTGGGGCAGACGATGCAAATTTTCACAAAGTGCAAAAAAATAAGGGGAGCACACGAGCAAAAATTATTATTAATTTTGCGAGCAGAACTGCACATGCAATTGCTCAGAGCAGACTCGCAGACAGACTGATATATTTAGTTTGTTGACAGCGTTCAACATGCGCTGGCACGTGGCTCAATTGACATCAAAATTGACATAATAATTGTGGGCACAATTTGCTTCCTATAATTGTGATGAATGAAGAAATAAGTTGAAGAACGCTTCGATCACTCAGTGCACGTTGGAAATGAGTTTTATTTCTGATTTTGATCAATTTGAAATTTTTGAAATTAGCAAACGCCCACTGAAGAATGTTTTATATGTTAAAATCGTGGCTTTTCATAGAAATATATTTTTAATTCATTATATCTCGTATTTAACACACATATAACTAAAATCTAATCAGTTTTCGAAAGAATTACATATTTTCTTCAAGAAAGTTATTTACGAAATGAAATTTTTATATCATGAATTTTTTTATGGATACTTTTTAGAAAACTAAAAGTTTTTGAAACCTATGAAAAAACCTTTCGAAAAAATAAGTTAAATGTCAAATTAGAATTTCCCTCGTTTTTTCTTTTAATATCACTAAAACCAAAAGAATTTTTTTGCCTTAAAAAATAAAAATTTAGATGGCACAATATAAAGGATGCTTTAAACTAAGCGACCCGCTCTCAACAATTTCTCTCGCATAAATCATGCCTATGACTGCATTAAATCAACTCTAGACAACACTTATGAAACTAAAATGTTCCAAAAACCAAAAAAAAAAAACTATATATACATTTTTATTATATATATATATTGGAAATGTGTTTAAGTTATGCGGCCAATGCTGTTGCGTCTGTCTGTTTGGTTGGAGCACCACTAAAAGTTTCTGCCCATTAAAATTGTTTTGGCAGCCTAAAACATAGTCTAGGTATTCGGCGGGGTACTGGGCCACCGAGCACAAACACATTGCCCTGCATCTGTCACTATAAATAACAGCAACGACCAAAATTAATAATCATAAAATAAACAAGACATGGAAGAAGAAGAACAACAACTAAGTACTGCTCTTTATTATTAGCAACCCTTTCACAGCTGCCAAACGAGCAGCTGAGAGTGAGAAAATTCTCGTAATTGAATGGAACAAAAAAAGTCACACGCAGACAGCGCCAGACAATGACACAGGGAGAGAAAGAGAGAGAGAAGAGAAAGAGACAAGTAGCTAATGCTAAGCTGTGGGTATAATTATGGTGACAAGCGGTAAAAATAAATTTTACGTCTTGCCTCTTGATGCTAGATTTTATTATTTTTTTTAGATTTTCGTTTTTGCCGGCACGAGCCACAGTGCCTAGAATCACAGCCAAAGAAACAAAACGTCTGGCCACACACAGCTATGGCAAAATACATGTATCGATCATTTAAAAAACTAAATAATAGATTTACTTGATTTATTTATATTGCTTTTAGTTATACGAACATTAGTGAGTAAGAAATATTCCACGAAGATCAAACCTTTCACGATGTCTAAAATATTTTGAAAAATATCAGAGTCTAGTTGAGATGTTCAGCATTTTTGTCTTGTTTATTTGATTAAATTTTAGAATGCAACTGCAATTGTTGTAAAACTATTCCCTTACCCCCTACGTATCAATCTTGAGTCCAATTGTAAACATTAAAAAAAAAACGAAGTTTTTATCGATGAAAATACATGTTTATAATTATGACAAGTTCTTAAATTACATACATTTATTATTATTGTTATTATATAATAATATTAAAATTTACTCATATAATATTCTATGTTCATATGTTGAATATTTAGAATGCCTATTATTGGCTTAGCCCATTCCAGGGTATTGTTGGTTGAGCACACAATAACCCCAAGAACTCTAGCAAGCTAAGCAACATGTCTATATATAGAGTGAGCAGACAGGCACACATTACCTAGCGTCGCATGGTTTTTATCGGGCAGATCTCTACCCATTGCTTCAATTAATTTTTATGGTATTCGCAACCCATATAAGCGCCACGCCTTCCGTTTAGTCGCCTAACAACCAGCCAGCATGGCCCGGGAACAGCGAGGAATGGCAGTCGAAATGGGCTTCAGTGAACGCCCGTTTAGAACTGATTTAATTGCAATTGTGCGCCGGCATTGCCGACATGCAATTGCTATCAAATACACATCGTCACCCTGCAGCGGCTAGAGTAGCATTGGGTCGTTTAAGATGCGGGTTAATCCATGGCCGTGCCGCATCGAGCTGTTAATTAACAAGTGTAATTGATAATGCAACTGCAGCAGAGACAGCAACAGACGAGAGGCGCTTGAATGGCTTTGGCAGTTGGTTGCACTTCTGATTAATCACACCAATTGCCAAGTGGCTGCAGGCAAACAGATGTCAATAAACCATGCCACACCATGGCACACATTCATGGAGAGCAAGCACCGGCTAAGGGGCAAGGGGCAACGGACACCGGACGATTCGATGCGTGACAAGTGGAACTTGTTGCTCTTCCTCGCTCTGGAGCAGTTGGCAGCGTATTTATTTTTAAGAAAGCAACAAACATATTTTTTAAGAGTCACGGCAATTTTATGCACTCAGAGAGAGAAAAAGAGAGAGAGCGAGAGAGAGAGAGATAGAGTGAGAGAGAGGAAGAGAGGGAGAGGGAGTGTCTGGGAGAGTCTGTGTGTGAGCGAACGCAGAGCAACTGTTACATTTGACATTTATTTCGCATGACATTTCACACACGCACACAAAAAACACTCATGCGCCTAGTTATCCAGTAAAATTGTCTCAAGTGCCATTTGCAATTTGGTTTCGTTCGAAATCTTTTAGGCAATTTCCTTGGCAACAATGCATTTGTTTTTGTTTTTTCTCGCTTGTTCTCTTTCAGGCGCGCCCCGTGCGCCGCATCGTGCTGCATGAGTCTGTCGCGCATGTCGTCTCCGGGGGTGTGTGCCGCCGCTCCTCAGCTCTGCCCAGCTACGAAATTCGGTTCTGTTCCGTTCAGTTTCAAAATTGCCGGCGGTCAGGGCATTTATTCTAGTCGAGCGGTTCGATAGCATAAAAACAGAAGAAAACGTGAATAATTCGAGAAATTCGGTTCGCTTCGCTTTTTATGCCGCCGATTTTTGTGGTTTTTCATTGAATGGCCGAACTGTTGGCCAAGTTTGTGTAGTGAAATTCAATGATCGTGCATATATATGGATAATGTATATATACACATATATGTACATAAAAATCAAAAATTCAGAGTAAATCATGTAAACACATTCATTTTGTTAAATAAATATTTAAAGAGTAATTTGTTGGCAAATAAACATAACAAAAGCCATTTATTAAAAAGCAAATCATGTGCCAAAAATTAAATGAAAAACAAAATTTTATACATGTATTTATAAGTATTTATAAATACATATTTAATTTCAAATAAAAATTTACATATGTGGGTCTATATTTAAAAAAAATGCATTTCACTTAGCAGAATGGGAGCCCACAAGTTGCGTCATCTCTATAAATAAATCAAATTTGTATGACAATATGTTTATGTATATATATACGTATATATAAAATATGTATACGTACATATAAAAAATATTTATTAATTTTATATACTTTGTAGTCCAGCTCAAATTATTTGATTACATTGACAAAGATAATAAATAATAAAAGATACACAATGAAATTTTTTCAATATATGTTAGGCTTCCTTTAGAACGAAAATCACAAAGAAAAATGTCAATCAATCGGCTTAGACTTGATTCCCTTAAGCCAATTTAATAAAACTTTTCTGCCAAGCTAAGATAGAATCTACTTTGATATTGTTTACTCTCTTACATTCTAACTAGCTGTCAGTTAAGTTAATTATATTAGACGGAAAATACTTTACCTTACCTTTAGAACAAAGCTCACAAGTTTATTGAATGGTTCCATAATGAATATTAACATTTATTATCCCATTGCCCATCCTTTTGCATTAAACTTTAATTCATTATGCATTGCTCATAATGGCAAAGTTTAATTGCGTTCAATGCAGATGGTTGAAATCTAGCTTTGAGGCTTTACTTAATGCTTTGATAGCATCATTAATGCGGTTCCAACGATTCAACTCTTTTCCGGTCTGCAATTGTTTCCCTTTGCCTTTTCCTCTTTATTTATTCTTTCTTTAAATACTGCTCTATTCATTTGCACAAATTTTAAAATAATTGCGACAATAAAATCACCATAAACACACAGCACAATAACAGCAACAAGAGCTGCAGCAATCCCTTGTAATCTTGCCATATCCGGCTGGCTGCGTGTCTGCCATGTCGCCTGTCTGCCAACACCATCTGTCGCAACGTCGACGCTTCTCTGAGTCGCCGCTGCGACGTTGCATTTGCCGAGTGCTCGCATTCTGGCTCTGCGCCTGACTGTCACCGGCGGCGCTTTTTGCATCATCATTATTATGAAAAACTCGTTGCAATGCTGACGATGGCCAAACCGTTCACTTCCAAGTGTTTAGGGGGATCCGAATGCTTGACATCTCTTAATTGCACTGTTGATGGATTTCACTGTTGACACTTTTGCTTTCATATAAATTCTTAATGAACTAATGCTTAGTTTAAATGAATTTCCCAGTTACCATTTAGCACAATTCATTTGTTGGCGCAAAAATGACAAATTTATATTTCTATGTTGAATTAATTCGAATTATAAGAATATAAACCTAAGGGTAATGAAATGGGAATACACGCAAGTGAATTTGGTTAAAGACCATCAGAGTAATAATTTGGTTTTAGTTAATAAATATCAAAATATTATTTATAAGTCTGCAAAAGTATCTATAGCTAATTTATTCAATTACTGAACAAAGCTGAGTTGAGTATACCAAACTTTTATTCAATAACTTGAGCCTAACTTAAGTATTTAACTTAAGCTAAATTTTAAGAAAAATATGTAATTTATATACATAAAGAATCATCCATAAAAATATGATAATTTTCTATGTTTGTTATGAAATCAATATTTTCTTAATTGATAGTTACTATTATATATTTATATAATAGAATGAGGGCAAGAAGTTTATATTATTAGCTTTATATATTAAATTCTCTTAATATAAAGTCCAATGTAGATAAAAAATGTTAAGTAATTGAGTAATTTAAATATATGAAGCATTAAATCAACTCAATTGTTGAGCTTTCACTCATAAGCATTAAATTTTTAAAGCAATGGCTCAGCACTTTAATATCTCTCGATCGAACAATTAGTGGCGTCTGACTAAAACTGAACTTTGACTTGGTAAATTAAGCTTATTTTCTTGCTTCCATTTGGGGAGGGGACTTTTATAAGCTGGACCCTTTTCAAAAAAGTTAAGCATCTCAACTAGGCTAGACAATTGCTGTGCTCTTCCGTTCGGCACCTCATTAGGGCAACTTTTCGAGCACAAAGCGACATTTAATTGCACCCACTGGACACAGTTTTTGACTAGAATGGAATGGAATGAAGCTCCGACTCTGGTACTGCGCCAGCTGGGAAAGAGTTTAGGGGTAGACGACGACTTGACACATGATGAATGCGTGGGTTAGACCAATGCTCTATCTCGTTCTCTCACTCGCTGAGCAGTTTAGAGTCAGTCGAGCACAAAACTTGTCCGAACAAGCTTGTAGAGTAATTACGTACATGTGTACCAAAACAACGTGAAGTTTTCATTTAACATTTTTCAAATTTAGCTCCAAAAAATAAGAAAAAAAAAATACAAAATACAAAAATAATTCCAGAAACACGAATAAAAGAACCAAAATCTAATGAAAAAGTCGTGAACTAATTAAAAATCAGTGAGTGACAATAAGAAATACAATTTGGCCGTGAGAAACGTACGATAAAAGTGGCAACAAAAAATTGTTAACTATTTGCTAGCAATGTCACAGATTGATTATACTTGCTATACGGTGCCGGAGTGCTCCAGCGATGATGATGATGATGCTGATGATGAGGTGGTGCATCGAAATGGTAATGGAGATTGTAATGGCATTGGTAATGATGATGAGCGAGATGAGTCGAGCGATGGCACGCTCGAGAATGTTTCGCATTCAGATTGCACGCTGGATTCGGATGCAACAACCACATCTTCCCTAGAGCAGCACATCTATCGCAAGCACCAACAGCACCACCAACGACACAAGCGCTATGCACCACAGCGAGTTTCGATGCCAACTTTGCGTGCCAGCAGCCACTGCAGGGAGCTGACACCACAGCTGGGCATCTATCATGATGGGCCAGAGGCGGCACCGCAGTGGGGCTATTTTGTGCCATTGGCGCCCAACGGGTTCTTCAGTCCGCCCATGCAACGGCGACGTTTTAGGTGGGCCGTGTCCTCAGCGCATCCTCACGAAATTCTCGTTCATAATCTAACAAAATATTCTTTTCGTCTTATATTGCAGAGAAAAGGAGAACGATCGCAACCGTCGTGCGGTTAGCTATGGCGGCGGCGGTAACTCGCCGACCCACTGTGCCACCATACCGCGTGCTGCACCGCGTCGTGTGGCGCTCATGAAGGAGCCACCGCCGCCGCCGCCGCCCAAGCCCCAGCTAACCTCGAAGGCATCGCTGTTGTCCACAGATTCCTCGCATGCGTCCAGCATCATAGCCAGCAAATATCCTCAGTCTGAGTACAATCTCATACAGAAGATCGACTCGAACAGCACGCTGACTGCACCGGCTCAGTACCAGCCGCAGAATTTCTATGCCAACACCGGCACCATATCCTCAACCAATGGTGGCTATTCGTCCCTGCTGTGCCATGCCAGCTCTACGGCCAGTCCGCTGGCGGTGCGCAAGCGGGACAAGCTGCTCCATCGTTTCAGCGACGCGGCCACGTTGGGGCGCAAGCTCAAGAAGAAGAAGAACACGAATCGCACCTGCCGCTCCATGACCGAGGCCATTGAGATGCTCGCCGATCCGGTCATCGAGGATGAGTTTTTTGTAAGTAAACGAAGCCATTTCTTATCAATTCCTAGATACACATACATATGTACACCTATATGAGCTGTAAATAAGTTGAATAACATATCGGATCCATGCTTGGATGAATGTTTTCTTCTTCGAGTTTAATTAATAGAAATACCATTTGCTACTCCCATATCTGATCGATCTGTTTCTTCAAATACGTGCAAATTACACGCAAGAGAAATTTCATTTGAATTGGTTATATATTAAATAAATCAAACTCAAATTAAATCTTAAATACGAAGCTCGGAGTGCTTAACTCATATATAATTTAATTTTTCTTATAAAACATAACTGGGATATAATAACTAAAGTTACTTTAGAAAGCATTGAACATGTTTCTTGATCAATTTTCTTGTATATATTTCTTATAAACATATCTACAACTACTTTGTTATAGAAAAGCTTTGCTCTCTTTATCTCTCCCACTCTCTCTTTGTCTCAATATTCGCTTTTATAAAAGGGGGTGTATCTATATGAATATGGTTATATATAAGCTCACGTTCTTTACACAAACAAATCTAAATTGTTATCGCAATTCGTTTTGTTAAACTATTTTTTTTTTTTGTTTTTTTTTGTGACTGAAAATTATCTGTGGGTTTATCTTCGAAATGAATGACCATTGGAAAAGAGTCGCCCGTAGATTGCTTCTCAAATTCATGCATTCAGTGTAAGTCTGTGAGTCGGGGCGTATCGAGCGACTATTCTCTTTCCATATTGCGTGGACGGAAGTATAAAGCTAAAGAAAAAACTTACTTAGAAGGTGATAAGGTTGCATAAAATAGAGCAAAAGAAAACTAAGAAAAGCCATGCAAGACTTTAACAGTGTGTTAAGTAATATATGTATATATATATTTACTAAACTGTGTCATGGAAATTTTGAGCATGTGAAATTCTTGAATTAACTTTAACCATTCCGTTGCTCAGGCAACCTTGAAAAGGCTCTGTGAAAACTACGATTGAAATTGAACTGAACTCAATTCCATACGTTTATATCAAATGGGGGGCGTCAAATTGAATTACGTGTTTATTTTGCAGTTTCGCACATTACTAGAAATTGAATTGGGGCCGCGATGCGTGTGTTTGCTGGCGCTAAGCCAATAATTTCGCCAGTCAAGCTTAAATAGCCAACTCAAGTTGCCAGATTAGCACAGAATTTGGACGGGCTTTCAGTTGTTGGCATCGATAACGCTACGCCTATGATGGACAGTGTTCAGGAAGACGAGCCAAACCAACAGAGCAGAGCTAGCAACTGTGTCAATACTTGAGTCAGCCAAAGGGCGCAATGTTCTCGGGTTCAGGTCTGTGACGAGTAACGCGCTAATTGGATTAGCTGCGTACCTTTCCAGCAAATAATAGAAAAAATTGTTGCAATCAAATGCAAACAATTTCAGTAAAAAATCGAACGTGCAATGTTGTGAACGACTCGTGCGCGTCGCTCGGCTAAAACTAAAAAAACGTGCAACTTACAATTCCATTTGCTCGGGTAATTCGAAAATTAACAAAATATACATCAAATTTTAACGTTATATAAATAACTTCATATTTAAACAGTATATGATGTTTTAATTTGATATTCCCATCAATTCGAAAATCATGCGCATACATTTTTAAAGTGTGTGTTTTCCCTACGTCAACAAATTGCCTTGTTACCAAATAAAATTTGTTTGTGACCAGGAATTTTTGTTAATGTGTGAATCACCCTAAAGTTCAAATGGATTTTAGCAAAACAAAAGACCTTGAAATATCTCAGTGCACAGCTAACGCAAAGCACACATCACCTAAGATGGGCAATTAAATTTCCCCAATGCCTCATTTTTTAGGATATTTTTGAGTTTATAATTTCCTAGGAAATTTTGTAAGACATGTATAAATTATATTTCCCTGGCGTTGGGATATTTTATTAATTGTGACTCTTAGAAGTATGCAACTGAAGACGTGAATTTCTTCAGCCAATGCTTGGGAAATTATTGTATTAGTCTTAATAATTGTTGCATACTTTTGTGCATAGGTGGTTTTAGAAATTCTTTGCACACTCTTGGGCAAATATCAAAATGAGGCCGTCGACGCGACGTCGCAGTTTTAAAACGAAACAAATTCAACCCAAACCGAATTTACAAAATCCTCTCGTGCGTCATCGACCCACTGCATATGTAAGGAACGGCATCATCGGCGGTGGCGACGGTCCCGGCGCCGATGGCCTGTACCAGATTGATGATCGCGTCTATACGACAAGCCGAATGTTTCTGCGTGATGGCTACATGTATCCGCGGCAGCCTGGCCAGCCCATGGATCCCCGGTTTCCACTCGAACTGCACGAATTTCCACAACAGCTGGGCGCCACCGGCCTGCAATTGGTCAGCACACCCAAGGTGCACATTGCAGGCGAGTATTTGCCGGGCGAACAGCCGTTGGAAATGCAGCAGGAGCCGCAGGCAGCGGCCATGCGTCGTTGTGCTCGCCAGGCCGCTGCGGCGGACATCAATCTGGTCAATCAGGCCTACTGGCTGGGCAAGCAGCGCACCCGCTCCCGTTCCCACTCCCGCAGCAACAGTCTGGGCAGCAAAAGTATTGCCGGCTGCATGAGCGGCGGAGGTGGCGATGGTGGGTGCGTCACTGAGCCAGATCGAGAGCGTAAAAGGCCTTTCATACGTAACGTGGACGATTTGCTACAAGCGCTGGGCAAACGCGATGCCAGCGCCGATAACCAACTTGAGACGGCTTCGGTGCACTCCTTCGCTCAGCAGCAGCAGCAGCGTCGGCGCTTCAAAAAGGTGAGTGAATGAGCCCAGGTGATCAATCAAATGGAGCAATGGAATTTGTCATGTCTTGCCACCATTGCCACATTTCCATTACCATTTACCTTAATTGCGATTCGAGTGTCGACTCGAATGTTGACATACTCGCCACGGCTCAACTACTGCCCCATCAGTCATGCCACTGTCCAGAACGCAGCGAAGCCTATATATAAGCCGAGTACACCCTGCTCCCTTGGCTACCCCTACCTCCCACAGACTCGTCTGCGCAAAAATTAAAATTAATGATGTTCCAAATGTTGCCAGCTGCTGTCGACGAAATGGAAAAGAGCACAGACCACAGGCCAGACAGTAGCTGCTAATTTAACAGACAGATACCAGCGCACCTGGCAGGTGAACTCCTTGAGCCTCGCTGCTACGCTGTTTGCTGTGGTTGCTTTCATGGCCTTTCATGCGGTCAGAGCTCCATCAGCTCCAAAAATCAGCCCTTTTTCGACTTACTTATTTATGCAACCATTCCGGCCACAGTTTCCTTTATTCATTTCAGTTCTTTTATCCATTCTTATTACTTTTTCAACTCGACGCATCATTAGTAAATCAAAACCTAAAAAAAAAAATGTAGCCTGTTTTAAGCAATTTTTTAATTCACTGTGAAATTTATCTTTGCGCTTCTGTTTCTCTACATTGTAAAGTAATTTGAGTTTCATAAATTGATTTCCTTGATTATTTTTCTTGTTTTTGCTGTGCTCTGCTTTTAGTAGATAGATGCTCTTAAAAATATTAATTAATTAAGCTTTTAATATTTTTGCCAAATATTTAAACTTAATTGGATTAAAAATAATAGTAATTAATTTGATTAGTCATTAATTAATTATTGTATAAATGATTTTATTAAGAACATTTTTATTCACAACAAAATAATTAGTTGTATTGTTTTTACAATTATAAATAATCAAATTATTATTAATTTGAAGAAATTGAAAACAGATTCTAAATTAAAACCAAATAACATCTTAGTTTGTTACCAATCGAAATTCAAATGCCAAACAGTTCAAGAATGGAGAAAAAACGAAACGAATGATCATGAAATTATATTTTAAATATTGTGCTGAGCTGAGCTAATATAAATTTGAGAAAGCTCATTTGAGCTTATCTTAAAATATAATCTGCTTCACTCTAAAAACATGATACAATTCCAATTCTATAAAAATATTTGCAATTTTCAAGGTTTCACTTTAATTCTGGGCCGTCTAGAACCACTGTGCCAAATGACTCAACTTCCGTTGCGCAGAATTCCATTTAGAGTTATGCTCGAATCAACTCGAAATCAAATAAATGAAAAACGAATGAAGGAAACTTGCTAACTCATTCAGCTGCAGGGACCGCAGGCCAAAGACTTGAGGGTACGAGCAGCAGCAGCGGCAGCAGCCGCTCCGCCCGAAAGCTCTAGAAATACGAGCAATGTATTGGAATTTAAGCCAACATGTGAAATGAATTTCTTGGCAGCGTACGCAGCACGCTGCATAGATAAATGCCTGGCCAGCGGCGTTTGACTTGTGGCAGTGGATAACTGTGCGGCACAGCCGTGTGGGCAGACAACGACAGTTTTCCCTGTTCCCTGTTTTATGCAAAACTCGCAATGCAGTTAGTTGGGCTTCGTCGCTGGGCAAGAGTGAACACCTCTTCGCTGCAGTTGGTCGTAAATTGAATAAACACGCAGGGAAACTCCATGCTGGCATGTCTGCAAGACAAAAAAATATGCTAGCTGTATGGCAGAGCATTTTTAATACCCTATACGGTTGCTCATTGGGAGTAATAGACATGCAGTCAAAGGATTCGTCGAGCGCATTAAGCTTCATTAGCCGAGTCAAGTTACTCAAGAGATTCAAATTGAGAAACTTGAATGTGTCCACAGCATAAATACATATGTATTTCTCAAATTCAAAGACCGGCACACAGGGTATACACTAGTCAAGCACATACATACCACTACAAAGTTTACTTGATTCTTCTGCTCAGTTGGCCATATTTTGTTGCATTTGCACGCAGTCACGTGCCAAGTTAAAATCTGCTGCGCTTTTTTATTTCCTCTGATACTTTTTTGAGGTCTTGAGGCTGCTTATTACGAATGCAATGCAGGAATTGCATTTTTTATTTTTTTTTTGGATCAATCAACAAAATATCATACAGAGTAACATATGTATGTACATAATTGGAATTTTTATCGCATGCCAGTGAAAGAGCCCTAAAGATGAGAAAAATTGCTAAGAACTTGAGTAATTTCAGTTGGCAATTACCAGCAACATTTTTAAGGCAACGACTGAAATACATAAAAAGTAAATTATTAACTGAATCAATTTAATAAATCACAATTAAAAATATGAAAAGAAAAGATAAATATAAATATTTAAATATTAATAATTTTAGTCGTTTTTAGCTTGGCCTAGGCACGATTAATCAAATGATGCATTTTTTTTTTTGCTTTCAATCTACGATTTATTTCTATCACACAGTGTGATACGATTAATTGAAACATTAATCGACTATTTTTCTCAAATAATCGTCTAGGTTCATAGAATACGCCCACTTTGAATGTGTATTGTGTGAATTTGTACCTAGTCATGCACAAGTTTCTATCTAATCTATAAATGAATCATATATATTTCCATCACATATTTTTATCATATATATTTTAATATATATATATATAATATATATTTATGTACTTCAAGTATTCGATCTTATATATCTTTCTTTTATGTCTATCTATCACATATTTGGAATAAAAAAAAACGTCTATTTAAATTTATAATTTAAGAACAAATTTTTATTTTTTAACGTATTCTTACAATATTTCGAAATACAGCTTCTAGTAGAATTAGATTAGTTAAATTGAAATATATCTGTTCTGTGACATGTTCCGCTGTGTGGGGCTAGCTGTTAGGGCATATGAAGGTGGCGTGACTTTCAGAGCTGAGCGCTAGGTAATGTTCGTGTAGAAATCGAATTACCCAAACCGCCCAAAGAGCCAAGAAATTTGTGGCCTAATGACCATTAGGCAGCTGGCACAGACTCTGTCATATCGTAAATCCCCTGTCTACCGCCCATTTAGGCAATATTTGTGTCAAAAACGAATTGCCGCAAGTTTGAAATGTTGCACGTGCTCATTGCTGTGGCCGTTGTTGTTGTTGTTGTTGTTGTTGTTGTTGTGGGCAATCATAAAAAGTAGATAAAAACAATTGTTGCTCAGTACAGAAAAAGTGCATTAGGTTTTGCAAAGCATTTGGCATTGGCTCTCAGCATAATAAATATGCACTATATCTAATTACGTTTGACTGCTTAAAGCTCAGTTTTTAGATTGCTATGCTACAAGTCTTAGATAACTGGCCAGGCTTTAATTGAAAATTCTGACAGTTAATGAGGCAAAGGAAAAGAAAATCAAATGCTTTGGATAAGCAGCTCAAGTTCGGTTGATGGAAAAATTGATTAAGAGTTTTGTGCTCTGACATTTCTGTCCAATCACGCAATGGCCTGAGGCGCTTTCAAATGACTTGACGACAATGCGTTGGGTTAGGCCAAGTCCGTGCGTTCACTTCTAAATTGTTTGCTGACTCTTGACTGCGATCTATATAAATCAGTCGATTTTCCAGCATGCGTGAAACTGTGCTGCTATCTCAGGCACTTCAAGTATCTAAAGTATTGTCGCTGGCACACAGCAAATTTAATTGCGTTAGTTTATGTGACTTGCACTCTGAGACTTTGCCAGCCATAGCCACTTGACCAGCCACACTGACTCATGGCAATGCAGTCAGTGCTGTGGCTACGGCCAGCTGCTATGGTAACGCAGTGCATATGCATGTTGCAGTTGCTCATTGCGAATGCACAGCAGCAACAGGCAGCAGCGGCAACAAAGGGAGCCACATTCCTATAAATACCAATTCACACTGCCCATGCTGGCAAGTTTTTCTTTTATCTTTGATTGCAAACTTGAACACGCCACAGAGAGCCCCGACAACAAACACTCCTTCAACTAACTCCTGTTGCCAGGAGTGCAAAGCCAAAGCAACAACTGCAACAACAACATTTTAAATCAAAATCAAAACTCGTTGCCAGTGCTGCCCATTTGGCTGCCGTATCTCAGCGCTAAACTCTACAAAGGCAGCATACATATATAATTTTCAGTTAATGTATATGTGAGGAATTGCATGTGTGTGTGTGTGTGTGTGTGTGAGTGTGACGGCCGCCAAACCGGGTCTCCGTTTGGCCCATGTTTCAAAAAGTTGCTCGGCAACATTTTTGCCAGCATCGCGCGCATGTTGCCAGCAACAAGTTTTGTCTGTCGTCTACCTGACACATGTGTCTGTGTCTGTGTGCCTGAGAGTGTGTGTATGTGTGTGTGAAAGGTGCGCGCTGCTTACCTGCGCCCATATGCCCGCCTGTGTATGTGTGCGTGTGTGTGTTGGGCATTTTTGAGCACATTTTACGTTTTCCACGTACGACGCTCGGCGACGGCGGCTTTTGCTTTCTTGAGCGCTCGGCGTCCATTTCAAAAGTCGACAACGTTTGCTGGCGAATGGACGCGATTAACGGATGAATTTCGCTGCTGCCGCTGTCCGCGTTTCGTTCAATATTTTTTTCGTTGGCTCAAAGATCTAACCGCCACCGCCACCGCCACCGCCACCGCCACCGCCACCGCCGCCGCCGCCACCGTCGTTGTCGTAGTCGCTTTGATTTTCGCTGCATTACGGCGGCGCCTGTACTTTTCCAGCGACTTGCGCGCCCGTCTGCCATCTCCCTCGCACGCACTGGGCCACTGGCGAACGTGCCCCGTTAGCAATTGTTGTTGCAGTTTGTGTTATTTCGTGTTCAAATCGTTTGTCGCGCGCGTGTCTAGCGACCTGCCAAACGCTAAACGCCAGCCGCCCCCCGTCCCTTGGTCCATTAAAGTGCAACGAAATTTATGCAAAAGTGCATTAAGTAAAGAAATGTGCATATTTAATATTAAACAAAAAGAAAACAAGAGAATTGCCTAACTAATTAAACAAAAGTTTTATGACACACACACACACACACACATACGTATACAAATATATATAATTGAGCTATTGAGAAATTGTTGTGCATTTTTCGGTTTTGTGTAATTTTAACGGCGCATGCGCAACGCCTGCATTAAGTTTGTGCAACATGTTGTTGCCACACTGAGCCACACACACACGCGCGTTAAATAAAAAGAAAAATTCACCCAAGTTAGCAACAACCACACACACACACACACACACACGTATTAATTTGGGCTATTTAACATGGATGTTGTTGGAGCGGCAACGGGCAATCAGCACGTTCTGCCAAACAATCATTATCGACATGAATCATTGTTGCAACAGGTAAATACGATAATTAATGCTGCACAGCGAGTGTCCATTGGCAACTTGAAAGAAAGTTGAGACTGGCAAATTGAATCGGATGAACTCCACAATAATTGGGGGCAAATGTAGCGCTCAGCAATGCCAAAAGTTCAATTTATAATGAATAAAACTGTGAAAAGTCTCTTTAAACATTTTCATTACAACTTTCCGTGGCTAAAACTTTTGTATTTAATTAAATTAAAATCATAAAAATAATATTTTATCAATATTATTAAACTATAAAGACAATAATTTCTTCCTTACTCTTACTGAAAATATATCTAATTCTTATTCATTTACATTTATCCAAATTTGGTTTACTTAAATTGGTTATTTTATTTAATATTATTAATAATTTATTATTTATAATTATAATTATTAATAATTTGTTAGCAAAAATAAATATCAGATTATCTAATAAATTTTAGACGCTGACTTTAGTTATTAATTAATAAGATTTTTGCTTCAACTTGAAAAAAGTAAGAAATTTTATAATATATATTATTTTACTATTTTTTTTTTTTTATTTTTATTCCTATACCAAATCTTTTTATTCATAAAAAGCTGTATAAATTCTGATTTCAATCACGATAAAAAAGTAGTTTATAAAAGTTGTTTATCTGCTTGCCAGCATCTCATTTTCATTTAATTAGTAAAGCTAATTAAATGACTTTTTTCATATTAACGATTTCATTTGTATTGAAAAAACTCTCACCTCATGATTAAATGTTGCTTATTTGGAAACAAATATTCAAGAAGAAGACGAAGATAAATACCAAGCAGCGACACGCGTTGCATGACAAAAATGTCAAGTTGCATTTTGCAGCTGTTTGCATTTAAGTGAAACTTCAATGGGAGAAACAGAAGAAGAAAAATAAAACAACAAAACAAGCCACAGAAACAACTTTTATGGTAACTGCTTACAGCCATAAAGGTTGGCCAAGCAGCACGAAAATTGTATGAAAAGGAAAAAACCACATGAAAAGCACTAATTGAATTTAATGCGACAAATTGTTGAGTTTGTTTCGACAAATGGCACAGTCTTAAGATTTAAATTGCCAGCTTCGATATGAAACTATCAAAGGAAAAGGCATATCATAAGTTTGATAAGCTTTCAATGTGCAGATATTACTTGCTCTCTCTCTCTCTCTCTCTCGCTCGCTCTCTCTCTCTCTCTCTGTCAGGCTTTCCACAAGCATCAATCTCAATTTCACTGATAACATCGTAAACAAGCACGAAACCCCATAAAAAAAGTGAAAAAAAAACCAGCCGCTTTGGAACGCTGCCAATTAACATAAAGTGTATAATTTAAGAAATATGCTCAGTTATTGGAAAGCAAAAAATCAAAAACAAAAAAAAAATACACTAAAATTATATAAAAAGTCATTGCAACTAGGCGCATATGCAGTTGGACTGTCATTAAAAACTTTTTTTTTTTGGCTCGCCCCTCTTATTGCCCTGATCCACAATCTGCACAAAACTTGTACCAATAAAACTAATAAACTTTGGAAAGTGAAACTTTTCCCGAAATATGTATATGGCCAATAATAATCAGCTGAGGCCTTGTGTACAGTAAAGAAAAGTCTTTTGTTGATGCTAATGAAGCAGTTTCAAATATGACAGCATAAAAAATAATAAAATAACAAATGACTAGATAAATAATGGAAATAAGTAAAGTAAAACATAAAGAAAAATAAATCGTCACACAGATCACACAAATCATAATAATCTTCTACTGAAATAAATAAATTTTTAAAATTTATAACTTTAGCAAAATAATTATTTAATTAAGATCAATTTTATATTGTGACTCACATATTTGAGCTGTACCCACTTGACTAAGATCTCGCGTGGCCAAATTCATTTACACAATATTCAATTCTTAACTATAGACGGCACTCAGCTGGAGACAATTGCTTACACAAATACAGCTTGGTAAATCTGGTTTGTCCAGTAGGTAGAGCAATGAGCTATTGCTGACTAGAGAGAAAAACTTGACATTGCTCGATCATGCAACTTGGTTCTACACATTGAGGTTGGCATTCACTTTTTATCGCGCGCTCGACCGGAGCGCCAGTTGATCGATAAAAAACAGAATAGCAACAACATTTTTAAATAATTCATATGGCTAATAATATAATGGCTATAAATCTCAGCACATACCAAGACGTCTTTTTTATGGGTGCTATGAAATATTTTATGGGTATTATAGAAGTATCTTAAAACAAAATAATAATGGCTGTCATATAAAAATTAATAAAAATAGTTATTTTAGAGTATGTTGAGCTTGTTCTTAAAAATAAAAAAACCAAATCTAAGAACAGAAAAAAATCATATTAACTTGATAAAATTAAATATCTCTTTCTAAAATTAAAAGAAAATACAAAAATAAAATAATAAAAAATTTTTTTTAAGTCTCAAAATTAAAATTAAAGAATCATGTTTTTTTTTTAAATTTCATTGCTTAATATTAAATTATTAATAGTTCTTAGCTCTTAAGGAGAACTAAAAAGTAATGAATTATATAAATATCTATCCAATATAAAAATTAAATTAATTATTATTTTGAGGCATTGTAAGAGATCTAAATTCAGCTATGCGCTAAAGTCGACTGATAAAGTATCGTAAAATGCAATACTGCCCAGAACTCAACTATAGAATTTTTCCTTTACCTTCTCTATGACTAGATCATGCCATCTATTTATGTCTATCTATGTGTATATCATTGCTAAGGTTATATATTTTTTCCATATTTATGAAAACATTGCGAAGCAACTTAAGCTGCAATTTATGGTCACAAATCCTTTAAACCGATTTCTGGTCAAGCAGTGGAGGCAGACAAGAAAAAAAGTAGAGAAAGAAACCGAGATAAAGCAACAACTTAAGGCAAATACAAGCTCAGAGTCCCCCCATAAAGAATCTCTACACATAAAGAAACTGGTTTCACATACTACAAGCCATAAAGAAGGTTCGATCCGCTCGAGGAGCAGCGACAAGCACACAAATATAACACACAAACACGAATTGTGTGTTTTAATGTCGCCCTAAAAAAAAAAATAATAATAATATAAAGAAAAAACAATACACACGTTCGACTCTCTTAAGCTGGAGCCAAGCTGAGTTGCACTCAAAGATCAAGCATTTGAGAGAGCTAAAATAAAGAATAAATGGGGGAGAAACCAACTCACTTTGAAAGAAAGAAAAAGTCTTTAGAATCAAGTCAAGTTGTTCAACTGGTTTCCCAGGGTATAAACGATCATTTCAAACCGGCCCGAGGCTCGACTCGCTAACTCACAGCTCGCCCTTTGCAGCAACTGCTCTTTGGAGACTGTCCCGTCTCTTGGCTGCCATTTGAGTGGTTTTTGTGCTCGCAGAGCACAGAGATGCGGGTGTTTTTGGCTGACGTTCCGCGGGGCTTACAAGTTCGTTTGGGCACATTGATTTATATTGGTAATGTAACAGCAGTATTCTGCAGCTGGCCAGGCTCTCGATTCGAAAGTTATCTAACAGGCCTTGCTGCAACTGCAACGAGCAAACAATTGAAGCCCCAAACCCTATGTGAATTAAGCTCCATCAAGCCATTCTAATTGGGCCTGGTTCTGAAAGAGCGCTCGACCTCAGCTGGTTGCTAGGCTATAATCTTCATAATTGTTTGGCACCCTTTGCCAGCGACGATTGAGCCGTAAAATTGTTAATTTAACTACTGAGTTGGTTAGTCACGTGAACATAAATTGCCCTATTCTTGTACCCCCTCTTTAATGGTGTCTGCCCTTTGTTAATGGATTTTTGTAGAATCGTTAGGCAAAGCAAACAATAAACTTTGATTAACTTTTTAATACAAATCAAGGTTTCAGTTCCATAATATCATCATCAAATCAGTCAAAGATTTTCGTTTTTTGTCTGAGAGTTTTCAGAAGAGGGCTTAACAAAATAAAAAGAAAATATTTGTATACATATATATTTATTGTCTTTTCTTTTATATATAATACATAAAACTATGTAATATAAAAGCATTTTATTTGAAAATCTTACTTATCAAATATTTAAAAAAATTAATATTAAAAAAAAGGGTTTAATTAAAAAAAAGTTGCAATAAATAAAATAAAAATAAATCTAAACAAATTATGTTTATATGCAATGATAAACTTGGACAATAATATTCGTAACATATTTTCTCCTTTAACATACTCGTTATCGAGTATGTATTTACAAATTTGAATATAGAATATGTGAGGCCATCACAGAGTTCAAGCAACAAAAATATAAATAAATAACAATACACAGTTGATTTAAATCAGATTTCACCTTCAAGCATGTTGCTGAGGAAAAATGTCGTTTGACTTGTGCCACTTCCCAAGCGTAAGAAACACTTTAACAAGCCGCCACTCACAATATTCACACAATAAGTATTTACTGAAACGAGCTTATTAACGGCGATTTATTAACATTTTGAAATGGAAATCGAAATCTAAAGCGACAATCTTGATTAACTCGAACTGGAAACGTAAATGAAACTGAAACTGAAACTCGAGTAGAAACTGCAAAAACAAAAACTAAAAGCTTCACTAGACTGAGCTGTGCTCCATTTAGCCAGTTTTCCATTGCGGTTGCATTTACAAGATACAAGATACGAAATAGTGTAAAATGCCTGTGAGATGCATTTGCTTTATACGATTATAATATATATATATATATAAATTAAAGCTGTGTGAACAGTATTTGTCAATTAATCAAATGGATCATATATATATCTTAGAGATATATAAATATAAAAAAATAGAGCATTTAATATTCGCTTTGAGGCCTTATTCCTGTTTCTAGCGACCAAGAAAAATGTGGTCGACGAATTGTATGGAATTTTTGTGCGACTACTGAGTTGCCAAAGAGCGAGACTTGTTTGTTTACGAAATACAAGCAAACCGACGAAAACCGAGCTACTAGCACAACAGACACACATAGATCGATAAGCACCAACAACGACGACATATTTTATATGCAATTGATTAAGAAATGAGCTGCAATATTGTCGAAGTCATGTGTATCTTTCAGATACAAAACTTCAACCTGACTGTGCACACAGATGCATATATGTATAGGCATGCCGCACCCAGTTAATAAACTCACAAATTCCAGACAATTGATTCATCTGATGCACAAACCAGTTTCTGCGTTACGTCCACAAATATTTACATAACAATTCACAAAATTCTTATAACAATTTGTAATGCGACGAGTTCGCATCAAATCAAGCTGAACCATCAGAGCATTCCCGAGCTTACACACCTGGCAACGCATTGTCCTCTTCGACTTTAACTACTCTCATTTTATTCATTTGCATTCAGTTACTGATATTTGGCATGATTCAAAGTTTTTATTCTATATATTCTTTGTTTTTCTTCTTTTGTCTCTCCTTTCGAACTCAACTCAAATTTCATTGTTTGTAATTATAATTTCACTTGCGTGCTTCGATTACGTTTATTGCAGTCCAGCGTAAACAGACGAAATATTGCTGTCATTGTGGTAACTGCTTACTTAATGAGAAGAGATTTAATTTCCAGTTAAAATTACAAAAATAAATGATTTTGTTGAATGTGCTGTAAGTGGCACAGTTGTTATTATGCAAAAAATTCCAAACTGTCATTTATACTTGCTCTCAAATAAATAGAATATGGAATTTGTAAGGCGATTAAGAATCTAGCAAAGTGAGTTTAGATTTTACTATACAATTAATATATATTAACTTTATATAGAAGTAAATATTAAAATTGAGGGCACACTTCAAATGTCATATAGTTGTGTGAGTGAGAGTCTTGCTCTGCCAATGTTTGCTCTCCATATTGCTTGCTCTCCTATATGAAAGTTTAGTTTTAAATAAAGTGATATAAATATATTATCTTTTTTCGCAAATTATTCACCTTTGACACAAAATCTTAAGCTATTTACTCTATCTTGTTCTGAATGCGAGTTATATAAATAAATATCGAATTATGAAATGGTTTTTAATTGGCAAAAAACTGATTTAAAATGTATATTTTTAAAAATTTTAATTTTTTTCGTATAGATAAATTTGAAAATATCTATATATGTATAGATATATAAATTAAGAAATGTCTGGTCATGGATAAAAAATTGGTATATTGAAGGTAGATTAGATATCGATAGACGAATCTATAAAAAATAAATAATTATAATTTATTTTTAATAATATTGATAACAACTGTTTATGGAAGAAGCTGTTCCATGCATGTATGTATATATGTGCTATACTAATTTAATACACACCTGTAGTTAAGCTGAGTTGATAACTTTTCACAAAATCACATTTAATCGTTTCTCCATTATCTTTTCATATCAGCTATTCCAATTTTATATGAGTTTTATTTGCTGCACATAACACGTCAATTAGGCTGCATTGTTTTTGCATCATATCAATAGTAAATCTCGTTATTCACACCTTCAAAGCCAAAGCCGTTAAAAAAATCAAGTTTGATGTGTATGCGTGGGCTGTTTGCCGCCTGCCATCAACTTTTATGACACACTTTTCCACCAAAATGTCAAAGTTAATGTTGACTTTTAAGGCCTAAGATATTTAGCCACGCTTTGGTCTTGCATGCATTTTATATCGATGGCTGGCACATAATATTGAATTTAAAATTAATATCGATTAGGTTTTGAGGTTGAAGCAACAACAGCAGCCTTTCACTCTCGCACGAGAAAGTTTTCGGAGAACCCAACTGGAAAGCAGCTAACAAGCAATTTTAAATGCAAATCAAAGAGACTCTGAATAAAACATTAGCCAGTCATCGAGCAGAACAGAGCTTTAACGCCGTTTAGACCCCAAAGTCTGAGAAGATTCTCTAATTCCCCGAATTCAAATTTATATATACCATGTCTTTATGTTGCCTTATTTCGCTCTTATTCGCATACTGATTACGACTCATGCGAATCTCATTTTACATATGAGATTCCGAACCTTTGTTGAACAACATTTGAATACAATGATTGAAAGCCAAAGCTGTTTCTGATTCATCAGCAATAGGCGGACAAAATACAGAGACTTAAGAATGATTTTCAAAATAATAAAAAAAAAGCTGATATTCAACAACGTGCTTGAGCTCAATTTTGAGCAGAAAATATAAACACGAATAAAGACTCAATCGGAATGGAAAGTCATTATTCTCTTACACTTTCATAGGGCATTACGGCAGAGGCTTGTCATTTGTGGATAGAAATTTATATTAATTAATATTTATTATTATTTATATAAAATATTAATATTAAATATATTAAATTTGAATACTCATAACAAGTTAGGAAATTGCAATTTTTGTATACCTTAATCTCTATTGGTTTCAGAAACTTCAGCCGAACTGATGTTTGTTAAGTTTGTTCTTATAACTATATATCTGTATATATTCTTAAGATTTGCTTTAGATATATCTCCAAGTAAATATTACTTAGTTAGGGCATTCACTCTTTGGCCATCAGAACATATTTTGTTCACGCCCCTTTCTTAATGAATTAATTACAATTTTCAATGCCTCATGTGGCGAGCACATTCTTTTGCATATTTTACTTATAAATTATGTAATTTTTTATGTATATTTTTAATATTACTCTAAGCATACTATTTTTTCTTTTCTTAATAATGTAATTATTTAATTTTGCTTCTGTTTCTTGTGTTTTGCAGGTGAGTTAAACGTTCCATTTAAATAAATCGCTTGCCCCTGCGGCATATTCGTGAGTATGAAATCTTCATTCGAACACCTAATTGGTGGGGCCCCAAGTGCCAAGCTCCATTAGGGACTATAATAGGCAAAAACAATTTCGAACAGGCCAAATGAGCAGCCTGACCAGCCGGACAGCTCTGCTAGGGCTTCACATAGAGTACAGTACTCTAACTATCTATAGTTAAGCCCACACACTCTATTTCGCTCACTCTTACATAGCAGTTTTTCATTTTCCAGTCGACTGGATGGCAACTTTTATGTAACATGGCACTTAATTGCCAACGAGCATGTTTTGTAGACAAGGAATCATTGATGCGTCGACAAGTTCACCTCTCTCAGTCCCACTCCCACCTGTGGCACATGTTCTCGCTCTGTATTTTTTCTATATAATCACATAATGATAGTTGTTGAACTCCAGGGTCTATTGCTCATTTTACTATCTGGCAAACAATTTGCACCAAGCGATATAAATTATTTACTTTGCCCAAGTGACACTGCACTCATGCAAATAGAGCTTAAATCGATGTGTGGGCATTTAATGGAGCTGCAGTCGTTGCCACATAGTTTGCAGCTATTAGAAATGCAAAATTCATATTTTGCTTAGCATTCTGCAGCGTATGATGATTATTATTATTACTATTGATCGAGTGCTATAAAGATAATCACAGACGTGGGCTTCTCTAATAATCTAAGCCACTTTACTGCAGCAAGTACTCTCGTTTCTCAGCCCCTCTCTAAGTCTTTAAAAACGATTAAATTTGTAATTAATATAATTAAATGAAATGTCACTAGCAATCTAGATAAACTTGTCGACCTCCATTTTGATTTCAATATTTCAATAAATTCTTGACTAACCTTATACTTCACAGGCTGCAGAATGCAATGGAATTATAGAAATTTCTGTTTTTACTTAGCATAGAGTCATTGAAAGGCGATAAATTATAATATTATATTGATATATAGCTCGTACTATAAAATGTAATCTTATATATATAAGTTATTATTTATTTAGTGTATATTATTATTTATTAGCAACCCAAAATTTATTTTTTAATACCCATAGAAAATTAGATTTGGTCATGGTTTTGTTTAAATATATATAACACTCAGATGGAGGTGTGCCGTAACCCATTAAATATATACATATGTGTATGTTTAGGAAAACGAGCTGAGTTGAATTAGTCCTGTCCTTTTGTCCGTTTTGTATTAATTATTAATATATGATAACTTTAATTCATACCTTTAAATATCAAATTCATTCATGTTTATTCTCTAAACTGGACAACGAAGGACTGAACTGAGTCGCACCAGATTTTCCATGTTTTGTGCTGCTTGTCATGTTTCCAGCTTGCCCCATTTTCATTTGCTATTTATACCCTGAATCCATTGAAAATGGAAATTTCAGGGTATAATGTTTTTGTGCAAATGTATGTAACAGGCAGAAGGAGGCGTGCCACACCCCATAAAGTATATATATTCTTGATCAGCTCGACGAGCTGAGTTGAACTAGCCCTGTCCGTCTGTCCGTCCGTCCGTCCGTCCGTCCGTCCGTCCGTCCGTCCGTCCGTGTAAACACCTGGATTTCTGCAACCACAAAAGCTAGAGACTTCAAATAAAAAGCAAAATGCTCGATAATACCATACGCTGTACGAGTTTATTTTTTTTTTTCGATAACTCATCCCATTCCTTTTTTATCGATAACTATCGAAAATATCGCTTTGTTTTTGAGGTCTGGCGTGCACACCGTTAAAGATAGAATCGTGCACTAAGTTGTGGTTGATAGCTATATTGAATCCGCACATTTTGTCATTTTTGGATTTTTGATGCCACGCCCCTTTCGCCCACAATTCAACAAAATCGATAACTCACGTATATCAAATACTAGAGACTTGAAATTTGGCAAATAGGTACATTTAGATGTCATAATCATGCCCCGAAAATTTCATTAAGAACATAGATCGAGAAAAAAAGTTATTAAACAATAAAGTTTGCATAGCACAGCCTCTGCTGCAGCCGCAAAACTGTGCAGTGAGCATATTACGTGCATGCATATGTTTGTGTGTGTGTGTGTGTGCATGTGTTGTTTACTATTAATGAATAAATGAAACTTTTTATGATTGGTATTACAGCTCAATGGATTCAGGGTATCTCTTAGTCGAGCAGTCTCGACTAGAGTTTAGTTACTTGTTTTTTTTTAGTCCTTTTGCTTTTGTTGCTGTTTGCTGTGGAAAATTACATAGTCATTCGAAAAGTGTTTACTTTTGCATAGAAGTGTGTACTAGAAACGTGTTCCGTAGCTCGAAGCCTGCATCCCGTTTCCTGTTTACATTGTGCCCATATTTCCATCTCTATCACGTTGCCCTCGAATGGAGTGGGAGATGCTTTCCTCGGCTCGTTGCTTGCACTCTGAGTTCATGTGTGTCGCCCAACAGGCTGTGACAAGTGAAAGGATCTGTGGACACTTTTAAGTGCGTTTTTTCATTTGTCCTGTCAACATTGAGGCAAACCACTCAGCTGTCTTCTATGGACAAAGGCTGTGAAAGTTGTTGACATGGGCTTAAAGCTGCGCTAATACAACTCACTTGAGCATGAATTAACGAACTAATTGATTGGCTTAAGGTTTATTCAAAAAGAAGAAGAGTGCCTTATGAAATGTGTGTGTGTGTAATAAATCTGATATCTTTGACTTTTTTAATATATTATTATATTAAAGCTTTTTAAATTGTATAAATAGCTAAAAGTATCTTTGTGTTTACAGAAAATATATCAATCTATTCATTTTGTATATATTTTAGGTCGCTTCATAAATCATTTGAAATCATTTTTGAGCTACTTCGTATAATAGTTTGCTCATTCCATTTCGTTTCCACTTCGCTTACTCAACACATTTGCAGCCCTGCGTAATCCTAGCTCAACTGCAGTCAGAATGACCTCAAAGATGATAAGTTCGAAATGCTATTACCGACCCAGAGTCCATTTTATCTATGTATGTTGCTCTGGCTGCTTTGGAAATGAGACAGCGCAGTTGAGAACGCCGCACGAGACGACTTGAAGTACTTAAGGTACTTGGGCTGTGCCGCTGCACGCATGCGCAGCATAACTCAAACATATGAGCTCGACAGCAGACTCGACTTTAGGCTTTTCAATTTTCCCTTTGCTGCACTTGGAAATGTGACCCAGCAGCGTCGGCGTCGGCGTCGGCATCGGCGTCGTTGTCTATGGCCCCTTGACGCATGCCTCAGTGCACAGTTTGGCATTTTTGTAGTGTTTTTCTTTTCTGTGTTGCTCTTTGCCTAATTTATGAAATCTGAAAATCTAGATGGTTGATAGTTGAAGCACGTACCACGCACGAAGTGGCAAACACTCGACGCACAAATGGGCATAGAAATTCTCGTTGAATGCCAACAAATGGCCAAATCGGTATCTTCCCACTCTATCTGCCACCCACGGTTGTTCAACAAATACCCATAATCAGCATTTGCCTAGGTAAGCTCCTCGTTTTGTGCATATTGTAAGGACCTCTTTGTCAGTCTCCTCGTAATGTACACCCCTTTGTCAGAACATAACATTAACACGTCGCGCCACCATAAAACTCATTTGGTGCTATTAAATTGGCCAGAAGTAGAGGCAGCCGCAGCTGCCACTTGCAACATGCAACATGCGACACTTGCCTCCTGGCTTTTAGAGAGCGTGTTAGTGGACAATATGCAAATGCTATTATTGAAATGTTCCACTCAAATAGCCTCGTAGCCACACTTACCCAATATCAGTTTGCTTCCAGCGCTTCGGTCCATTCCGCTCTGACTTGTTAATCGTTGCTGACAGACTCGTCTGTCATACATATGCGATGCGACATGCAAAACTCATCCTGACCAACACCATTGTCCCAGCATTAGCATGTTTTGTGTCCTGCCTGCCACTGATGTTAATGACATCGAGAAGGCACACACGCGTGAAAAGTTTTGGTTACATTTGGTTACCTCAAATATCGCATTAGGCTGTTTCAGTATGGAAATTTTTATTTTACTGCAATGTACTATATATGTATAAAAATAAAAAATAAAAAAAAAAACTATAAATTAGGTACTATAAACATGAAATAAATATATAAATATAAATTTCTGTATCTGAACTATCTACAAAATAACAGAAAATTAATAAATAATAGTGAAAACAAAACTGAAATAATTAGTAAAAATAATATATTTTTTATACATACTACATATATATACTATGTATACATTCCTTTTATACTTTACCTTGTTTTATAAACCAATGTCGTAAAATGCAAACAGTTTCTATTTATATGCACATACATGTATTTATGTATATTCATATGTATGTACATATATCCCAAATATTCAGCAGATTCATAAATAATCACAGTTTATTCAAAAATTTATTTTGATAAATTGTTTACTTTGTACTTTAACCGTGATTTAATATGACCGAACGAGATACAGAGACAGAAAGAGAGAGAGAGAGAGAGAGAGAGAAAGAAAGAGGGCTCGAAAGAGGAGCAACTTCTGGCATTTGGCAAACATTACTTTGCTAACTTTTTATAAAATGGAAATTTCAGGGTATAATGTTTTTGTGCGAATGTATGTAACAGGCAGAAGGAGGCGTGCCACACCCCATAAAGTATATATATTCTTGATCAGCTCGATGAGCTGAGTTGAACTAGCCCTGTCCGTCTGTCCGTCCGTTCGTCCGTCCGTGTAAACACTAAATCGTGCACTAAATTGTGTTTGATTCCTATATTGAATCCGCACATTTTGTCATTTTTGGATTTTTGATGCCACGCCCCTTTCGCCCACAATTCAACAAAAAACGATAACTCACGTATATCAAATACTAAAGACTTGAAATTTGGCAAATAGGTACATTTGAATGTCATAATCATTTCCCGAAAATTTCATTAAGAACGTATGTCGAGAAAAAAAGTTATTAAACAATAAACTTTCCATAGCACAGCCTCTTCTGCAGCCGCAAAACTGCGCAGTGAGCATATTACGTGCATGCATATACATATTTGTGTGTGTGTGTGTGTGTGTGTATGTGTTGTTTACTATTAATGAATAAGTGAAACTTTTTATGATTGGTATTACAGCTCAATGGATTCAAGGTATCTCTTAGTCGAGCAGTCTCGACTAGAGTTTTGTTACTTGTTGTACTCTGTTTTTATGAGAAAAACGGGTGTATATGATACAGTTAACAGTTTTTATTAAATTATATATATTTGTGTATGTTATGCATACACAATTTTATAAAAATAATTTTGATTTTTCGAACAAAATATAATTTAAAAAAGAAAATATACATACTCATTGTTGACAGACTGCTGTATGTGGCTTGATATTAAAAGCTATTATTCGACCAGTGATTGTAAGCACCCGTTTTAAGTTTAAAACACAGCAACTCTATTTTACAGCATTTAAACGTTTTAGCTCTAGATTCGATTGAACAACCCTTGAGGGAAGGGAATCGCTTGCATACCGAATGTTAACGCTTGATTGCATTTTAGTGTTGTGTGCCAAAGTCAATTGTTTATCAATTGGTCCGCATGGAAACGAACACTTCCTCTCGGGGTTTGTCAAATGCTGTGTTTGTGTGTGTGCATGTGGAACGTGTTGCGTTGATTGTAATCCACTGTTGTGCATGTCTAGACATGTTCGTGTTTGAACGTGTTGCTACCTGCGAGGGCACAGCCATAGTTTCCCTAGGGCTCGAATACCTTTTTTTGTTGTACCTTTTTAGGGTGTCTCCTTGAAAATGTCTGGGAATCGCGTACAGCCACTAAAACGAAATAGATTAAAAAATCATTAGAATGTTGATAAATTGCATTGCACGACTGACAGAGCGAACAGAAAAGGTTAAATCTCGGCAGGAGGTGTTGGGCAAATTAAATAGATCGTTTAAAGAGCGCGCTGCTTGCATGGGTGCGGTATATCTATGATTGGGCATTCCCATGTATAGCTTGACCTAACACATTTTTAAGATAACATTGCTCTTCATGCAGCTCAACTGTGTATGCCCTTTTGGAAATAATCATGAGTATACATATAAAATAGTTATACATACATAGATAGACAATACGATAAAATATATATTATATACAATGAAAATATATAATTAGAATACTGCTGTACTTGAATTAAAGTTTTTCTTTGAACTATAGTAGTTATTATATTTTGATTCATTAATTAAAATTTTATTTTTAATATTTATAAAAATCTTATTTTTATTTATTAATTAATAATTTCATTATAATGAAAATCTAATCTAACTATTAATATATATCTTAGCATTAGCTAAAACTTGTTTTTGCTTTGTGAATGAATCTATTTTGACTGTTCAGTCGCACATCAAACTCAATATCCATTAATGCAATTCAATATTCACAATTCCAACAATATTTGCCCATTGTTTTGGCTGGCTCAGTGTCAGGCTAACAGGGCACTCTGTATGTGTGTGTTTGTCTCAGCATTGTTTTTATTTTTGGCATGAAAACAAACGCTCTATTGAGCCCTGCTTCACACCAGCAACAAGAACGAGAGAGATAGTAATATGAATTTCTACTTTATAGAAATTCCAGAGAGTCTCGCTATACTCATTGTTAGCAGAATAGTTGACATTGGTATAGGAAATGGCATCGAATCGCTTACATTTTACATGAAAAACGTTCATCGACGTCGACGTTCTCGTTGTCGTTTGTGTTGATGGAGTAGCTCCATTTAGGAGTGGCAACTGGCTTCACGATTTGCTTTTCATTTTGCATAAATATGCGCGACTGTCAGTTGCAGTCGCTGTCAGCGAGCCTCCTTTGCTGATGATGACTATGATCATGATGATGATGCGGTGACGACTGTCAAGAGCTAGTAAATGAATATCTCTGCATATTTTACAGTCACACAAAGTCTCTCGAGTTCTTTAATTCATGAAAGCTTTGCATAGTTTGCAGATTTTCATTTGCTGTCTAAAGTTTAATTCATGGAATGCTAGCTCTTCACACTTCGCACACAAACACAGATTTGATTTTGTACATGTGTGTGTGTGCACTGAAAGTGCAACTGCAATTGCTGTTCTCTTGTTTCGTAATGGAGATCTTGAGCTTTGTCCGCTTGTCACTTGAAATATAATAAGCACTCGCTTGATTGAATTAAGATGCCATTGTGTTGGGATCGGTGCGGACATTTAATTGAATTGAAGTTGCCATTTAATGCGCATCAAGCTGTGAACTTTTCAACTTTTGGCTCTTCAACTACTTGACATGTAATCTCTGGGTTGCATCTTCCTCACTTGAATTCATTCTAATACAAAACTTCTATGCACAATAATACATACATACATGTGCATACATACATAAATATGGACATACATACATGTATGCATGCATTTTATTATCTCTTTGACTTTTCGTGAAAAATCAGAGTAGAAGTCAATAAACTGCATTTCACTTTATGATGAAATTCGATATGCCAAAGATAACTCTGAAGAGGAAACACCACAAAGCAGGCTTAGTTATTTCAAGCTTTGTTTTTTTCCTCCTTTCAGTATTTCACAAGGAACTTCTTTTTGAAAAACATTCTTTAATGAATTCCAAACTCGTAGTCAAATGAGTTCCACAGCGCTGGGTTCCACAACACGTCAGGCAAACAATCTGAGCATCTCTTTCGTACACACTTTTATCAAATATTGCTGTTTACTTTCCTCGGTTTGTTTACATTTGTGTCTTCGCTGCCGCTTTCCGGCCTCAATGAAAGCCGCACACAACATGCACACCAGCATACCGACTCATGAACGCATGCACACACATGCATTAGCTTCCACACACACTCACACATACAGGCAATGCAATTGTAGATAGGGCAACAGCAACAACTTCGCCAACTACGTGCCGAGTCTGTTGAGCAGCAGCAGCAGCGGCTACTGCACGCCGCTCGCTTTGTCTTTGCCTTTATTCGCTTGTTTGTTTTGTGCTGTGCCTTCGCCATCGTCGTTTCTTGCTGGCTCGTTTCGCTCTCCGGTTTTGGATCTTGTGACTCTGGTCGACGGCGACTGCCATCCACAATTGTAAAATAGTTTCGAAGCGTGTTTCAAGCCGTCAACGTCAACGTTAGCCGCGAGCGGACTGCGACGGCGCGATTGACAACGAACGCGAAGTATCTTTAAGATACTACGTACGAGCACATACCTAACCTCTGTGAATTGTAAATGTTAATTAGTTGGCCAGCTGCCCAAACAGCAACAACAACTCCAACAATACATACAAAAATGCTAATGTTAATCGAAAAACAAAAGCCACCGATTCACTGAGTCCCTAGTGTTCCCCTTGCATTGCGGCCGTGTCCAGTGAAGCGCAGCTGCAAGGCGCAAGCATTTCACTTTCGGTGCATCTAATGGTTGCACTCTTACATGCTGCAATTGCGCTCCAAATTTGCAGCTGGTCGGTCATTGGCTTCATTTTCCGTTGCACCTCAGAAGACAATGCAGTTTGTTCGCTTTCGACTTACTCTCAGCTCCAAAACATCTTAAAGTGCGTGTGCCAAGCAATTAGCATGTAAATTCGTGTGTGCGTGTTAATTAAAGCCTCAGTACTTGGCCACAAAAAAACACCGCTAAAACGAAATTTGGAAAAAAATAAAAAATACCAAAAAAATGTTAAACAGCCGCCAACAACAATTCAGTTCGTGCCCGTGCGCTACCGGATGACGCGTATTGATAGATATTTGCCATAAAGCAGCAAGAAATACCACAATATGCAAATTCGCTTCGCTTTGCCGGTTGCCATATGCTGTTGAAATTCCGCAATAAACTCAAATCTGACCTGAGCTGCAGCCAAACTCGAGTTTATTTATAAATCATTAGCTCAGCTCAGCGCCAAAGTGCAATTAATTATGCAACATTTTGTACCTGTAAATAACAATTGAAAGTGACATCAGCTGTGGCTCGCATACTACAATTTAATTCGATTTTATTATTTACCTTTTTTATTTATTTTTTTTTAATCTTTTATATTTATTTATAACTTGCTGCGCGTTTGGCATTTTTTTTTAATTTTTTTTTTGTCTCTATGTTTTCAAGTATTTTTATATCTGGCTTTTATCGTTAGGTAAACAAGTGAAACATAAGTTATAAGAGTAACAGAGAGAGAGAGAGAGAGAAAGATAAAAAAACCCCATATAAATATGTCGTACAATTGAATTAAATGCTAAACTTAATTACTTTGACGGGCTCAAAGTTCGTAAGTTGTATGAGAAACAATTTCATTTTCGTTCATTCAGCAAGACATCAACAAATACATTGTTACAATGAAGTTTCCGGATTATGTGCCTAACAACATGTTGGTAAGCTACAACAACAAGTGTTTTACCCAAGGGTGTGTCTATCTGTGTGCCTCTGTGTGTGTGTGTGTGTGTCTAGTTTTCCTTATAATTATAATGGTTAGACCGCGTTAAATGCTCTATAAATCAAGCGACCTACGACTTAAATTATGAATAAATCCCAGCTTTGACCAGATAAGCCATCTAAATTGGATGACAAGAGATATTTTTATGAAGCTCGAGTTACATAAAACTTGACGCTTAGGAATTTTTCAAGTGCTTCAAACAGAGAGAACTCCCCATTCAAATACGAATAGAAGGAAAAAATAAATAAAAAATCATCATAATTTGATGGGAAGTCAAAAGCGGCGTTTAGTAGTTGACGAATATATCTATATATATATATACATATATAGATACTTACATAATATACATATTTCTTTTTAATTTCTCTTTGATTTTGGGGACATTGTAGAAAAACCGAGAACTACAACGTCCTCAAAATTAAAGAGATTTACAAATATATATATATATATATATATATATATATATATATATATATATATATATATTTATTTATATACATTTATTAAAATAAGCTTCTCATATATATTTTTGCATTAACAAAGCAAACAACTTCAGTATTTTTATTTCTTGTAAGGCGAGTTGGCTCATTAGCGCATCAGCTTGAGCGCGACACGCATATCATATGTGTGTAATAAACAGAGTTGTCTGCTTTGCCCGCTACCCGCCCAATTCAATTCCGAACATAAACAAGAAAAACTACAAAGAAAGTGTAGTTCGCCCTCGCAACCGTTCATGTTTTCCACACGCCTTCATTTTGGAGCACATCATTAAACTTCGGGCTAATTTCACTTGCAATTAACTTAATTATAATTTTATCGCCCCGCTCCGCCTGAAGCGGAACTCGGTCACCATGTGTGCGCCTGTGCACCTATGTAAAAATCTATATAAATCTTTTGTTTAGTGCCTCAGTCAAGCGAGGCATGACATGAGAAATCCCAAACACAGATGTAGAAAAAAAATTTTAAAAAGCAAAATTTACAAAAAATGCGTCTTATGCTAATTGAAGGATGGGTCCCGTTGTTAGGGGAGCTTCGCCTATAATTTCTACACCTGCAAACGTGAATAAAATAAATATTTATAACGTTTGCATGTGGCCCACGCATGCACAACAAATTCTGTTTTATTTTATTTTTTTTTTTTTTTAAGTTCATTTTTTATATGTGGCTCGCGGTCTTTTATTTCTAATTTAGGCACACGTCGCGCTCAACCCACGTGAAATTTATAATTTTTGTTTTGTTGCAAATGATTTCGAAATTGGATGCGTCGCGACTACTCGTAACACTATTTATTTCTTGGCGCCCACCTCAGAGTCGTGTGCATGGCTTTCGCTTCATTTGGAATGGGGGATTGGCTACCCGAGAGTCTGAGGGTCTTGTAATTGAGTGCAGTGAATCACAGCGAATGCAACTCAATCCGATTTATTTTTAATTGATTTATTTTCATATATTTTTTTGGATTTGTCTACTGATTGAGATCTAATTAAGTGCATGACGGATTTCAGGGTTGAGTTTCGCACATCGAATCGACAAAGGGAAAGAAAAATAAACGGAATGCCACCCGCAGTGAAAGTAAATGAGATTTACGAATCGTGGAAATATAATCAATTAATTGAGAATGACGGAATATTTTATTTATTGTAAAATACCTGAATTTGAGTTTGAGCTTCCATATTATGTCAGACATTTCTGACATTTCAATTGAATTAACATAATCGAGTTTCTGCGCAGAGAAAGTCGAAAATTCTTTGCAATACATTGCCAATTGATGTTGCTGAGGTGAAAGTCTCTTAACTTCATCTCAACTTCTATATTTAACTGCATATAATACAAGCTCTAGCAAATTATTTTCTATTCAGGAATTTAGTGTTTCTCTCGACACTTACTCATTCATAACGTGCTGCGAAACCTATAAAAATGTTTATTAAGAACCCCTTTTATAGTTTTTTTTTTTTTTTTTCTATTGGCCATAAAATGAGTTGGGGCATAAAAATGGAAAACTCTTTGACGGGGGTCAAGCAAGTGTAGTATGTAAATTGTAAAACGGAAGTCACATTTCTGTGCACTTCCGCCTCGTTGCAATGACGAGCGCCCATCCTTAACAAATTTCAATTAAAATATATTGAAATAAATTGAAGGAAAAAAGCAAGCGAGAGAGAGAGAGAATGGGAGTTGTAAGCAAAGCGTTTATATTTATTTCATAATTTCTCTCTTTATATGTATATATATTATTTCTATTTCATTGCAATACGTTTTGAATCGAATTTCGTTCTCTGTTTGCAGGGCGATCGCACCACATGGGAGTATCACACAGTTTCGGTGACTCGAGTGCCCGGCTACGGGTTTGGCATTGCCGTTTCCGGTGGACGTGATAATCCCCACTTTGCCAACGGAGATCCCTCGATTGCAGTCAGCGACGTGCTCAAAGGTGGACCAGCCGAGGATCGTTTGCAGTAAGTACATTTTAAAAACTCTCCAACAACCTCAAGCAACGACTCCCAAGAGCGGGCCCAAAATGACTTGGCAAATATATGTACTATAAGCAGACCCATCCAGCTGCTGTTAATTACGCAGAATATAATAATTCTGATTCCAACACTGCATCTGATGTGTCAGCTGTTGTCGCTGTCGGGGCAGGAAATTAATTGTTGTGTTTGAAATGTTTAACATGCGGTTTCTTTGCTCTTTCAATGTGCCCCCATAAGATGGTAGTCTCGCGAGTTTAAAAACTTAAGATTTTAGTCTTTGTTTAGCCCAAACAAACGCAAACTTTGCATTTCCTATTCAGGGAGCTCTTATCTGCACTTGTACAGCTCAGCTGGAGGAAAAGTTTGTTTTCGGCTGTTTTTGCTTAAGATTGAAGATCAGTAAGTAAAAATTGGATACTCTGGTGCAGAAAGAACGAAAAAAAAACGGCTCTTATAGGTCCCATTCAATCTAAAAAATATTCTTAATCTTGATCAAATTGAATTTCTAAACCGCTTTCCTCTCATACAATTTCTTTTCATTGATCGTCCGTTGAGTCTGTAAGCTGAAGCAAACCCCTTTGCTATAGAAATATCTAATTTAATATGCTCAGCACGCTCTGCCAGCCTGAGTTCATAAGTCCGGCAAATGACAGAGCATCACATCTGACATCGTTAATCTTGTGCTTAGAACTTTAAAACCCGAAAAAATAAATAAATAAATAAATAAATGGTTAAAAACTTCAGATCACGTAGCTCGAGCCTTGGAATAATTAAAGCAACGCCTCAACAGACCTATTTTCTGTTGGTTTGGGGCACATCTCCTCGGTGTCGGTCTCTGCTGATAATAAAAATTCCAAAACGTTTTTCAATAGATGCGGAGCGACCTACCCAATGCTATTTCGTGCTCGTGTGATTAAAAACTTGTCATAATCTTTTTTCCAAAGAAACTATTTACACTGTGCGCAGAGCAATTTGAGTTGGTCTACCTGCCAGACAGAGAGACAGACGGACAGGCGGATGGGCGGACAGACAGGCAGCAGGCTGGCTGGCGGGCTGGCAATTGCAAAAGGAAAATGAAAAATCCCAAGAATAGAGCTGGAAAATATTTGTGCGGCGGCGACAAGTGTAAATTAGCTGCAACATAAAAGGCCGCCAGGCCGGCTCGCTGGCTCGCCGGTTGACAGTCAAGGCGGAGTAGGGCAGGGCGGAGTAGGGCAGGGCAGGGCTGGGCTGGGCTTGGCTGGGCTTGGCTGGGCAGCTGCCAAAACATGTGAGCTAAGTCACATAAAAGCTGTTGCTGTAGTCGAAGTTTCACTGTTATTTCAACTGGAATGTTTGCCCAGCAAATGCCTTGGCTGCGGTTGTCTATATCCACTAGCTTTTTCTTCTGCTTCTGCTGCCTCTTCTTCCACTAGTTTTTACTTACCGCATATTTGAGCAGCTTAATTGCTTGGCTGAAGCCTAGCTGGACTGTCAACGGAAAGTAAAACGCGGCACAGATCCTCTCGTTGAGCTCTACATCGGCTGTTCATGCGCTCTTAGACATGTTAATTATGTTGGTGCGCAGACATGCAATTTACATCATTATCATTATCATCACACACACACACACACACACACGCACACAAATAGGTACACATTTGTGAACATATATGACCAGCTATATTTATGTACTATTTATTTTATTTTTACCTTTTCCGCGTCATCCTCTTATGTTCCGTTCCAAGAACAGTTTGCAATTGTTGAGCAGGTATAGAATTGAAGTACCTTATATACATACACATACATATGTGTATATATATATATATATATATATATGTAGCTAGCTCCGTATGATAACTCCGTATGAAATACAGAAGCCGCTTAGAATCCCCTATATCATTCTCTCTCTCTCTTTTTATCTCTCCCGTCTTTCTCTGTTGATGTGCGCATTTCACGCTCTATTCCATTGAAGCATAAACCCCTTGTGCCGCTCGTCATGTTGGGTACAGACAATTGGCTGTCTATTAGCGTATGACTCTGATCCGTGCACAACCTGATTTCTCTCTATGGCCAACATGTAACCAGATATTTAAGTATTTACCATTGACGATCGCAACGCTCCAAGCTCTCTTGGCCAGTCACACGTATTGGTCAGCTTTTAAAGTGCTTCTAGCATTTGCTACTGTGTATTTCGTTAATTATTGCTGCTAGACTAATGATTGTATAAATTTCCATTTCCAATCGCAATTTCAATAACACAAGGTCGCCTCTCAATGACCTGCATCTGTGTGCTGCACAAAGACGAATATCAAAGTCCGGTCACGACGTGGATTTGGATTTGAGTTGGTCCATAGACAGTTTTAGCCACAATTCTATACATTTTTAGACATTTTTAGAATCAGTTGATAATGATAATTGAAAAATTTTATGTATTCTATTAAAGCTTGATTTAATTTTGAAATATTTTCGAACATGCTTAAGGCGTGTTTATTCATAAAATCAAAAATATTAACTATTAAATT
Organism: Drosophila mettleri; assembly: GCA_035047625.1. Classification (NCBI taxonomy): domain Eukaryota; kingdom Metazoa; phylum Arthropoda; class Insecta; order Diptera; family Drosophilidae; genus Drosophila; species Drosophila mettleri. The sequence goes on along the minus strand of JAWNPI010000035.1, from coordinate 12,126,169 downwards.
CTATTAATGGTAAATTTTTTTTTATAAGAAAGGGATGTGAGACGTATACATTTAGAGCTTTCGAAATATGTATAATAATAATAGTAAATAGAAAATTAACTCGACTGTATTTACGAACGCAAATTCGTAAGATTTTACTTTATATAGATTTTTTTAAAGTAAATAATACATGAATATATAATATATTTATCTCATTAATCAAATTAACCAAAAATCTGTATAATAATAATTGAACTACAATGATCATTATAGATTTATTCTGTAAGTTTTTTTATGACTTTGCTGTTCCCGTATGACTCAGAGATTCTTTTTTAAATGATCTTTATGATCATTTGTATTCTCATTATAAGATTGTTTGATATAGATAGATAAAATAATATATAGTATATATAAATCTCTCTCTCATTCTCTCTCTCTCTCTCTTTGTTTCTTCTACTCTCAGTGTAAATGATCGCATCATCACAGTCAATGGCGTCTCGCTGGAGAATGTGGAATATGCCACGGCTGTGCAGGTGTTGCGCGACAGCGGAAATACGGTCACACTGGTCGTGAAGCGCCGCGTTCCACTGAATGTGGCTGTAACGAATCCTGCACAGCATCAGCACTCGCACAGCATGAGCTCCGTGGGCCTTGGGTTAACCAATGGCAGTGGCAATGGCAGTGGCATGGCTGGCAGCCAGGCGCCAAGCGCCGTGATGTCCAGCATGAGTCAGCCGAACTCCTTGAACTCGTCGCTGGTGCAGAGCGCGAGCAGCGGCACACAGCCCATCAAGGTGACGCTAAGCAAGGGCAGCAAGAAGGATGACTACGGCATTGTGCTGGGCTGTCGGCTGTTCGTCAAGGAGATCTCGACAAAGGCGCGCGATCAGTTGACCGCCAATGGGTACTCGCTGCAGGAGGGCGACGTCATCACGCGCGTACACAACACCAACTGTGCCGACACCATGAGCCTCAAGGAGGCCAAGAAGATCATCGATGGCTGCAAGGAGCGCCTCAATTTGGTGGTGTTACGCGACATCACCAACCAGGCGGTAGTCAATCAGCTGAACAACTCGGGCCATCAGCCGGCCAATGCGAATCTGTATGCGACGCATCAGGCACAGGTGTCCGGCTGCAGCAATAATCTGGACGATGCCTATCTGCCCGGTGGTGCTAGCTACTCCTCACAGAATCTCTACGTGCAGCCGCCGACGCGCACCTCCAACGGGCCGAGCATCAATGGCAACGGCCTCAGTGAAGAGAAGAGTAATCTCACGCCGCGTGGACGCTCTCGCGGTCCCCTCATGGACGGTGTGTCGCTGCAGCAACTGGACAGACCCGTTACGCCCACCAATGGAGGGCGTGGCCGTGTGGATGAGCCACCGAGGCCACCGCCACCACGTGCCGCCCAGGAGGACTTTTATAGCTCGCGACGCCAGCTCTACGAAGAGCGCCAGAGCGCCGAGCCACGATTCATCTCATTCCAGAAGGAGGGCAGCGTCGGCATCCGGCTGACGGGCGGCAACGAGGCGGGCATCTTTGTGACTGCCGTGCAGCCCGGCTCACCAGCATCGCTGCAGGGCCTCATGCCGGGCGACAAGATACTCAAGGTGAACGACATGGACATGCATGGAGTGACGCGCGAGGAGGCGGTGCTGTTCCTGCTCAGCCTGCAGGATCGCATCGACCTGATTGTGCAGTACTGCAAGGAGGAGTACGACGAGGTGGTGACCAATCAGCGCGGCGACTCCTTTCACATCAAGACCCACTTTCACTGCGACAATCCCTCCAAGGGCGAGATGGCCTTCAAGGCGGGCGACGTGTTCCGCGTGATCGATACGCTCCACAATGGCGTCGTCGGCTCGTGGCAGGTGCTCAAGATCGGACGCGGCCACCAGGAAATGCAGCGCGGCGTCATTCCCAACAAATCGCGTGCCGAGGAGCTGGCCACAGCCCAATTTAATGCCACCAAAAAAGAAATGAATGCGAATGAATCACGCGGCAATTTCTTCAGGCGGCGTCGGTGAGTACCCAAATGAGAAGTCTTATGAATAAGTCCAGTGATAATAACACTTTCACCTTATCCACAGATCCACACATCGTCGCTCCAAGAGCCTCTCGCGCGAGAACTGGGACGATGTTGTCTTCTCGGACAGCATTTCCAAGTTTCCCGCTTACGAACGCGTCGTTCTACGCCACCCGGGTTTCGTGCGACCCCTCGTGCTGTTCGGTCCCGTCTCCGACCTGGCCAGAGAGAAGCTAGCCAAAGACTATCCCGATAAGTTCTGTACACCGCTGCAGGATGACGACAAGACCAGCAATGGCAATGGTAGCAGCAGCGCCAACGGCAACGGCAACGGCAACGGCAATGGCAAGTGCCGCATCGTTCGCCTCTCCCACATACGCGACATCATGGATCGCGGCAAACATGCGCTGCTGGACATAACGCCAAACGCTGTCGACCGACTCAACTATGCACAATTCTATCCCATTGTTATATTCCTCAAGACGGACAGCAAGCACGTGATCAAGCAGCTACGCCATGGCCTGCCCAAGGCGGCGCACAAGAGCTCCAAGAAACTGCTCGAGCAGTGCCAGAAGCTGGATCGCGTCTGGTCGCACATCTTCAGCACACAGCTGCTGCTGAACGATGAGGAGTCCTGGTACCGAAAGTTGCGCGACTCGATCGATCTGCAGCAGAGCGGCGCCGTCTGGATGTCCGAGTCTAAGGTGAGTTCCTTTCCCAAATTCATTCTCTCCACGCTCCAACAAACAACTTCTTGTTGTCTAGTGTCACGTAGTCCCCACTCTAGTCATAAGTTCAGTAGCATTCATAGTGCCGATGTCGATGTCGTTGTCGTTGTCGTCAAACTCTAATCATATTTACACACTTACGTAACATGATAACAGAAACTATTTGCGTGCCTCGATCGATATGTGATAATGTGTAGAACGATGGTGATGGAACCAAATTGAGGAAGTTCAATCGGCACTCAAGAGATTCTGTTTGAAAAACTGAATTTGAAAATTAAAGCCTTAAGACTTCATCCCTTCTAATGATCAAAAAATAAATGATATATGCTGATATTTACTTATTAGACTTATTAGTAAACAATTTCAGTGATCTGCAGCACAGTGATCCCTCGACAAATGTAACGCTTCGTTGAGTCTCCTTAACAACTCAAATCTTTTAATATAAATTTTCCGTTTGAATTTGTTAACTTTTATAATTTCTGTTTTTACAATTTGCGAGTGATCACTGTCATACACAGAGCCAAGCTTAGCTAACTTTACTTTTCTCTACTTTAACAAATTTGTATTTATTTAATAACTCTTTGATTTTTATTCTACAACTGGTTATGGTCAATATATTCTAATTTGATTTTCTAACATTTTTCCCCCCCTGAAACACCACCAAACACGAACACCTCGCATACCCAACCCCAAAACATATATTTATATCTTGTTGCATAACAACTTATGTGTGGGAAGCAGCTTCCCGAATCTCCCAGCGAAATGCTATTCCCTCCCTATATAGCGCAGCCCTGCAAGCAAGCTTGCTGTCGTCCCACTTCGGTCTCGGTGCCACGCTATAATCCGTCTAGGCTTAGGCGCAACTCCTTTTCGCTAGTCCCTCTTAACGATTGCACACTAACTCCGCCGCCACGCCCCCAGCCCATTGGCTACGATCCGGGGCCGTATATGCACGGCAGCGAGCCGCGTAGTCGCCAGCCTTATGCCATGCACGTGTCCACTCTGAAGCCAGCCTCGTCCATGCCGGGCAGCAACGGCCACCTGCTAGATGGGGGCGGTATCGATGGCGCCTCTGTCGATGAGGATGCCAACTCGCAGTACCACAGCTCGCAGCCCAACTTGCTGAGCAGCAGCAGCAACAACAGCTACCACTATCAACTGAACAGCAATGCGTCTCGAGCGGCCGCACTCCATGGCGAGCGCAGCGGCCAACGTGCCTCGGCAGCTGCCGCTGGCCTGGGCCGGCGCGCCGTCTCCATCGAGCGACGCACCACGCCCTACTACTATCACGAGCTACTGCAAAAAAATGTTTTCGATTCGAGTCTGAATCTGCTGCAGGAGAAGGAGAAGAACAGCAACGTGAAGCTGGACACGGCCAGCTCGTCGAGCCTTGCCGCTGTGGGTGGCAAGCAGGCCACGTTGTCCGTTGCCAAGCCACAGCAGCGACTGGCCAGCAGCAGTGCCAAATTGGCAACTGCCTATGGTGGCTTCGCCTCCACGAGCGACTTGCTCAGCAATGGCAACAACAGCGGCAGCAGCGCTGGCACCTTGACTGGCGATGGGGCGATGGACGAGGCGGGCTTTGGGGTGACGCCAGCAGCTAGATCTTTAAACTTGGCCTTCAATAATCTTTCCAATCAGATAGCCAATTTGAATAACTTGAATAGCAACAGCAACAACAACAATAATAACAACAACAACAATGCTGACACCAACAACAACAACAACAACAACAACAATGTGGGCCGCAGCAACGAGTGCATTGCATGAGAAAAGAAAAATAACTAAATCAAGTTGCCATTGCATGTAGTTGTTTTTACTAAATATAATTTATAAACTAAATGTTGACTTGAAGCGTGTCTGAATGTGTGAGTGAGTGGGAGTGTGAGTGTGTGTGTGTGTGTGTGTGTGTGTGTGTTTGTATATATGCATTTATATGTGTAGCTAAAGCATGTTCCAAATGTAGAAACCTTCAATCGACCCATTCCACATCAGCCCACTGCTAAACCTATATTTACATACATACACATATATGAATATATATTAATAAATATCATCTCGTATCTTCATAATATTAGCTTAAGTCTATGCAAAGAGACTCGCTCTCCCTATAGCTGGAGTGATGTATTTTTTGCTAAAGCATATACCAAATATTTGCTAACTAAATGTTAATCGTTTTCATTTGTTTCTTTTATTTACATACAAAACAAACCAAAATCAAAAAAAAAAAAAAATCAAAAATCAAATAAAACAAATACAATACATCATCATGGTCATTTCCTGCTTAATCATCCCGTTAAACACGATGCATATTAATCGAAAATCAAAAACCCAAAAAACAATTACCAAAAATCCTCGACACATCAAAAATTATCAACAAAATAACGCAAATACTCAACAATTGTCCTCGTCCAAAACTAAAACAAAAAAAAAAAAAAAAAAAAAACAATATATTTTATCTTGTGTTCGTCCAAAAAACAAAATATTTTAATTATGTATTCAATATGCTTGGCAATTCGTACGAATTTCAATGAATCGATCAATCATACAATTTGTTATGTTTCATTTACGTTTCTTGTTGCTGTTTTACAATCGAAAAACGACACAAAACGTTGGTTGCTATTTCCCGATTACCGATTACCGATAACCGATAACCGATAACCATCACTCGCGTTCAATTTTGCAAAATCTCGAATATCGCTATAAAAAAATAATTATTTTAAATGAAATTAACCTGCCTCCGCTCCTAACGTGCCTACATTTAACAAAATCAACCCAACCCCAGCCCGTCGAGTCCCTCTCCGATGATTTCCTATTCCCCATGACCACATCCCGTTTATCGTATGCATCAAGTCCCGAGTCTGACTTGGAGCTAAGCCCCGGGCCATCCGCATCATTGTCGCTTGGCAATTTGCCGCAATTGGTTAAAGCGAGCTCAGATCCATCGATTGCCACTAACCAGGATAACTTGGATAGGGATAGAGACATAATTGGTGAAGGACTACCACCTCCATATACGGTAAGAGGCTCAACCAAAGTACAGACTAAAGTAAAATAAAGCAAACAAAAAGTTAAAGCCCATTCAACCATGACGAGCATGCGCCCTACTAAATCAACAACTCGCGCCCAGCTCAGGGCATAATTTACATAAATACATCACATATGCATATACATACATAATGACCAACATCATCATCATGCTGATCACAATTTGTGCTAATCTATTTCGCTACCCTTCACTCCACACCTGCAATGCACTACCAACAGGTTCCCTACGATCATGGCGTGCAGCAGACACCGAATCGTCGCCAGACCCTCGACTCCAGCAAGTACAGCATCTACGGCACCAATGTGCCCCAGCAGCAGCAGCAGCAGCAGCAGCTGCCGCAGCAGTCGCAACAGCAGTCAGGTGATCCCTCAGCGGGCATAACACGCCCACAGTCCCTGTATGGCATCAACGCCCCGGATCTGCCGCCGCGCATCGATCGCCAGTCGAAGCCGGGTGATCTGCCGCTCAATACATCGGGCAGCTCGTCGCGCAACGGCAGCTCTGGCGGCACTCTCGGCCGCAGCGCTCAGGAGCGCCTCTTTGGCAAGGCTGTGCTGCAGGACGATGTCCAGGCGGAGTACGTGACGCGCAACGCGTTAGTCGGTGCCGGCAGCGACACCATTGAGCGCCAGCAGCAGGCCTCGCTGGAGCGCCAGGCACGCATGAATGCGGCCATGGGCAGTCCGGCTCAACACAAGGCCAATGGCAACGGAGGTCCTGCCTCCACCTACGACAGCGTCTCCAGCTACGACTCGTACAACAACACACAATTGGCCATGCAAAACCTCGGCCGGCTGGGCCCCAATGCGCCCGATGATCTCAAATCAGTGCCAAATGCAAAGTAAGACTGACCCAGTTGTAAATATTGAATGGAATCAATTTATAATGGGAAATTTTATTTAATTTTTCAGCGGTCGTCCTCTGCCACCTGTGGGTCAGCCACACGACTACGGTCGCTCCGCACCACACGATCATCGCTCCTTTGCGGCGGCCAATGATCTGAATCGGCAAAGTAGTCCCGGCAGGCCGCTCTATCACGATATGAATGCAACGCGTAATATTGGTAAGAGTTATTACCACATATTATCTAAATCTCTATTTAATCAGCCAGCTTTCTATGCTCTACAGATCCACGCAATGGCACGCCACAGCGTCCTTCGAATTTGGGCTTGGACAGCAGTCCTCGCAAGCCGTTGGTGGAAACAAAGACCGATTATGGCAAATACAGGTAGGTTTAAGAAAGCAGTACAGAACTATATTTATATTTATATTTATATTTATATTTATATTTATATTTATATTTATATTTATATTTATATTTATATTTATATTTATATTTATATTTATATTTATATTTATATTTATATTTATATTTATATTTATATTTATATTTATATTTATATTTATATTTATATTTATATTTATATTTATATTTATATTTATATTTATATTTATATTTATATTTATATTTATATTTATATTTATATTTATATTTATATTTATATTTATATTTATATTTATATTTATATTTATATTTATATTTATATTTATATTTATATTTATATTTATATTTATATTTATATTTATATTTATATTTATATTTATATTTATATTTATATTTATATTTATATTTATATTTATATTTATATTTAAGTTTATATTTATTTTATATATTGCTGAGCTTATTCGTCCGTGCAGTCATAAATTTAATTTTTACTTTCTCTTTCTCCAATGTCTCCGATTCGCATGCAATTTCAAACATTTCGTAAATATGCAAATCTTTTGTATCAATTCTAATGTCGAATCTCGCTTGTTGCCCGTCGCTGTCCCTGTCCATGTTTATGACCATATAGAGGCTACCATTTGCATAATCCCCATGCACATCAATTGCATTTCAAATACACCTCGCATCGCATACAGACGCCCCCAGCCCTGCAGATCAGCAGCTTAGCTCGGCTCGGCGCCATGGACGCAACTGCTGCGGGCTTGGGCCTCTGGAGTCGTAGACCCATTCCGGCTCCTCGCCTCAACACATCGCCCATATTGCCAGCTGTCTCAGCCTACGATACGCTCGTCTAGAGCTCACAAATGAAATCTACATCGAATTCTGTTGCATCCACAGTCAATGTTCAAAAGCATATTCATAATCCAGACCTATATATATATTTATATATCGTTAGATCTTCTCAATTGCCTGCATTTTGATTATATTTTATTTCCATTTCCTTGTCTGTTAAATTCCATTTATCTTACATCTCCCACTGTGTATATAGACAATATTACCCAATGTCAAACGTCTTGGATGTAATAAACGACACGAGTATTAAAAGTGATCTAAACTTTTTGTGTTTTAGTAAATTTCATAGAATATTTATCTATATATCTATATATATATATATATCTATATAATCATCGGCTGATTTAATCATAGTTTGTCTCACGTCCTTTAATTATGTCAACATTTTTTTCTCTTTCTCGCTTCTGTTTGTGCCCATCAACACGATTCATGCAAATTGTTTATACGCTAAAACACACACGCACACACACACACACAAATACACCTAAACTGTATGTTGCATCACAACCCACAATCAACGCACCACAAACGTCGCAGTCGGAACAATTCCGTTTCGGCCGCCGACTACAGCAAGCTTCCAAAAAATCCACACGGCGCCGTGCAGCCAGCCAATGGCGGCAATGGCGGCCAGCTGAATGGCAGCGCCACGCCCAGCAGCAATGGCAGCGGACCCTTTAAGCCGGTGCCGCCACCGAAGCCCAAGAACTACCGGCCACCCGTACAAAGCGGCGGCGGCAGCAGCGGCAGCGGTGGCACCACACCCTGGGAGAATGGCGTAAGTAGTCCAGCAAACAAATAATGTTGCAGCTGCTCCATTTACTGAATGCCTTTTGTATTGCAGGACTCGGGCTCGCCGCGTTCGCCAAATGGCTTCTACTATCCGCCCACGCCTTCGCATCATCATTATGGCCAGCAGACGCCGGCGCCCGGCTCACCGCACCAGGGACAGCCCACCTACGGCGCCAACAATGGGACCTACGGCCAGGCACCACCACCGCAGCAGCAAGCGCAGCAGCCATATAACCAAGCGAATGGCTACAATGGCAACAGTCATCACTACAATGGTGGCAGCGGCACCGGGCCCTACATAGCGCCACACCGCGGCATGCCACCGCCCATAGGTAAGTGCAGCGATATTTATGGGACGTGAAGAAATAAAGTAAATTTACTTGCCCACTCAGGTAATATACCACCACATACGCCCGAACGACATGCACTCGATCTGGCTGGTAGTCGTGAGCAGCGAGGATCTGCATTCGAATTGTATCGCAAGCCACAGATTGGCGCCGCGGTGGGGCACCATCACAACATGAGGTAAGTGCGGCTGTCACACACCACATTGAATATTCCCCAACCGAATCACAAAACAGATTGAGAATTCCTGCTACAGTCAGTTTTGACAAGCTGTGTGTGTGTGTGTGTGTGAGTCCCTCTGTGTGTTTGTGTGTGAGTCTGAGAATTTCTAGTCCAATACACACATTGTACTCCGTTCTCTGTACACTGTTCAAGCTCCATATTTCTGTTAACGAAAAATGTTTTTATTTTTGTTATATGTCAATATTTACCACAATCAATCAGTCAATCGATCAGTCAGTCAAAGCTCTCATACTGCCAATATATATATATATATATTCATAATCATGCGGTTGCTGGTCATTATGTTTAAATGATTAAAAGATATCGAAAATCAATAAATAGAGAAACCAATTCGCAATTTTTCACAAAACGCACAAAAGAAAAACTCGCATAAAACCAAAAGATAAATTCCTTTTCGAGACGCATAAATAATTATTGTATTTTGCAATAACCAAAATTATTAACCAAAAATTGCAAGATTAAATTTGCTGATTCCAAAAGAAAAAAAAAAAATATAAAAAAATAACGAAAATAAAACATTTTTCGGGTTAACTTTTTACCAAAATATAGATTTCTAATTAGTATCCACTATCTTAGGGTAGAAATTTTACTCTCTTTACATACACTTATCATAATGTGCTCCTGCTGCAAAGCATTTCTCCATTTCTGAACTATTTTTCAAGAAGGTTTTGGGTCCAAATAATTAGATACTTTATAATTACGCTAAAACAAAAACAAAACAAAAAAAAAAAAAAAAAAAACTAACACCCAAAAACGACTAATTGACTTCTAGTAAACTCATAAATGTTGCTTGGTAAAGGGTTACATTTTTAAAAATAAATTTATATCTAAAAATTTGGTTATTTTGCAAAATCTGATAAGTATTTATTTTACTTATTTATCTAAATATATATAAATATTTTTGATATGCGCTTGTGTGTGTTTTTTGCGAAAGATTTGCAGAAAGTCGCGAAACAGTTTGCAGGGCAATCGGAACATTTATAGAAACTTTTTAGATTTATTCCATTCTTTTTGGAGCTTAACTGAAGGCGCAAGCATTTCAATGAATTCTTTAGCTCCCTCAAAAACAAGTTAAACCAAAAAAAAAAGAAAAAGAAACAAAAACAAAAAAACTTTCTGCTAACCCCAAAAACACATTCAAAACCTCTAGCGAAATGGAGCCATACGATGCGCGCTATGACGATTTTTATGCCATGCCGCCACCAGCAGCAGCTCCGGCTCCGCATCCACACCCTCACGCTCAGTCGTATCAGTCGCATCAAATGCAGCGATCTCGATCGGCTCCTCGATACCCCAATGAGCGGCCGCCGTACACGCAGGATCCCAACTACTATAGCCACTACGGCACAGCCAGTCGTGGCTACAGAAGCCACGACGGACAGCCTTACTATGATGAGCAGGGCATGGAGCTAGCGCCGCCGCCGCCACTGCCGCCACACAAGAAGAAGAAGTCGGTGCTGAAGAGCCCGCTGGCAGCACTGAAGAATGCGCTGATTAAGACAACGCGACCGCTGCGTCGCATGAACAGCATGGTAGAGCCGGAGCGCAAGCCCAAGGGTCTGCGTCGCCAGCAATCGATGCTGGAGCGTGGCGTTCAGCGGCCCTACTATCCGGACGAGTATCCCACATATCCGGCTGGCTTCGAGGAGCGGCCACCACTGCCGCCGCCCGGCAATCCATACTATCGAGCGCCCTATCCGCAGCAGGAGCTGATGAACAGCACCTACCAGAATCTGGAGAGTGAGGATATCTATGGCAATATTGCCGGCACAGTGCCACGCATGCCACAGCCGCCAGACAACGGCTACGGCAGCTACGAACAGTACGATCTATATGCGAATCGCGCCTGCATCGATCTGGAACGTCGCCAGGCGGAGGCCGCCGTCAGCGGGCGCAGTGGACGACGCATTGTGCGGCGTCACAGCACAACAACGGCGGACCGTGGTGGTGCAGCACCGCCCGGCCGACGCCACATGCAACAACATCCCGGCCATGAGTACGAGCAGCAGCAACAGCCGCACGACATTTACCAGACCCGGCAGAGCGCCTACATGATGCCCACGCAGCGGCGGGCGCCCAACTCAGAGGTCATGACACGACGGCGCTTCTATCCGGGCGCCGCCAATGAGCAGGGCGAGGAGGCTGCGGAGCCCATGTATCAATCGAGACGTGAAATGCAGCGCGAAATGCAGCGCAATCATCTGTATCAGTCGAAGCGCGAGATGCAGGAGCGGATCATTCAGGGCAAGCGGGACATGGAGCGGGAGTTGAGTGCGCAAAGCAGCAGCCAGTCGGAGCGCAGCGACGATCGCTCTGAGCGCTCGGGTGACGGCAATTACCATTCCAGACGGGAGGCGACGCGCAGCCAGCTGCGTGACCAGATCTATCAGACTCGGCGCGAGGCATTGGACAGCATGGCTGAGCCGATCTATGTGACCAAGAGGGATATGGGCCGGCCGGCGCCCATCTATGAGACGCGCGAGGAGAGCATTCTGCAATCCCGTGAGAACGAAACGGACGAGAAGAAGGAGAAGGAATGTAAAACGGAGCAGGTGCAGGTCGAGATCAATTCTCAGCCCGAGGAGGCGCCGGACAGCACGCTGAGTCGCTCGGACTTGCAAAAGTCCTCAGATACAGTCATTGAGAATACCCTGACTTCCGGAACTGGCCAAGCGCCGCTGGTGCAAGACGAAATCGATGCGGATGAAGAGGAGACGAATGAGGCAAATTCATCCGCAGACCAAACAGAGCACCCCACTGCCATTGAGAGCAATAAGCACAACGATGGCATGTTGGCCAGCGAGACACAACCAAACATTTCGGATGATGTGTTCGAGGCCACCGATCTGGTGACCCCATTGCCCCAGGCAACGGATCCCACGGCCATTAGCACCGCATCGCCGCGTGCGCTCCGTGCGCCGTTTCACATTTCCAACATCTTGAAGCGAACAGCGCCGCCGCCCAGTTCGCCCCGAGCCGACAGCTGCACCTCCATTGAGACGCAGTACACCTCGCAGGCCAGCCTGCCAGTGGGACCACCAAATGCCACCAGCACACCGTTCAGCAGCAGCATGTCGCTCCCGATCGCGGGTCCAGTACCGACCAATGGCAATGGCAATGCCAATGCGGGTCAATTTCCCAATCTGCCGCGGGAGCCCAGCACCACGCGTGGCTTCTTCGATTCCAGCGGTGGCACACTGGCGGACAAGCAGTGGCATGTCTCGCTCCAGATACCGCCGGGCGCCATTCCCGCTGGAGTGCGTCAAGAGATCTACTTCACGGTCAGCGATCCCCGCATGGGACGTGCCGTTGGCGGACCGCCGCTCGACATGGAAAATGGTTGGTCTAACTAACTTTTTCTACACTCTCGTATTGCTCGTATTGTTCGTATTGTGTTGTGCCTCCTCCACTACCACCTATTGCAACTACCGCAGCAATAATAAGCAACAACAGCCACAACAGCAACCTCAGCTACAACCAGCAAAAACTTTTTACTTTTTACTAAAGCCAATTCACAAGTTTCTATTATTTTTTTCGTATTTTGCTTGCAAATCATTATTTCTATTATAATTAATAATATATAAATATTATACACTTTTTAATTCACCTCCAAAGGTCATTGCACCAAATGAACTTTTGTAGAATTTCCCTCTGTATATATGTAAAATTATTCCGGATTATTTTATAAGTAAACCTAAATCTGTAGCTGCTTGCATTAACTCTCAATTCTGGGTAATTTATTTTATACTAATTGGTGAGAAAGAAAATGTATTAAACATTTTATTTATTTAACTTAACTTTTTCATGCACACTTCTTGGCTTTCTCCCTTCATATTACATTTCATTAATCATTAAATATTTTTCATTCAGGCAAACAAAAAAATAATTTGCTTGAAAAATATATAAATAATAAAAAACATATTTCTGCTATCCATTATTATGTATAGTTATATTTTTTAATTAATGTAATAATAATTAATAAGCAGAAATAATAATTATATATTTTATTATTTTTATATTATTTTAATAATTGAATATTTAATTATTTTTATTCATGCATTATACAAATCAAAATAATGCATAAATATAAAAATATAATGCTTGAATAAATATATAAATATAACTATTAAAATATATAAAAATATTAAGAAATAAAAAAATTCATGCATGTCTTGATTTTTGCCTTTGGTAAATCATTATTTGTTAAACAATATTATTAAATATTATAAAATCATCTACTCCTATTGATAAACCTTACTATATATCCCTCTTACTACACTTCTCCTATGATATTTAATGTTATTATTTTGCCACCTCTCAAAGGCAATTATACACACCAACACAAGCATCTATCTGCAAATTGCTTTTATGGCCCAATCAGATGATGTAAATATTAATTAATTTGTAATATTCCGCATAGGTGAAACGATGCTATCGCCACTTGTCATGTGCGGGCCGCAGGGCCTCGAGTTTCTGGTGCCCGTGACGCTTAATATACCCCACTGTGCCGGACGTACTGCATCATTGGGATTGGCGCTGAAAGCGACGGACAGCGAAAAGAATCTACATACCGAATGGGATAATATTGATCTGCCCAGCAATGCAGCTGCCCATACAGTGTCCGTTAAGGTGGATCACTTTTAGATAGTTTTACATACTTGTAGCACACTACGTATCCTCATTAATGCACATGCATGACCCGAACTATAATCATCTACAATATTCTCAATTGTAAATAAAATCATCTGAATTACATTTAAGCCACAATTCCAAGACAAGGGCGCAACAAATTAACGAATCTTAGGCATTGATTAGAGAAAAGATTAATTTAATTGAAATTTTATTTGTTAATTGTGCCTTTAAGTGATCGAATGCTTCTGAACCAAGTGTCGTATGATTAATATAAGAAAACGAGCTAAATTTAATCAAGCATAATTACAAAGAAAATGAAAACTGTATAAAAACATTAGCATCTAGTTTGATAAAAGCAAAAACAATGTATATTTTATTCAAATTTATTTACCCTATTTGTATTTTACAAATTTACATTATCGTAATCAATTTTTGATATTTTATTCTGTGTAATTTGCGAATTGTTTTTTATCCACGATAGCATTGCAAATGTTGTATACAAAAGAAGTAAATTTTTTCAAAACGTATAACCACGTTTAGACTAAGATAATGCCTATATAGCCAACAAAAGTTATATAAATATACATATAATTACTTTTTGTATGCAACAAATATATAAGTAAAAACACATAGAATCTTGGGAATAAATAAAGAGCAAAAAGAAATATACAAAAAACAAAGAAGATGGATTTAAATTAATTCATATACTTTTTCATAAATAAGTAAGTATTTAATTTGCTAAACATTTTTAATGCCCTTTTTAATAAACCCTTTTCTCAGGTCTCCAGTTATGGATATTATAAAAATTCAATTTTTGAAAATGTAGATAAAAATGTGAAATATATTTGAAATACATTTTTAATGATAAATAGCGTATATATTCTGCAAATATATATGAATATACAAACGAATATACATATATAAATTTAATTATTTTGTATTATTGTATGTATAAATTTTGAAATTTTTGTATAAGTGCACTGCTTGACAACGAAAATTAACAAAAGCACTTTTAATCTTATAGATTACATAGAGTGTATGCTTTCAGAGATTGGATAATTAGATATTAAAATTACATAACTAAACGCCAGGAAACAATTTTAACAGTCTTGGAGTTTATGGGCTCCTACGTGGATGGCGTGGTCGTTGGCGTGGATGTGGTAGCTGCAGTTGTCAGCAGCACCTCCTGCTCGGGTATAACGGATATAGCCTCCTTAACATAGCCATAGATATGTTTGCGCGTATCATTGACCACATCGCGCACCATGGCTTGAAAGAAATTGCTGTGCAGCGGCGCCTCAGCGTAGCGCTCGTACTGATCGAGCGAGTCCTGCAGCTTTAACGTTAGATCATAGTTCTTGCGAACAACTTCAAGTATTTGCTCCTCAGTCGGCGTGGACAAGCCCTGCTCTGCTAGCCATTCCTTGATTTTGTTTTGAAAGTGCTTCACAATGGCAAGTATATTCACAAGAGCATTCAGTAGCTTGATAACGTCGTCCTTATACTCGCACTCCGGCATCGTTGTGTAGCGTAAAACTAAAAAGAAAATATTATATGTAATTGTTTTTAAGGCAACATCAATTATTCATCACTTACCCATAGCATGGATTTCCGTGAAGACTTTCTCCTCGCGATTCAGCTCGTAATAGAGCTCGTCGTAGCTATTCGTTGTGGCCAAGAATGTGTCGCCATACGTAATGAACAGATTGAAAATGTTGATCACCTGCAGCGACAAGTGGAATATATTACACTTTTTGATCAGCGTCTGCTCCTGATTGACTAGAAAGCGCAATAGGCCGATTAAGGCCGACCATAGCTCCTTCCAGGGATAATTAAGACGAACGCGACAACGTTTTTGATAGCAAAGTATGCGGTGTATGACACCAATGCACAGCAAATATAGCTCCATAGGGAATTTCTTCATTAAATGCGACACAATGAACTCCACCAGCAAGTCGAGCAGTGTGGCAGCCAAAGGCTGCGATTTGCCTACGCGATCCACATTAAGTTTGCGATGACGCATTTGGGCACGATGCAGCATCACCTTAAAAGTTAAGTTACCGTCGTGCATCATTGAGTTTGCATACTGATCCTCCGATATGCAAGTGAGTATCAGAAAGCAAAGCTTCAGGTTGGCAATGCTCGACTCGTTTTTGTTGTCCTGCATGACAATCGAACTGCAACAGCACAGAAATCTAATTTACTGGGATCAATATTGGTTTAGAAACTGAACTTACCAATATTGAAAAACGGCCACGAGCAGGTTTGTCGGATATTGTGTCATGTCTATAATGGGTGCATTGGCCAGGTCGGGCGTTGGCTGCGTTAGATTCAAAGTGTTGCTAGGCGACGGCGGTGCGCTCGACTCCGTCTGTGGATGGGCCAGCGTTGTGATAAAATTGCGATTAAGATGCACAGCCTCATAGAGGGCGAGCAGTAGGCCGTTGTTAGCCTTAATTTGCTGCACACGCTCACAGCCTTCGTCTGAGACGAACATGTTGCCAACCATGCTTGAAAGCGACGAGAACCATGAAGACGACTGAACATTGTTTAAGCTTTGAATGTACTGGCGGCAAAAATCAATCAACGACTGCGAGATCATTTGACCATATCTACAAAATTGATAAAAATTCCATTACAATCCTTATCAATATGTTTCTATGTGTAAAGCGGTTGCTCACCCATTCAATGCCAGCTCATCGGCCAAAATTGACAGTTGCACCACATATGGATTGGTTGCCTCGTGCTTGCGATAATTCACGAGAATGGTAAGTAGGATAACGACATCATGGCCATGTTGGGCGCGAAACGTGGGATCGCTCAACAGACGCACAAACGCATCGAACAGGCTGTGCATCATGAGGTACTCGAAGAGAACATTTTGCCCAACATCCGTGCCAGTCACCAGCACCAGGAGCAGTTTAAGGCACATGAATCGTGCGTTCTCCGTCACGTCGCCAAGCAGAATACGATTGCAATATTGCATTAGCAGCTTCAGCCATTCATCCATTGTCTCGTGGGCAAAGATCTCGTTCAGTATGTTCAAGGAGGCGTCTGTATTACACTTTTTGAATATGCCGTAAAAGAGCGAACATAATGTTTGCAGACTGTTGCACAGGCGCTTGGGATGATCCTCTAAATTAGTTGAATGAGAGTTTATAAAGCAATTGATTTACGTCTTGCAACAAATACCCCTTGTGGTGTCCAGCATTTCGATGCATTTTTGGAAAAGAGTATTCAGATTTGGTTTCACTACTTGCAGCTGCTCATTATTTAGTTTGCTGATTAGGTCCTCTAGGGATTCAAAATTAGGCTGCAGCAGAAAAAACTCGTTCCAGAACTCTGAACTGTCAGCGCTGGGGTCCTCTCCGCGACACAGTAATTCATAAATGTAAACAACCTACGAAATGGAAATATGAAATAAATTCGACGCATCATTACCGTGCAAACCTTTTCTTTTGGACGTTTCGTTGAACCACTGCCGCTCCGTTTTCGTGACGTCATGGTATAGGAGTCAACTTGTTACACTCTGGGATATTTAAACAATTGAACTGTGAGTGAGTGTCAGGCTTTTGTTGCTACTTTCGCTGATTGCTTGACACACAGCCCTTAGTACACGTTCATTCCAATCAACGAGATTGAAGCGTGTAGGCAATGACAATTTTTATTAACACTTAGCAACACTGCTCGGCCAGCTGTTGTGCAAGTTGATTCCATTTTTGGAATCAGTTTTTTGTTCAGGTTTTAGGAACACAGGCTAGTTTGCTTTTGTAAAACGCTGGATCAAACTTATAACTCATATTTTTTCAAGTTTAATACCACAATAGGCCTATGTTCAGCTTAACTATTCGTAGTTAGACAGTTGGAAACACTTAACATTTCGCTGAGCACACATACAAAAAAAAAGAAAAGAAAAAGAAAACACCTTGTCACAGTCAATAACAGCAAAAGCAGCTACAACTTGAGCAGTAAAAACCAGAAAAAGAAATAAAGGCAAAAACATGTCCAGTCTGCCACGTCGCATAATTAAAGAGACGCAGCGCTTGATGCAGGAGCCGGTGCCCGGAATTAATGCGATTCCCGATGAAAATAATGCGCGCTATTTTCATGTAGTTGTCGCCGGTCCCAACGATTCGCCATTCGAAGGCGGCGTCTTCAAATTGGAGTTGTTCCTACCCGAGGATTATCCCATGTCGGCGCCCAAGGTGCGTTTCATCACAAAGATCTACCATCCCAATATCGATCGCCTCGGCCGCATTTGTCTGGATGTGCTAAAGGACAAATGGAGCCCAGCATTGCAAATTCGTACCATACTTTTGTCGATACAGGCGCTACTCAGCGCACCCAATCCCGATGATCCCTTGGCCAACGATGTGGCGGAACTGTGGAAGGTAAACGAGGCCGAGGCCATACGCAATGCACGTGAATGGACACAGAAATATGCTGTCGAAGACTGAATGCATCGCTCGCTGTACGTGCTCTTAATCTCCTTGCATGCTGGGTGCCGGTAGAACAGGAGGCTTAACAGCCAACTTTTATTTCTTGGATGGGCAATTCGTCCGTCTTCCCACAAGCAACACAAAGCAAAGCTAACCAACAACAAAACCGATATAAGCAGAAAATTATACATTTTATAACACATTTTTTTTGTATATTTAAATAAGTCAATGTCGAAGATATGGAGAAGGCGATAGCACTAAAGATGAAATTATAATTCTATAATAAAAGAAATAAAACAAAATTCTATGTAATTTAATGATATTTTTATTCCAGTCCAATTAAAATATGCAGCAATTATTTTCAATAGTTCGTATGGAATGAAACAAGTGAGAACTAACAATGTAACAGAGCAAGTAAAAAGAAACTAAAATTAAAATGAATTGGAAACTTAAATAAAATCATTTATTAAACGCCAAATAAGAAATCATTAAAAAACAAATAACTTTATGTGTACATACATACAAACATGTACATATGTATATAAAATCATACAGAGAAGGAAAAGTATTTTGGTTCAAGGAACCATGAACGAATAAAGCTTCTTTCCACCTTTATCGATTCTTATGATTGTTCACTGAGCTGGTTCGATAGAAATTACGCAGTAATCAGTGTGTTTAATTTTTGTTCCTGCTTGTGCTGCTATTTCACAATTTTAAAGCAAGTTGGTTTGCATAAAATAAATTTTGGAAGTTTAATATGTCATTCATTAAAAAATCTTCGCGTCTTCTGCAATCTCAGTTGCGCCGAGTACAGAGTGTGCCAGTAGCTTTATACCATGAAAATGTAAGTTTTGATATAAGTCTTAGCCGCACACAATTTCCTTTCGTAATACGTCTTATACTATAAATACACACATACATTTATAGACCCATATGTATTTAAATTAACGATTTGTTTTCATTTTCACTCGCACGCGGAAAGATAACAATTACGTGCTGATAACTAACTTACCGATTTTTTCGTTGACTTACAGGTAGTAGAGCACTACGAGAATCCACGCAATGTAGGTTCGTTGGACAAGAAGGACGTAAGCGTTGGCACCGGGCTAGTGGGTGCACCAGCCTGTGGGGATGTTATGAAACTGCAGATCAAAGTCGACGAGAATGGCAAAATCGTTGATGCCAAATTTAAGACATTTGGCTGTGGGTCGGCTATCGCCAGCAGCTCATTGGCCACGGAGTGGGTAAAGGGCAAGTCCATTGATGAGGCTGGCAAGCTTAAGAATACAGATATTGCCAAGGAGTTGCGCCTGCCACCCGTCAAACTGCATTGCTCCATGCTCGCCGAGGATGCCATCAAAGCCGCCTTAGCCGATTACAAAGTAAAGCAGCAGAAGAATGAGGCGAATTAAATACATATACTCAAGTTACATACAAATATTAGCTATGATAACCAACTAAGAGTTATCAATATTAGAAGAACTATATACATACAAACAATATATTTTGCACTGACTTTTAGATTATTGTGAATGTGGCTGTGTAAGTAGTTATATAAGTGCTTGCCGAATTCTCGTTCCATTAAAATTCTTATTTTGCAGTTTGTGCAATTTGGGATGCAGGAACTGAACAATGCGGAATGGCTGGAACTGATCCTAATTGAACGATCTATGAATATGTGTGTGAGTGTGTGTGTGCGATTTGGTTTAACTGGATCCCATCTGAACGTTTTGGACGGTAGCTGGCTACTAATAGCTACTTATCGATATTTTTTTTTTGTGAATGGACAATATGCTTGCAGTATGGATGGAAGCCAATTAAAATTTGTAGCTGTGCAAAATTCAAACTTAATCAATAATCAAATAAATGTTTAAAATGCGTTTATTGAGCTTGTTAATATATATGATAGGCGGGTCTTTCCAGGTTCACTTGTAAGGCTTCGTTCCATTTTTCTATTCTTATGATAGACGCACGCTGACTCCGCCGCCGCACTCGCCCTTTGACTTGACCTCGAATGCTGCAAGTGAAAATTGCAATTTAAATTCCATTCAAGATTAATCTTTGATTCAACTTACGATCGTCGGCGTGCTGGCAGTTGTAGTTGGCCATGACGCAGGAGCTGCCGAAAGTTAAGAGACGCTCCTTGCTGCTATTCTTGGCCCTGGCACAAACGGGCTCGTAATCATCTCCACAGGCGCGAGCACAGCTATTGACCACCTTCTTCGAGTCCTTGGCTGGGTTGGCAACCACGAATGCCATCAGGCACAGAGCTAATTGGGAGTAACATGCGAAAAACTATTACAAATACTCCCGTTCTATAATGGGTTAGTTTAAGACTCCTCGGAGATGTCTATATGTATATACGTGCGTACCATTTCAGCTAATCTATTAAGTTGGGAAGGTCAGTTAATCTGAACTGCAATCAGGGATCACTAAATGAAAGCCTATAAATGATTTCGTTATCATATAAAGTACACATGAATACACGTATTACCTGAGTTGCTATCGAATTATAAAACATTTCACTGGGGGAGCTTTTAAAATGTCTACATAGACATTAGCTGAATGTTTTTTGTCTTTCTGTATATGACAGAAATATATGTATATATATATATATATATATATATATGTATATATATATATATATATATATGTATGTATATATAGGAATATTTATATATACATATGTATGTGGAAACACAATATTGCCAAAGGAGTTCATTTCTCAAATTATTCTTTTAACTCTGCTCATGGCAGAAGTGCATGTTTAACTATCTACAAAAAAATTTGACGTCAAATGATAGTATGACAATTATAATTGTATAGAATGCTGAGATTAGGGAGCCAATACAATAAATACTAACTTACCGAAAATGGTAAACAGAGCGAAACGCATTTTGTTTTCTATTTTTCCAGTATTCCAAAAGTTTTGCAGCAAAATTTGACAGAAACCGGCTTTGAGTCGAGCTAGAATAGAACTGAATGCGAGGCCGTGAGATTTATCACCTTTATATAGCCAACATGTCCAGCTCAGAAGTACCTAGCTGTTGAACAATAGCCGGCCACACACACACACACACAAACAAGTGCCCATGTTTATAGCAATGAGTATATACATTTGTATGTATGTGTGATATGCATGTGTATGTGTGACTTAGACAATATCGGAATCACTCATCCCACAATCCCACACTCAAATTATAGTGTATTAAAAGTAGACAAGCTTTGAAGTGCATTCTTATTTTTATTTGTATGGGTAGGTAAAAATGGCAATGGACGGGGACAACGACAGCGCCCGGGCCGATGAGAGCAAATGGGAATTGGAATGGGAATAGGCAACGAATGAGAGACACGCGTCGGATGGTGTCATTTAGTTTGAGGCGGTTATGGTAACACTTGCCACTTGCCCCCTGCCTTTGTCATGTCTGCAGCTGACATACAGACACCGTTACAATAAATGTGGCCAATTATCAAATTAGCGAATTTAATAAATATTGCAAAGAGGCGTTGAGTTTAAATCATTTATACTTAATATACTATATATAATATCTAAGGCGACATTAATACAAAAATACATGTACATATGTATGTAGATGAGATTTGAATTTGAATACCCCCAATGCAAGATACAGTTTCTAGATCCAGATTTTACAACTCTGAATCAAATCAATTTACAAACATTTGCATGCTTATCGTGTGCAATGAACGGGAATCTGTCCCTCTGATCTAGTTCACGTGAAGTTACTACGCATCGTAAGTAAATAAACCTCTGCCTTTCATCTGCTTGTATTTAATTGATGTGTTGATCAAAAAAGCTCTGATTGTCATTAAGATCGATTTAAATTCAGTGATGTCATACTAATGACTAGTAAGCTTTATAATGTCAATAATTTAAGTTAAAGTGCACAATTTAAGTGCTCCTTATAATATACTTGTATAATTTAATATAAATCTTTTACAATTTTCAAGGTTTATATATGTATGTACGTGGTATATATGAGAGTTATGAAAATTATAACTCTAAAAATAAATGCTTATACGTATTGTTATTTTGCTGAGGAAGTGTCGTATTGATAGTATAAATCAATTATAAAGACAACACAAATTTAAAATTGAATGTAAAATAAGATAAAACGCAGATAACATATACATTTGAAAAAACATATAATTCCCGAGTAACTTTAAAATATTTGAAAATAATTATGCCGATGAGCTTGAAAAGCAAACTATCGTTATTGAATATCGATACAAAATATGCTGGGTATGCGATTTTAATTGACATCTCTAGTTTTCTCAAACTCGATGCGTCATTTCTGCTTGAAAACGTTTGAGATTTCACAACAGAAAAGAAAGTTTATTTTTGCTTGATCATAAATGTATAATCGTTATTAATATATAATTAAAAGGTAAAGTACAAGTCAGGGATCTATCGTGAAATTGAGCACATAATAGTAAACATTTTACCTGCTTGCAAAAAAACTCAAAATAATGGAGGAATATATGAAATTGGTCGCCCAATACAAATGCGATATAAATGCTAATGTTGATGTAAGCAGTTCTGAGAGCGACAGCAACTCGAGCATTTCGACGGAGCAAGCGGAGCGCCAAAATATTGTCAGACAAAGAAAAGATGTTAACGAAGAGAGCGGAAAGCGTAAATCGGGAACAGTACGGCTGCCAACCAGACGACCAGATCCAAACGTATATAACAGAAATGCATTGCTTGCCCGTGAGAATCGCCGTAAAAAAAAGGCGCATATGGAGGCAGTTGAAAAGGAACTAAATGAAACGCGAAGCACAAACAGATCGTTGCTTAAAGCTCTTAAAAAACAGTTAAAGCTAACACAAAAGCTGGAAAAAGAGTGCCAATTTCTGAAGGACACATTGGGTAGCTACAAAGAAAACAAATGTGTCGCAACTCAACTAAATATGGGTATTTCTTCACCAAATATTCGAGCTGTTTCACCGGAGGGCTCGTTGGTATCTACAAATTCGAGCAGTAGCTACGAGCCGCAAATGGAGACCGAGTCATACCCAGCCTTTCTGAACGTTGACAATGGTAGTGTAGCAGCAAAACAATTTATAAACGAGCCGCCATCAAGTTCATGGAATGATTTTATTGACGATTTATTAACAGATTATCAACCAACGCCAGCCTACGATAATGATGAGAGCGCCGCTCGATTTATTGAGCAAAGCAGTCTTGGACTACAGGAATGCCAACCGTTGACTGTTATTGAAGAGCATAGCTATTTCAATAAGTTTGCGGAAGTAGGTTACATCTCAGACTTTGACTGGAGTCCCAGTCGTACTCCGCCCACTCAGTTGCTGCAAGATGACGAATTTTTAATCAACATCACAGACAGCGGATGCATTGCAAGTCTATAGACTAAAGTATTTTTTTTTTTTTTGTTTTAAGTGTCTTAAGAAATTTTAGATATAATTAGATTAAGTTACACGAACGCGAACTTTTTGTGAATCGATATAATTCTTTCCATATTGACAATTTTAAAATTTTATTAGCATAGCCCGTGGAGTTTATGATAGAACACCAGCCCACTAAAGCAGATCTTTGGCTTCGACGTTTAAAATTTGTTACACATTTTCAGGCCCCTGCGGAGGCATGTTGGATATTTCATCCAGCACGAAAATAATTCATTTGAAGGTGGGTTTCCTCACAGGATCACAAACAGAAAAAGTTCCAAATGAGACTATGATCATCTTTTTGTGACACTCTTTCAGTTGCGACCAGAATTTAGGACGAAACTCGAAATCTATCGGATTTCCTCAATATATTTTGTTTCATGGCTGATCACTAATGGAAGGCGAAGAGTTGCAGACGTCAAGTGTATTAAATACAAACAGGCGTTGACTTTTATCAAATTTAAAATATGACAAAATTGTACTAATTTATTTGGATTCTGAAATGTTTCAGATATTAGATCACACACGATCAGTGTAAGATTCCATTGATTTTAGTGGACAGTGAGGCTTGAAATACCGGTATGTACTTCTATCATAACTCCCCACAGGCATATGTTTCTTGTATACCTTGATTTATAATTATTTGTTTGTTATGGAAAGAATTATCGATACGATTTCATGAATATGCATTTGTTATTGAGCCCAAATAAAGCTTCTACTACTAAGATATGTTGTTTTTAATATATGGGGAAAATAAAAATAAAATTGGATTTCTTTGGGTATGCGTATTTATATACAGAATTTATTTGTGAATAAAAATCATGTTTTACAAACGAGTCTCACAAACACATTTAAGCCTTTAGCAATTTGGCGTGGTACTCAACGTGCTCAGCCACAAAGGTAGCTATGTAGAAGTAGCTATGATCGTATCCATCTCGTTGCTTAAATATGGTCTGGATGTGATTGTTGGGAGCAGCGGCCTCCAGCAGTTTTTCTGGCAACAGTTGCTTGCCAGCGAGAAAGTTGTCGGACGATCCTTGGTCTATAAACAGCTCTTGTGGTGTGCTGGCATATTTGGAGACTAAGCTGGTGGCATCCCACTGTGCCCAGTCATCCCTGTTGGCGCCCAAGTACCCAGCGAAAGCCTTTTGGCCCCATGGACATTCCGACGGATTTGCAATTGGTGCAAAAGCGGAAACTGATTTATACAAGCCTGGATTCTTTAGAGCGCAAATTAGGGCCCCATGTCCTCCCATGCTGTGGCCGAAAATGCCTTTTTTTCCGGCCAAGACAGAGAAATTGGCATTGACTAACTCAGGGAGCTCTTGCGTCACATAGCTGTACATCTTGTAGTGCTTGGACCACGGTGCTTCAGTCGCATCCACATAAAAACCGGCACCGCTGCCAAAATCGTAGGCATCGTCCTGACCGGGCAGCTCGACTCCACGTGGCGAAGTATCAGGGTTTACCACAATGAGGCCTTGTTGGGCTGCAGTTCTTTGAAATCCGCTCTTCTGCACGAAATTTTCGTGAGTGCATGTCAATCCGCTCAGAAAGTAGAGCACTGGGCATTCGGCTTTATCTTCAATGGCAGCTGGTGGCAGGAAGACACCAAAGGTCATTTCACAATCCAATATGTTGGAGTGATGTTTATAGACACGCTGCTCGCCTTCGAAGCATTTTGTGGTCGACACAAGTTCCAGCTTCATATTCTGCATATGTAATATTAACTGACAAATATAAGAAACAATATTTACTTATGAAGATTGTTTAAAAAACAAGTTTGTTCTCAATAAGAATCAAAGAAAAATGAACTTAGAATTATTACTTATTTTATACCGGTACGAGGGATGAATACTGGTTCCATACTATATTTTGCAGCCCTGCAATTATCTGTAACACTAAACTGTGTTGTAAAACGCAGACATTGGTAACTCTTAACAAAACGTAAATAAGCCGGCAACTATAAAACTATTGAATAAAAATTGTATATATTATTTGAAATATAATGTCTGAAGAGCCGCCTAGCACCTCTAGCTTTGGGTTTAAGAAGCGGAATGTGAACAGAAACGCTGGTATGCGGCCGAAAAAACTTAGCAGCAGCAGCAATGATTCAGGTGAGCGAAAAATTGGCGCAAGTATAACTGAGCAATAAATTTCTAACAAGATAAAATATAAAGCAAATAATAGCGATGAGGAGTCTCGCAGTAAACCCAGTGCCTCAGTTCGTGCCGAAAATCGCCGAAAGCGTACAAATCCAAACTTTCAGAGTACCAAAACATTAACAAAGCGAAGAGCACAAACGGGCGTCCCAGCTGGAAATTCATCAGACAGCGACGCAGACTCTGCTGGCGATGCTAATGAAGTGCTTGTTGCATATAAATCGAAACGCGAAGCTATTCCCAACGGACCGCAAGATCAGGGTGCAACTTCTATTAATGAAGTGGACACTGAACTGGATCGCGATGCTCAGGCGATCCACGCGCGATCGGTCAAGATCAATGAAGAGCTTGAGGGGAAAGCCGACGATAAGATCTACCGTGGCCTTAATAATTATGCACAGTACTACAAGAAGAAGGATACGGCAGCTGGCAACGCCAGCTCAGGCATGGTTCGCAGTGGGCCCATACGAGCGCCCGCCCATCTGCGTGCCACCGTTCGATGGGATTACCAGCCAGACATTTGCAAGGATTACAAGGAAACGGGGTACTGTGGCTTTGGCGACAGTTGCAAGTTTTTGCATGATCGCAGTGACTACAAAGCTGGTTGGCAGCTCGAAATGGATCACGAGGCGCAACGGAAGGGAGAATGTGACTCGGACGGGGATGATACTAAATACGAGATCCATTCGGATGAGGAGTCGCTGCCATTCAAGTGTTACATATGCCGGGGGAGTTTCGTCAATCCTGTAGTTACCAAGTAGGCATTTACTTATATCATAAAAATAAACGTAAACTAATCAATATGTTTCTACTTCAGATGCAAGCATTACTTCTGTGAGAAGTGTGCGTTGGCCCAGTACAAAAAGTCACAGCGCTGCATCATTTGCTCTCAGCAAACTAATGGCATATTTAATCCTGCCAAGGAGCTGATAGCTCGTCTCAAGACAGAGCCAATAAATGAGTTAGATGATGATGACGACGATAATGACAACAGACACGTTGCCAATAATAACGATCAAGAAGTGAATATATCCTCGGATAGTGATAGTGATTAATATTCTTAGCTAAATCATAGACTTGGAGCATTTTATAAGTGTAATAATTGTTCAAAGATAAAGATGTTAACAAAAATTTAATACTTTAAATTTGACTTAATCAATGCAAGTAAATTCTTTGTACTCTACTGTCATATTTTTTCTCTCTATTCCTATTTTTTAGCCTTTAAGCCTTGTTTTTATGTGTGACTATAAAACAAACTGGAATTTAATATTTACACACAATTAAATTCAGAACGGTTCTAGCAGTTAGAGTATTGGACTCATCAGTCTGCAGGGAATCGAAACTGTAAAGGCTGATTGCTTACTTGACTGCTTCTCACCCTCGAAACTAGAGTAGGAAAAGGAACTTTTGTCGGTAAAGAATTCCTTTGCCATTAAGGCCAGCAATCAGAAAGCATTGTAAACTTGTTTGCCTCTCATGGTTAAGCGAATAAAATCAAAATATTGCCAATAATCGTTGCGTGCAGAGCAGAGACTAAGCCACAAATGCTGCCGCAACATACAGCGCATAGCTCTCAAAAACAAAGCCGGCAATAAGCAAATCTTGCACCCTGCATCGATGTACACACACAACACATACACACACTCACACACTCACAAATCACTTTGAGCTGCTCCTGCCTGCCTTAACACGTCATTTGTTCGACAAATTTGGGAGCAAAGTTTGCGGAATAGTTGCGTCTGTCGAGCGACTAATTGCCCAGTCTTGCAGAAGCTTCACGAATGAGATAAAGCGTGCATGAAAAGTAATTAATAGCTCATAAATGCAATAGACAGACATAAAGATATTCTAATAAGTTCGAGTCTGTTTTAGAAAGTTGTGTAAGGCCAAAGATGTAAGCTTAGAACAAACTTAAAATATATATATTGTAAATTACAATTATGCATTTAATAAATAATATAATTAAAAAAAAGTTTACTTACGCTGATTTTGTTTTCGAAACTTTTTACTGTTTCATATATGCTTCCGGTTTAATTAACAATTTTTATTGCAATTATAAAATATTTTTAGCATTTTAATCGCTTAACTTTTGGTTTATAACTTATTAATGAAGGTATTTGCTGCTCAATTCAATTATGGCTGAATTAAAGTCTACATTAAAATCGCATTTTCGATATATTAATAAAGCTTTAGTGCTTTTGACTATATTAAAATGTTGGATTATGATTGTGCATGGGATATTATTTGTTAAGCAAACAGCCCATCAATCTAAATATTTATATCTTACATATATGAAATTATTTCAAGAGCAGTGATAGTCAATAAATATAAAATAAAATACATTGATATAAATTAATATTCATTAAAATTTTCATATACTGGTACCGAAATTAATCAATATCTAGAGTAGCGGGACGTGTAATTAAAATAATTTGACAAGTCTGAAGTCAGAAGTCACGTACTCGCATATCTAGTCTATCTATTGGTGCCAGGTGTGGCATAATTGAATGAGAGAAAGTGAATTGAATGGCCAGAAGATTTCTAAGCGTTGACAATTCCCATATAATTTGTGACAAATCAGTTTTAATTATTTTAATAAACTTGCACACGTGTTGATAGACACTTAATCTCGGTAATATTGTGTTAGATATCATTAAACGTCTCGTACACGTACTCAACTGCAACATCGACAGCAAGAGCTGCACACACTTTAAAAGGCTATTCAATTAGCAAGTGGAATGTCGTAAATACCTCTTCCTTTTTCCGACTAAGACAATCAAGCGTTGTACAAGCTTGACGCGCTCTGGAGATATAATTTGACAGCTCGGCAGGCACCGAGCTCGGTCCGTTGTCATAGTTAAGCTAATTATTCATAAATTTACATTTAAGTAAAATATTGTCAGTTTCAAGGCGAAAACTTAGATTTTATGCATCAATCCTTTGGCTTTCTATTGATTCAATTAAAATATAAATTTAATTAAATTTCTGCAAATTGAGAAATTATAAAGGCACTACAAGTTGATACACAATGGTAGTGGGTATATTGTATTTTTGGTGGTTTTATAAAAATCAGAAGTATTCTTAGCCAAGTCAATAACTTTGTAAATATTTTTGATCAGGTATTTCAAAAAATATAGTTAGAATCTAGAAGGTATTTAGATGAAAAGGCTATTTATATTTAATGTACAAGCTGAATTTATTTTAAATAAAGCTAATTGATTCTTTTATTTATATTTTACATAAACTGAAATTATAAACGAATATAAATGATCATTTTTAATACGACTACGAATAATATTCAGTTTAGGCACACCTCGTCCGCCTTATATAGAAGCAACTGGGTAAATGTTTTCATATTGAGTATACGCCACATGGTCCCTGAATTCCAAATAGTATTTGTGTTTGTTCTCTTATTTATTAGCTTCTAATGTCACTGGCTTTTATCCCATGGCCAATGTCCATTGACGTTGCCAGCGAGTGAAACAGCTCACCAGCTCAGCAGCCCAGCAGCTCAGCAGCTCAACTTGTCGTTTATTCTGTCAATTATCATTAATTTCGGAATGCTTCTGTCTCGGGCAACCCAGGCTGTCGTACACCTTTTGCACGCCTCTCAGCAGCGTGGCACGTACGCCGTAGTTAAAATGTCTCCAGCCGTATAAATTGTTATTGCCTGAGCGTATAATTTGACTGACTGACTGTTTGGACCGTGCCGTAAAGACCCAACATACTGCATATTTGTTGATAGTTTGCGGGGCGTGGCTTGATTTATTTGCATTGTGTTTAAGTGAAAGTTCTTTTTATGTTGTTTAATTAATCAATTATTTATAAATGTTAATTCAATGACGTCATAATATCGACAGCACGTCTGAGTGATACATGATACATGAAGGGCTTACGAAAGAAAAGAGACAATTTTTTTTCCATAAATTTGTGTAACTTTTTCAGGACTGCAAACGTTGGTAAATGAACCTAAGTTATTATTAGCCAAGGCTCAAAACCTTTTGGATTATATAAAACCAGTAATGATATTAGGCAAGTTTGGTTTCAAATTAGGATTGGAATGAGCATTGTACAAATCGTGGTTACTAAACATTTGATTTGTGTAATTGTTTCTCTAGTAATTGTTTCTCTTCTGTTGATGTCTCAAGAGACTATTTAGAGTATTGAATATGTGTGAATGTAGTTTGGCAGTAAGCCACAACTGGTCCAAACAAAAGTGAGCGGGTCGATAGAAAACAGTCACAAAGCTGAGCTGACAAAAGTTTGGCCACATAATCATAAAGTGCACGAAAAGTTTTTGAGAAACCAAAAAATACGAAAAGGCAAGTCGAGAATGAAAGCAGCAAAAGAATAGAAATCGAAGAACATCAATAACGAAATTGGCGTAAACGTAATAGTAATATTTTTTTATTTATTTTTCTTTTTGCATATCTTTTTTTCTTTTGCAGTTGCCTCTGTTCACTTGCAGCTGCTGTATTTGCATTGCGGTTAACCAGAGACAGGAATTTTTGCGGTTTGTTTTGAAGAAAACTTTGAAAAGTTTCTCAACTCAATGTTGGCTTTGTTACAGCTGTAAGTGAAGCGATTCATCCTTTTCTACTTCTTCCACTTCTACTTCTCATCTTAATATTGTTGGCTTTGTAAGTGTTGCGAGTGCAGCGAGTTCTGTTTTGGCTGCACTTCCTGCACATCCTGTTCTTCCTCTTCCTCTTGGCCGTATGCCAAAATAATGGACGGAGTGCAAGTGTCAGTGGATTCTGGCGAACCTTTTGGCTCAGCGATGCGAATGTTCTTATAAATGAAATGCTCCACTGGCATTTCAGAGCTGTGGTTCGGGCCATTGGGAGCTCTTATCAAGCGAATTGTAAAAACGCAACTTTTCGCATAACTTCTGCCATCTCTCAGCAGCACTGAGCTCTCTCTTTTATCGCGCTCCCCGGAGTTGATGGATCAATTCCGCATGTATTTGCCCCGTGGGTAGCTTTGCCCTCTGCTCGTTTGTCACGCAGCACAATTTATAATTTAATTTTTACTCTTGTTTGCTATACATTGTTTGCGCCCTCTTAATTTCGGCTTTAATTGCCAGACACGTCCATACATAAATGCGCGGAAAAAAGCTTATGTGGATAATTGTTTGTCGCTATTAAGTAGAAGATTAATGTTTTTGATTGTGGCGGATTAATTTGTTGCATTTTGTGAATATGCATAGCATAGTTGACCATAGCGGGTTGATTTATAAAATAATTATACAATTATGTGCTCAAAGCCAGGCCATAAATTGCTTTATAATTGCTCTGCCTTTTTATGCCAGCGCAATTTAAATTGATCAACAGAATATGATGTGCTTAAATTTGCAATATTTATATAAAGTAAGTGTGCTAGAATTTTTTTTATTTGCCTCTCAATTTACTTTCATTTACTTTTTAATAAACGTAAACATGATTCGACACTCGGTGATTAAGTGAGATGCTATGCAATTAATCTTTGAAATATATATTCGAGTTGACATTTAAATTATAAATATTATTTAGCAACGCCCCTTGGCGTTGGCAAAATATATATATATGTTAAGTCATTTGAAATAATGAAATAAAATTGTAAATTTATCTACGTTAAGCGATTATCACTGTAAGGAACAGCAGTTTGAGCTTAAGCTGTGAGTGGAAGTGGGAGCTCTCCTTATGTTTGCTCTCCTATACTCGCTCTCTAGGTGCTTTAGCTGAGGTTGACATGGAATTAGTGTAATAAAATTATAAAGAAATAAAATATATATTAATCCATGAATAATAATTATTATAATGATTTTATTTGTTTGCCAAATTGGCTTTTAATTAAATTTGATGAATTGGCCATTTAACTTCTACAATTAAAGAGGTTAGCTATTTACTTGAAGCAAACTGAAATTGAAACTTATGCGAATAGCATAAATTGTTTGCCTTTTAGTCAAATGGTATCCATTGCAAGCCAAGTGAAGCCAACAAAATATATGTAAATATGCAAGAGCTCAAACAGAAATGAGGCTGTGAAAGTGTGAGAGTAACCTGAACGGGAAGACGAAACGACTTCCGGTCAAGCAGAGAAGTGGGCAACAGAAACACATTCACAGACGAAACTGTGTGGGGAACAAAAGGCACAGAGTGAATCCAATAAACAGACAACAAAAAAAAAAAAAAAAAAAAAAACAAAGTAAGCGTGTTGCCTTTCATTGCTTGGCCTCGCAAAAGGCAAGCCATTTGTCTGGGCACAGAGCGAGATGAGAATAAAACGGGGCCGCCGTGAGTGGGCTACAAGTTTCAATAAGGAAATATGTGCAAATAAAATAAATGAAAAGTGTGGAAAATTTTATTTTAATAAGCTCAACAGAGCACACATTCAAACCTTAAGTAAGTGTGTGTGTGTGTGGGTGTGTAGTTGTGTGTATTGTAGTTGTCAGACAACAACAAGTTGGCATTGCTATTTGCCCCATTTGGTCTCACTAAGCTGGAAATACTTTCATTATAAACTTTACGACAGGTTTCACAAGGCAAAGGCAACGGAAGTGTGCCATTAACTGGCAAGTCAAGCTTATTAGCTGCAATAAAAAATAATAAGCTGCAAAGTTATGTTGCAATTGTGGCATGCTGCTCCTGCTGCTCCTGGTGCTCTCGGCTGTGTAGCTGCTACCCTCAGCCGTTCGCAGCGAATCACGAGCACAGGACACAACAGAACTTCAGAAATTTCACTCAGTCTACCCTCGCTCTCTCTGCGTCCCTCTCTCATTCTGTTTCTCTGGTTTGTCTATGTGTGCAAAATCTAAACTTCAGACTCAGAACTTTTTCTGTTGCCTGGCCACGTCTTAAATTCTGTCATATATGTATGTGCCTGTGCGTGGCTGTGTGCCCTGGTTGACAACCAAGGACGCACAGCGCAAAGTCACTTTTACGTCGCGTAATTCTAGTTAATTTTATTTTAAAAATTGTACCACAATATGTTCTCGGTAGTCGAAATGACCGGCATTTTAGCGGCGGGTTAGCAAAACGGCGCTCACATTATTTAAGAACTTGCGCGGATATTAAATTAGTGCTTATAAAGAGGCAAAATGTGTTTAAATATTTCAGAATATAATTAGTTTCTTATTATTTTTAATTTTTGGGATTATTATCATTATATAATGTAATTGTATAATGTTTTTTTTTAAATATTTTTCTAATTAGATTATATTTAATTGCTTACCATTATACATATATATGCAATGATTAATAATTCAATAAAATCTAATAAGAAAAACGAAAAAAAAACATATATAAATATATATATATATATATATATATATATATATATATATATATATATATATATATATATATATATATATAATTTGTTTCTCTAATCGGAAAATTGAAATATATTCGGATATTTCTTTGCGCCACACCCATTTTATGCTTTTTTCCTTAGTCCCTAAGAATTATGCAGGTGTATACTTAATTGGAGTTGATATTAATTCATGATTACGATTAATTTACGTTCCTAATATGCGCTTACTTCAAGCCAGGCTAATCAAAACTTTTCCAAAGAATACATAAAAAAGTGGAAATCTGAGCACCTGCTTGTCGTACGCTGTTCGATGGGCCAAGATAAGAAAAAAAGGCAGCAGTCGGGAGCCAGGTGGGCGGATACAATGTACATAAATAATTTCAATAATGTGCTGCTAATACCAACAGCAACAGAAGCAACAGCACCAACAGAGGCAACAATAATAATAACTGCCACCACACAGCCGATAAGCTCTGGCCCCGCGCTGCGGTCAAAACCTTTGGTTGGGGGCGAATCTTTCAATCATGGCAAGAACAGAGCAAAGTTCCCATTAGGTTTATGAGTTTTATGCGAGTTAATGGTCGAGTCGCGGCTAAAAAAAAAGTAAAAAACTTTTATTTGGCTCGTTTAGCGTAGAATGGCTGGCTGGCTGGCTGGCATCATCAGGTGGCATCAACAGGTGACTTGCCGCGTTCACTCGGGACATAAAGCAGCCCCAATGCGCATTTTGATGTAATTTTGAATTATGTTTTGTTGTTTACAGTTCAGCACAAGCGCCATCAAGGAATTAAGCAGGTCAGCAAAGTGGCCCACCTTTAAGTAGCTCAAGTTGAAAAGTTTCTCTTCAAACTCTGTGTGCGAGTCTTCCTGTTTCTTTTGAAACTTTGCGCTAAGTCAAGTTTTGTTGAATATATTCAGTTAGCATTGTATCTTTCCATCGAGCTACTTTATTTGAAAACAAATAGAAATTGATAGTCTTTACTTCTATCCTAACAACTTGAAACTTGCTAAGAACGTATGCCATACTATAATCAATATATTTAAATTATATTAAATATAGATTTATAGTAAAATAAGAGTATTGGAAATGGAATATTCTTCGGAGACACTTTGCCTGTTACATGCTAATGATTGAAGCTATGCTGCAGTTGGCAGTTGACATTTTGGCAAGGTTCGTTGCGATGCTCGATGCTTTTATCAGATTAAGCAATCATCCATTTGTTTTTGTTTTACTTCTTTTTATAGTCTTGCTCAAATAATCATCTATTAATCTCTCCCTCTCTTTTTCTCTACTCACTCAGCACTCAGCACAGACAGATGCTGTTTGAAGTTGTTGTAATCAACAGCGTTTGCTTATAAGCTTTTTTTTTTAGAAGTTTCATGGAATTATTTACTTATAGTTATTACAATAGCATTGTTTAAAGAAAATATTATTATTAAATTTTATTAAAATTCACATATTGTTTCGTATTTAATTTGCGTACTTTATTCGTTCGTCATAAAAATATTTACCAGAGAAAGTAAAAATAAATGTTAAAGAGTTAAGCGAAAACAAAAATTTTGATGGAGCCCCCCCTGCAAGCGGTGTGGGGCTATAATTTCCAACTGTGGTTTTAATGCGGAATGTGCATTTTACGACTTTTTAAGTGTCGGGACAAAGAAAACTTTTGCGCCAAGTCGCTAGAGTCGCGTTTCTGCCAACTGGCATCTGGCAACTGGCAACTGGCAACACAGCAGCTGCTGCTTCGTTTTGTTTTTGTTGTTCCTGCTGCTTGTTGTCGCTGTTGCTGCTCCGGGCGCACCTATAGTCAACGAAGTCAAAGCTTATGACGACGGCAACCACCTGACTTTCGTTTAACAAAAAAAAAAAAAAAAAAAAACTGTTGGTTTTGCTATATTTTGCTGCAAAAGCGTACGAAAACTTAATTTTATTCTTAAAGAAATCACAAATACACGCACTTATACATACACATATACACACACATACACACACATACAATTACGCTTGCTCTTACAGTTGGAAACTCTCACACATGGCGCAAACTTATCTACACGAGGCATTTCCGTTTCTGTCTCGTGCCGTTCTGCAACTTTCTTTCTCCCTCTCTCTGCCTCCTTTTCCTATTTTACTCTGTCTCACTCTGCAGGCAGTGCGTTAAGTTATCGTCTTTATTGTTTGTCACATACATGACCTCACAATTGTGTGCCGCTCCTTGGCATTGCCCATTGTGGTGTCGTAGCCAGTGCGGCTCAGCTCAGGTCGTCGGTTGCGGAAATGGCATAAGTTGTTGTCGCCTACAAGTTCACACGAAAAGCTCGTTCAATGAACAATAAAATGCCATAGCTAAGAGTACGACTGCGACTACGAATGCAACTGCAGCTGCCGCTGCTCCGGATGAGCGGTGCACAATAAAAGCGCATAAAGAAAGCACAGCTAAAGGCGAAATTCGGGATTCAGGATTTCTTTGTTAGGCAATAGGGGAAAAACCACATATAAAACAAATCTTGTTGGAGAAATGTATAAAATGTATTATTATTATTAGTTTTAATATTATTAACAACTGTTGTTACTATCATATATCATAAGTATAATATATAGATTTATTAATTGTGAGAGGACAAAGAGTTATATAATGCTTGATTTAATATTAATATTAAAATATTCTTTATACAAAATAAAATAGAATAAATAATATTTCAATTAAGAACATCCTTTTACTTTGAATGTATTATAATTTTTTTAAGCATATATATTATTACTATTATATTATTATTATTCTTATATGCTATATTTAAATAAAATATAAAATATAAAGGGCCAACCCCCGCAAACTGCACTTCGCTTGGCAGCTAGCTTAGTTTGAAGAACGGGGCAGAGATATCCATCATTTCCTTCCGTTTTCACTACAATTCTTATATATATATATATATATATAATAAAAATAATTAGAACAATAAGATGAATAGTTATTTAATAAGTATCATTCTATGATCTAAGATACCTAAAAAAGAATTTTCCATGGCTTACAATTCATAAAAACCAAAACCAACTAAACAATAACTGCACAAGCTAAGCTGATTGACATACGAAAAATTGTCAACCACAACATGGCGTATGCGTTATGTCTGTGAAATTGGCAAGGTGCTTGTGGAGTCTCGTTGAGGTATTCAAAGGGGAATGTGTTATATGCCCAAGTTGAATGGAAAATTGCAAGTGCAAAGTTTTTGCTGCACGTTTTACGTTTCTCTTCTTCTTTTTTGTAGTCAAAGTTATTGTGCGGCTGTCAGAAAGTTTTTTGCTAGCACCTTCGGCAAGGTCCGGTTGCCATGATGCCACTCCAGCAAGCCAAAATCCAATAATGGCCTTTAACTTGGAGTTGCCGCAGATTTTCGCACACTTCCATACACGAGCACACACACATACAGACATACACAGAAGCTCCGTATTGAATTGCTCTCAAATA
This sequence comes from Drosophila mettleri, assembly GCA_035047625.1. Taxonomy (NCBI): domain Eukaryota; kingdom Metazoa; phylum Arthropoda; class Insecta; order Diptera; family Drosophilidae; genus Drosophila; species Drosophila mettleri. The sequence continues at coordinate 12,089,519 of JAWNPI010000035.1, read as the reverse complement.
CTAATCTACGCGCCATAATTGAAAAACTAACGGTTTTTGTAACGAGTTTTTCGTGCTTTACTGCAAGTGCTCTTTTTTTTCGAAACGTCTTTAGTTGTGTGTGTGTGTGTGTGTATGTGTCTGAGTGTGCGTGTGCGTGTCATACTTTCTCTTTCACACTCAGCTGCCGGGCATTTTCTGCTCTCGTTTCACTTTGCCTCCTTTCATGCCATAAAGCAGCAACAAGCATTTTTTCCTCAAAAAACACGCGCTCATATTTTTGCTGACTTTTCTGCGAATCAGAGGCAGAGACAGTGCACTCTACTCTCTTCTGCTACAGGTATATCACAGATGATACTTATAGCATTTAATATTTGAGTAACAATATAATATGCACTTTTATTTAATTTTAGTTAAATTATTAAATAATAATTTAATTTATTTATTTTTACCAAATTGCCTAAAAAAAAGTAAAGCATTTTCACCATTGCTTGCAGCGCCCACTTGGCTACAACAAGCCGAAGCCTTTGCCAAAGTAACCAAATGCACATTTTTCAGTGCAAGCAAAAAACAAATAAAAAATTTGCATGAAATTGAAAAAATATGATGACACCTTCATTGCAAGTGAAACAATAACAATAGCAGTTTGAGCGCAAAGTCCGAACTGAATTGGACAGTGGCGGCGAATTTGAGTGGGTCGAGTGCCAAGCGGCGCACGGGCATGGCAAGGGAGCGTGGCTATGGGCGTGGCAATAAAAGTGTTTGCTTTTGTGAGCTGGCTGACTTTAACAATTTAGCTGGGTCCAGATTTCTCGGTGCGAAAGTATAAAAACGGAAATTTCGAATCTCGCTTAAAAAAACTATGTCTTTGCGTGAAACGCGGATCATTTATAATACCCTTACTCTCAAATCACAGCGGATATATTGGCTTTATAAAGCTAATTTGTATACCAAAAAATTAACGATAAATATAGACATTTCTTTTAAAGTACTCGTGAAAATATTTATAAATTGCTTATATGTGTTTCAACTATATGTAATATATATTATTGTTATATATATTGTTCTTAATAAAATTTTAAGATTATAGGTGAGAAATTTAAAAAAAAAATGATTTTATGTATATTAAAGCTACATAAACTAATATATTCCTAAAATTGAATATTCAAACTTTTTTCATAAAATCTTAAAAATGTTTAGATAATTGCAAAAAAAAGTCGAAGTCTTAAAAGATTAATTTAATTTTTACATACATTTTTCTTAAATTAAAAAAGGAAGAATTACAGGTTCTAAGTAAGGGTGACATAATGTTAGTTTCAGTCCTAGAAAGAAAGCGATTTTTTTTTGTCGAGAGAAAAAGCTAATTTAGAATGCGAACTGGACATTCAAACGTTGGTTGAGAGATTTTAGCTTTTTTGTCACGATTTTAGCCGCGGTTTTTGTTGATTGGTTGCATTGTGCGCTGCATGTGTATTGGGATACTTAGCTTTTCGTTGAGGTTTTTTTTTGCCCTTAGCCCACATTGGAATATAGCTGTAGCTGAGAGTGTTTTCTGCGAGTGTAGCATGTGCTCATAGCTCAAATTACCTGCCCAAGTAGCGAACATTAAATTAAATACCTTTTGTCTGTGGCCATTAAATGAAACGACTGAGTCGAACTGCCAGTCGACCGAAAGGGGCAAGTAAAACCAACATGGGCCATTTTCAGGGGCGGACCGGCTCGGTGCCTTCGTTCCGCACCAAACAAAATGGCGTCACTGAAATTCAATCAATTCGCACGTGACATGATTATTTTATGCTTTTTATTTATTTATTGTGCATGTATTTTATTATTTTATTTTTACCTTTTTCGCTCTCGCCCTTTTAAAGGGCTCATGCCACAACGGACTGTCTGTATAAATTCGTGATCAAACTGTGAGTTCTTGCGCCGTCCAAGTTAACCCAAAAAATATTAAATGAATCGTTTCGACTTTAACGTAGCCGACATCTTTAATGAGCTTCGTGCTAAATGCGATTGCAATGGAATGTTGGCAGAAAAGGGTTAAAGTGTAAAAATTGAACTTTAGCTGCAAATGGGATTCCAAAAAAATTTTTTTGATTTTTATATTTTTGAGGAAATGAAGTACTAAATATTTTCAGTGAACTTTCAGGTATAATAAAAAAAGGATTATTTTTTCTAATTTTTAATTTATCGTAGTTTAAAATTAAAATTAAAATAATTAAGCTCAATAGTTATAGTAATATAAATAAATGAATATTTAATAAGAAGATACAAATAATAATAAAATAAATAATCTAAGTCATTTATTCATAAGAAGTAAAAAATAAAATAAATTAATTGATAATAAAATAATTGATGGTAATTATAATATATATATATTTAAGCATTTAATTTCTATATTTATATAAATAAAATATTTATTTCATATTACGCCAATAATTGTTAGTAAATATCCATCGATTGCCAGCAATGTAGTGTACCCAAAATTGTATGCTTTAAATACTCTTTAAAATCCAATAAATTTTGTAAAGTGCAAACCTTTTTTATGGACTGGGTTCGATAGCTTAATCCACCCAACTTAAGTTTGAGAAAAGTAAAAATCTGTTTTCGGATACTTGAATTTATTTCTGCCGCTTGACATACGCCAACCCAAACAATATGCCCTTCAATATCAAGGGTATGGCAGTACAAAAAAAAAAAAACAAACAATAAGGACAGCCAAAAGGGCCGAGTACAGCAACGTTAGGACATTCGAAACTTGTTAGTTACACTTAACGAGCCAAAAACCGTATTTAAGTCAAATAGGGGCCTGGGCAGAGTCCGTGGATGCGTCGAACGGACAGAGACGGTGTCTGTGGACGTTGGTGTCAAAGTAAATACAATCAATTTGATTGCGTTGCCTTTTTGGGCCTGACCCAACGGTCCATAGATTGATAATTTCATTCAATCGCCGTTGTCATTAAAATTGGCTATCGGGGCATTTGAGCTTCCTTATGTGGCTAGCAGCAAGAAAGTTTATTTGCACTAATGGGAACGAACAGGCACGTCGTCTATTCCTCACAGACAGCAGGTCGAGGTCTCACTGTATTTTGTTTGCTTCACACAGCAATACTTTTGCCTTTGTCGGACATTAACGAAATTAACTAACAAATTGTTTAAAGAAATCTATATTTAGTCACGTTTCGCACTTGTCAGCTATTGAAACTTAAAATTTGTTTGTTAATGTTTAACAATTTTATTTTTTTTTTGCTCCATCCAGATCCATACATTTAAATACTTATTAAGAATGTTTTCATTTTTCTGTATTATTAATAAAAATTGAAAACTTTTTAAGAATAAATATTCAGAACTGTCGACCTATAAATATATCCAAATCTCTTAACATTCCTTGCATAATATTATACCAGCTAATTGTTCTTTAAATTGTGCTCTGTATAATGTATTCGGAATTGGCCATTTGGGACGTTATTTGAAGATAAGTAACTGAAAACACGGAGGAAAGCGTCTGCGCGTAGAAACGATTAAATTTACAAAAAGCCAGATAAACAATAAATTTAACCTCTTAGTGGGCAAAAATACATAGTGAAACCCAAATCTTCGAGCATTCCCAGTACCAATGACCAAGGACCGAGAACGCGGCACGTTCACGTCCGTGTGATTTGCATTCGGTTGCGGCTGCTGCTGCCGTAGAAAGACACTTCGATTGTTATCTTCTAGTCCCTTTTTTGCGGCCGGATTGACAGGCGTGTGGCTGAAGCGGAAGCAGCGGTTCCAATGGCAGCAACATTCGTGCCACCCACTCCCTGTGGCAGCTTTTTTGTTGCCTATCTGTAGACATGTTGCACAGCTGTGGGGACTTTTCTGCTGCTTCTGCGCTACTTGTGTGTGCCTCTGTCAAATGGACTTATCGTTCGAGTGACAGCAGATCCGTAAGCGTCACTTGCCGCTGCCTGACTTACGGCAAGACGAAACCTACGCTCAAGTACCTGCTGGCTCAGCAAATGTTTCTCAATGGCTGCTTATTGAATTCATTTTCATACGCTCGAAGTCAGCATGCGGACACAAATCCCCGAATATAGCACTAAGTGATTGCTTGCCTGGACTAGGATATATTTGAAGAACGTATTGTATGTAGTTGAGAGCGTAGCAATAGAAAGTCTATTTTAAAAACATTTTCATACTAAACATAATATTTAAGTACATGGAAAATGAGAAAATTGATTTAAAAACTTTGGTTAATAAACCATAAAAAATAACTGATAACATTTTAATAATAATTTCATAAAATAATAAAAATTAAATTTTTAAATTAAATTAAGCGTGTATAGAATAAAAATTTAAATCTCTTTAAACTACGCTTTTGCTAGAAGCGTGTTATATTTTACTTCAGTAAATTTTTAATAAAGCTCTAGAAAAACAATTTTTGAGAAATAAAAATTCAAAAAATGTGGTTTGAGTTAAAATTAAAAAATTGTAATGAGAATTTCAGAGGGTTTTCTATAAAATTTTAATACCTAAATATTGTCAAAGTCTGCCTGAGTTGCTATTCAAAAGGTTTTTTTAGGCGATTGCAAGACATTTGCTTTTCTAAAATTGATTTTTATACAATAGATTGCCATTACTGCAATTGTTGACTTGATGACTTGCTGACATGTATACGCATCCGCATCCGTAGCTGCATTGGCATTCTCTTTCGCATTCGCCTCAGAATCCGATATGAAATCAGCGCATCGCATCAGTTGTCCCATGTGCAGTTGGGGACGTGTCTCCGATGCGGTGGCAGCTGAAACTCGCCGACTCCAATTGTGATTGTGGCACTGGTTTCAATTGCGGCAACGTTTACTCTGATTCAGACGAACAGAATTCCGACCGGGATCAGCACCAGGAAACAGAACACGCTTCTGTCAGTCTGTCAGTCTGGCAGCCCGCAGAATGGCTGCGACTCTTTGGGGCGTATGCAAATTTTAATTTCAAACATAGACACATAAAAATAAATTGTTTTTGCTTAACGCTGGCAACACTTGCCAGCATATGCACAACTTTTGGCACACAGACATACACTCACACACTTACACATATATGTGTCTGGCTGTGTGACATGCAGGCATTGTATCTGCAGCCTTTGAATTTGCAGAGTTTTTCCAGCTTTGCCTTGTCGTTTATCGCCTTAGTGCAAAAATTACGCCAGCTTTTATGCAATGCAGCATATTGATTTTTGATGTTTCCTTTTCCCCACATTTTTGTTGCATTTCCCTTTTTTGGAGATTATGGCAAAATGTTGCACAGAATTTTATTGATTGTCTTCCCTTTTGCCACATCGTCATGTAAAAATGTGTACATTGTTCACAGACTTTCGACAATTCAGTAATAGATAGAGCAAATATTTTGTTGCCCGGCGAATCGCCAGAAGACCTTGTCCAGGCTATGAAAATCTTATTTTGTTTGCGTTTCTAATATGCTTATAATATTGATAAAAGCAATATTGAACTTTATACACACACATAAATATATGTATTTAATGCTCCAATATATATATATATAAATACAATTATATATAGCTCTATATAAACGTAGTGATGTGTACCTGAAAATGCCTAAGGCATTCGCCCTTCAATCAGAGATACTTAGCCTAAGCCTTCATCATAAAGCACTGGTATTAGGAGATATGCAGCATTGCATTGGAGCTGCATAGGACTGTATATGAAAGATATAATTGAGCAGGAAGCTCCAAGCACAACAGCAAACCTTGGCTTTCAATTACTTGAGATTATAAACGCAACGGAGCTCGTTATTAAGCATTATACACAGGTATTAGAGCAAAATTAATCCCTGATAAGCAGCTCAATGCCATACAGCGTGAACGCAGCAAATTCGGTCAGAGAATGAATTCCACTTGCTCACAATAGTCCTTAAACATAATGAACTAAAGACAATACACAAGGTGTTAGCATGTGAAAACTATGAAGAAATTATTTGTATTGTATTAGGCATTGTATATCATTGAATAGATGCGTTTCTCGTATATATCACATATGAATTATCTCACATTATCATCGCACTGTTGTGACCTGGGCATAAATGGTTAATATAGTAAAAATTTGTGATTTTCTAACCCTCAATTTTCCCTTTCTCTCTCTCTCTTTAATTCTTGTTTAAAATCCCTTGTTCAACACACAGTTTGAATAGAATCTTAATGTCAATTTGAATACTTCCGCTGACACATACTCGATTAAAACACTTAAATTGCCTTTAAGGTACACTGCCATGTCTACGATATGTTTCAGTTTTCGTGAGGGTATGCTGATTGCCTCTTTGGGCATATATCGCTCATACGCCACGTTGCATTTATTTGTTCGTAGTCCTTTGAATGGCTGTGGCAGTGTGGCAACTGCAACTGCAACTGCAACTGCAACTCGTTAGTAATGGTCGTAAAAATCAAATGGGCCAATCGTCCTTCAGGCCCATCACCATTCGTGGGACCTGCCTGGTCTGACGTTGTTAAAAGTTGTCCTTGGGCGGCAGTTATGCGAGCTCAAGTCGTCGCAGTTTCTGCCATTTGCCGCTTGTTAGTAGTTAGCAGTTGTTAGAGTTTCCAGTTGACAGTCGCATTAGGCAAACATCGAGGCTTGTTACACAGCTACTTGTAGGGGAAGTTTTGCAACCTGAGCAAGCCTTTGATTTCAATCGTGTCATATTCAACGTGATTTATTTCCATTTCCATTTCCATGTATTATTTCAAGTTCAGCTTGTTAAAGTATGTTAAGCTTCGAGTTTCTAAAAGTTTTATTGCGTTTTGTGTTTTCTTTTTTTTTTGTTTTTGCTGCTATTGCCAATTTGTTTCGGTTGTTTGGGAAATTGCTCCGGGATATCTTTCAATTTTCCGTGCGCAGCAATCTTAAAGTATTTTATATTTTAAGCGTCTTCTTATAGTTGCATTCAATTTTGTAATACAAAAAGTTATATCCAGGGAAGTCCACTCTGGCAAAGCAAACATAAGTATATATAGATATATACAGAGAAATATAATAGAAAATTGATTTGCTGCGACAAGAAATTGCCCCTGGCGGCGTTGAAATAAATTCCGGGCTTTTGATCAAATCTGACAATAAATTTGTACAGAATTTTTCTTTTCCATAAACTCAAAAGAAGTTGCAAATTCACACTTTTACTGTATCTATGAACATATAAAGTTATAAGATGAGAAGTAATATGACAACCCATTTGGAATATATAAATTATAATATATTTAAAATTTTTAATTCTCAAATTGATTCTCCTCAAGGACCTTAGTCTACGAATGACTTGTGATAACCAATATATAAATTTAGAATAAAATAAATCTGTAATCAAGCGATATGTATTAAGTGGAGTAGTGTCAGTGGGAGTGTCGCTTTCCATATGCAATAGGTGCTCTTAAGATGAGTCTCTATTCAGTTTCGACTGGGCTGGACTTTTGCGTGAGATGCTCAGACCACCTGTCATCTCAGATAGGTCTTAGTGTTTCATATATAAAAAAAACTATCTAATTGGAATACACAAATCAAAACATGATATTTGGTTTATGTCAATTAAATTAATATCTGATCAAAAAACAACCGTTTTTATTCTTTAATATTACCATGATTTTTAATTTACAGTAAGAGCTAAGCTTAGCTAAGAGTGGACAACTTCAATCTAATACCTTATACAATTCACATATTTTACAATATACATATCTATGAATATACATCATGTATTTATACAACAACTTTTGACCACTGTACAAATTTTAAATACTCATGCTCAATTTATTTGCAAAACAGGATAACTCAGAAATGTGTTATACTTCTAAACTAATTTTCTGTTAAATTTATCTAATTTAGAAAGTTTTGCTCAACTATTTGCAATATAAATACGAGTATATTCATGAAATATTTTCATATTAAATAGCTTCGTGCACACATTAAAAAGTTGGCTCGAGCGTCTGTTAATGTGAAAACAGTAAAATGAGCATGTTTTCCGCGTGCAGTGTTGTTGTGCACACTGTTTGATAGGGTTGCCAGATTTTTGCCAAAGTTTACTACGGCACATGTCCTTAAAGTCAAATCTGGTTGGCTTCGCCTCGTCTTCTATTTGACTTAGTTGGCAGGCCAAGGAAAATGGATATGTTTATGTGTTGGGCTGTGCAATTGTTGGCCGCCAGCCAAGTGACTGCCTTGGACAGAAGCCGCCGACACTTTGGCCCATTGTGTTGTTGACACAAAAAAAAAAAAATAAAAAACAAAAACTTAACAGCAAGTACAAATTCTCAAACAAATAGTTTTTGACGCGCCCGAACCGCATTGCAGTCGGTGTCACTGTGAACGGATATCAGGCGACCAGAAGGCCAAGCAGGCCAAGAAGCCAAGAGACAGCAGGAGGTCGGCTCCTGTTCAACTGTGATGCAATTATTTGCATGAGGGCGCTCCCCTCTGAGTATACATAAACCCCACTGCAATCTGTTAAATGTCCACAAGAAAATACATCCAACATTCTTGACTTCAATTTGGGCCTCACAAGCAAAAAAAAATAATCGAAATCATTGGAATTTTATGTATTTAATTAGCTTAATATAATCAAATAATCAATGATCGGAATTTATTGTGACTTCCATTGTGCATTGTGCAAAGTAGATACAAAGAAATGCAATAAGGGGTTTGAATGCATTTTACGGTATTTGTGGGCCAACAGATTTTGAATATAATTTTGAAGAAAAGAATCTTTAAATAATTTGTATTTCAAGCTTTACGTAACAACAGTTAATATTATACTTTTACAAATTTATTTGTTCAAAATTGATGGAATATTCATGAAATTTTGAAATGCTTAGAGTGTAGCTTATATATATATAATAATAATATAATTACTTAAAGAAATAAATCTATTTGAATATATATATTTGTCCATTAAATATATAAATTATAAGATGAATAAATTCAATTCATTCTTATTATTATTTGAGTTTTACTTTACTTTTTTTGCAGCTTTTTTGAGCGCCCATGTAAACATGAAACATTTCGAATTTTCGCTGAAATCTGCTTTTATACACTCAGTCTTCCAAAACGCTAAACATTTTATGACGCTAATTGCATAATGCGATTAAAAATTAACTTTTAGTAAATTATGGTTGAGAGCTTAAAACTAATTTGGATCTCTTGCATGCTGCTTGGCATTGCTGTTTATTAAAATTCCAGGCAGCTGCGCTTTTGAGAGCTCATAAAAAACGCTACTAAAATTAGCTATAAATCAGCAAAGCGGTACCAAGATATATATATATATATATATATATATATATATATATATATATATATATATATATATATATATATATATATAAAACTGACGTAAGTTTTTAAGCTAAAATGAAGCCATAAATTATACGAACTAATAATTATATGCCATCAAATTGTTGTAAGCCAAAGCAAAGCAAAGTCAAGCCAAGCCAAGCCAAGCCAAGGCAAGCCAAGCAGGCAGCCAGTTTAACGGCCAACATAAATTATAGACATTTAAAATGGGCCAAGCGGCGTGGCGTAGAATATGCGATTTTTATCACAGTTTATGCACTGCACACAAAGTTAACATAATAAGGTCAACACGCACAGGATGTGGCAAAAAGGGAGTGCTTGCGCCTGATAAGGGCGTGGCGCGTGGGCGTCGCTTTAATTAAACAGCAAACAGAGCCCAGCATCTCGCGTTCGCATTAGAGAGCAAAGTTCGAGGTCAGGCCGTGGAGCCGTGTGGTCGTATGGCCGTGAGGCACGGCGATTTCGTTCCTCTTTTTTACAGTCGAGCAATTTGCAACAAAATTAGCCGAAAACGTTACCAGCCAGTCAGCCAGCCAGCCAGCCAGGCCGTGCTCATTGAGGATTACAGCGTAAACAAAAGATTGGGTTAAGGCTGAGTCTGCATCTGTCTGCGAGCGTTTGTGTGTGTGTTTCCAGCGTGACATTTGTCAAAGTATCTATGGCATTCCCGTTACTTGCCAATGGCTCTGCTCGCTTTGACAAATGTGCTGTTGCCGTCTCCAGTGTGGATTCTGGCTGCTCGTAAAGTTTGAGGATGCTCAACACACTTAGCAACAACGGCAAAAAAAGCATTTAAATTTTGTAATTTAAATGCAAATTGACAGGCAAATGACAAGCATTGCAATTAACGAGGGACTAGCGGGCGTATACGCAATGCTTGTATACTCATTGGCACAACACAGAGCAACAAGGAGCATGGAGAACAAAATGCCAAAAACATTCTCGAATAACCACAAAAGATGACTGTAGCCATAATAGCTACGAAACGCATTATTTAATGCTCTTTCTGCTAGACAGAGAAATACAGACAATCATGCAAATCTCTTTTAGTTACAGGAATTGCAGAACTTGCCGGCTGCTGGTCTGGAAAATGAAAACAAAAAATACCGTGTATTTTTGCGAAGCTTTTCCAACTTTGATTATCATAATGGTTTTGTTAAGATTCTTGTTTATTATATTGTTTTTTTTTTTTTTTTTTTTTTTTTTTTTTTTTTTGTTAAAGAAAATTGTTTAATTTGTGATACGTTCATTGATTATTTTTATTAATTAATTTCATTTATTTTGAACTCTTAAATAATTGTTTAAGAATTGTAGCAAGAAACTGCACTGAAGTGAGGTTGGAGCTGAGGGAAATTGTCGCTCTCCATATACTTGCTCTTGTTTGCTCACTCTCTGGCATCGGTAGCTACACTAGGACTTGGCCTTGATAGTGTCTCATTAAATATTGATAGAGTCTGTTAACATATAAAAAAGTTTTTTAATTAAATTAAATTTTAAAATTTTTATATTGTTACTAATCATTTAATTATATATCATTAAGAAAAAATATTTTAAGTTAATTAATTAATTTATTTATTTTTTATGACAAAATAATAAATTATTCATTTCTCTTTATTTTATTTCCACTTACTTTTTACTTTATATTATTTATATTTTATTTATATTAATTGTTAAATTTTATATTTATAAAACTTAATTTTGGTTTGCAGTTCTGCTTGCGTTTGTGGTTTGAACTGCTCACCAACACAAGAGCTAGCTTAACACGCAATCCGAATAGGAATATGTAGAATTGCCGGCTGAGCCACACAGGCCAACGTTTGAAAGGCGAATCGTGTGCAGAGGCCACTCATTAAAAGTCTTCAAGTGCCCACGCAAACCGCTCAAAATTGCAGTTCAGGACTAAGACTATTACGAGCAGCGTTCCTTAAGCTTCGAACTGTCACTTAATGTGTGGCGTCGATGTCGACTTCGCAGTCGACGTTAGCGTCGGCCTTCGAGTGAGTCCTTCGTGCGGCTGGCGTTTCGTTTGTTGGGTGCCATTTGGCAGGTTGAACTCTGAAGGCGTCGAAAAGGCCTAATTATCTTAATTAATGAGTGCGAAAGTGAAATTCGTGGAAGACAAATGTGCCGGGACTGCTTCTCGTTTCTCAGTTGTCGGCCGTTGGTTGTTGGCTCTCGGCTGACGGCTGTTCGTCGCGGCGGCAGTCACTCATTGGCGTGCACCACAAGGACGTTTGTGGCTGCCGTTTTAATTGTCTCGCTTTCTGAGTATGTATGTGTGTGTGCAAGAAGAGGGCGTGTGTGTGTGAATGTTTGTGGGTGATTTTCATTAATTTTGCTTCGTTTTTGTTGCTGCGGAAGATTTTGGTTTATGTGCTGCGCCACTCGCTGCTGATGCTGCTGGTGTTGCTGCTGACGGTTCGCGGTTTTTTGGGCTTGCCACAAACCGTAGTAAGAAAAACAAGAAAAAAGCATTGGCAATGGCGATTGCTCGCGGGGCTCTGACTGCAAGAGCGGTAAACGACAATAAGTTAACTGAAATCGGGTGCAACCGACTGTGCAATACTCAACCGAAAATATTATAGGAGAGCTACAGCAATTTCATCCGGACCCAGTAAACTGAGCCATATATGATAAATTAATGAAAGAGCAAGGCGATAAAGAAAAGTCGGTTGAGCTATAGGCTTTTAGGCGCCTTCTGTGAAGAGGGGGAAATGTATATTTGTATGTGGACGCTAAGTGCAGAGCTTGATTTAAGTAAAGAGAAATGATAAATGTATGTGGAGCGCATGTGGAAGCTGTAAATAAAGTTCTGATTTCATGTAATGGGGCCGATGCATTAAATATGCCCACATGCTGTTATCAGCCTGTGGATGCCAGCTTGCTCAATTTGTATCTCGTTGCCAAAGAGTTTCTTGACGAGTGCGCAAACGCATTCCAGTGAGAGGGACAGCGCGCACGAGAGAGTGGATTTCATCGACTGTGGATTGTGTGGATTGCACACCAGAGTCAAAAATTAGCACAAAACAATCAACATTCACGCATTGTGCTTCAGCCACTTTGCTGCTGTCGGGCGGGTGGGCGAGGGAGACAGACAATAAGGTGTTTCTTTCTCATTGCTTGCATGCGTTAAATATTTATTTATGCTAAAAATTACATTTCAAATATATATTAAGTATTATCGTTTGCACATTTTTGTTTCATTTCAGTTGCTGTTATATAAGTTTCCTGGCGTTTAGTATTACGATTTTAGATTAGTTGAGTTCTGTTCTCCATATAGGGCATTGAGAAGCAGTGGAGCAGTGACGCTGGCAGCTCTACGCTGCTGTCGTCTGCTGCTGCTCCTGAGTGGTCGTCGTGGAGGCCACCGTGGTGGACTCGGGATTCTTTTCACTGATGGCGAGCCACGGGCAACGCTTCTGCAGCTCCATGCGGTATCTGGGATGGCTGATCGCATACACGAACGGATCTATGCATGCCACCATCTTGCACGTGCAGGCTGGTATCATGGTGACGCCCGGCGTCAGCAAGTTCTTGTCCCCGAAAGCGCCAATCAGCGACATTACGCCATACGGCGTCCAGGAGACAAAGAACAGAAAGCAAATGGTGATTGCCGCCTTGGCAATGCGTATCTCGGCCGTCTCCTTGCTTTTATCTACATTGGACCGCAGCGACTCGACGTTCATCTTCTTGGCCTGGTCGCGCAATGCCTTCTCGTGACTGAAGACGTGGCTGACAATCTGGCTGTAGTAATACAGAATCATGGTGGTCGGGCAGCAGAAGCTGAAGAAGAAGATGGTCGCCACAAACATGCGCGTGTCAAAGTTGTCGGTCAGATAGTCGAATGTGCACGAAGTCAAATAGCCCTCGGGCACAAAGCGACCCCAGGACTCCGTGTAGCAGGCCACCACAAAGGGCGTCGCATACAAATAGATGAAGAGTATCATTGCTATGGCCTTGCCATGCGTCATTTTGCCCTCCATGGGCCGTGTGATAACATTGTAACGGTCATAGGCGATAAACGCATTGGTTGCTCCGGCACCGATGCCCGTGTAGGAGCCAATGATGCCGTAGATCTGGCAGCCCAGGTTCCCGAGCGCAAAGCCCTGATTGAAGCTGTTATAGATGAAGATGGGCGTTTTACTCATCATGAAAAAGTCACAGATGGCCAAGTTGATCACTAGTATGTTCGAGGGCGTTCGCAGCGACTTGGCGGCCGAGAAGACATAAATGACCAGACCATTGCCAATCAGGGACATGGCCGTAAAGAATATGTAGAGGGTGCCCAGCAGATAGTTAAGTGACTCCGGCGGCTCTGGATATGTTAGCCAGTGCTCGGGTATGTGTCGCAGCTCATCCGGTGGCACATTCCAGCCCAGCAATCGTGCCTCTGGCGACAGACGCGCCTCTGGTCGCAGCACCGTCGACACATTCCCGATGCCACTGATATTGTACTCCATGGCACACAGCTGGGCTCCGTGGTTGCCCCAAGACAAAATTAAAGTGGCTCTGCTTACCGTTTTATATGCTCGCTCGCAATTGGATTAGCCCCATATCTGCATTAGCATTTGTGGATTACAATGCTGATTCGACTAATCCGTTAACCAAATTTGCTGATTTGGCTAGTTTGCTTTGATTTCCCATCGCCCGCTTTAATCTGCTATCCGTAGAAAGCGAACTATAAAATCCCTACATGCAAATGATTGTTTCATTACCATTTTAATTTTTTCTGTGTTCGGTTGTACTAGTTTTGTGTTAAACGTAAAGTATATCAATTTGTTATTTTACTTTTTGTACAGAAGGCTTAGGATTTATTCAAGTTCCTTAGATATTTATTTTATTTTATTTATTTATTGTTAAGATTTAAAAAGAACATCGAATTACTTACAGCTCGTTTTACATTGCACAATTACAAAATAACAACGAATGAGTTTATGCTATATATATAACATATTTTTTTTAAGAAATAAATTTTTGCAGCTCAAACGACAAATACGAAAATAATTGAAAATCTGATGGCTCGATTGAACAAGGGCCAAATGGAAAATAGAAAATCTAAAATGGATTCATTTTCATTTATTCATTTGTGTCTGCCAAAGTGTGTAAAACTATTTACTTTACACACTTTTTTTCAGAAAATATATTTTTTTTTATTTATTTAAAATTTCTTCCATCAGCTTTTTGAATTTGACATTCGCTGTGAACTCGTATATTTGTGTTCAAATTCAATTTAAATATTTTTGGTAGTGAATATAATTATTTTCTTATATTTAGGATAAAGTTTTACTTATATTGGTCAGTGTAACTGAAATCTAAGAAATTATATTTATAAATGTTTCTTGCACACAATTTGGAATTTGGATATTATATATATATATATATATATATATATATATATATATATATATATATATATATATATATATATATATATATATATATATATATATATAAATATGTGGCTAAAATCATTATGGAGGAGCTTTCATTTGCCACGCCCCTTATTAACTCATGAAACAAAAGTGTAGCATAGTTTCATGCAGTCCCAAGACACTGACGCACACAGAAACAAACGCACAGATGTGCAGATATGCGTGCGTGTGTGTGAGTTTGTATGTAAGTAATTATGTGACGCTGGTGTGTACACCTACAATTTGGGTCATAAATCATATGGAAAAAGTCCACAACGGCATGCAAATAATCCCCTGTAGCCCCGTTAGTTGTCGCACACACACGCTCACGTACACACGCAAAAAATTCTATACTCAAAATCATAATTCCAATAGAACATATCCCTATGTGTAGCTGTGCGTGTGTGTGGTGGGGTCTGGGTACTGCTGGTGTGCATGTATACACATGCCTACCAATATGCTGAAAGTACCTACAAAGATTGATTTCCCTTTGTTTGCCTTTTAGCGCTGGGATGTGTTCACCTCAATTCCCGGCCACCCAATCGCCTTGCCAACCATCATGGCCCATAAAGCACACATTGGAGGCCGTGGGGGGCCGTGAAAATGCCTCTGCTAAAATAATAACTACGAGTATGTTGAGCGAGTATTTCGAATCCCGCGTCGAGCTTTCTTTTTTACTTTTCCTTTTTTTTTTTGTTTTCGTTGGAACAGGGTGAGTGACTCCATTGAGAGCAAACACTTCCCAATGGAGCAGCCAAGTGCCGTGGCGGCTGCATTTCTCAGTAATTAAGTATAGCTGTTTGCGGCATGTGAGGCGCCCCGTGGCGTCCAGATGCTTCAACTTGATTAGAGCTAGCAAAATTGAACATGTTTCATCTCGCTTGCACCCTCCATCTCCCACTCTCTCTTTCTCACACTCTTTGTCTGCTTTGATTTTAATTGTCGTTGGTGTCTCGAGCACTGATTAAAGGATTTCATTAGACAACTGCGGAAACGGTGTCAACGACAATTGATAGCATCCGGATACAATTGATAGTTGTCAATGAAATACAAAGAGCTTCAATAGATTTTTCACCTGCACTAATTTCAATCGGGAACGAGACTCCATTTTATTAAACTACATTTAATTAATTTACAAAATAGTTTTCGCACAATTTGTATATTGCAGATTTTTAGTATTTTTTTTTTGTAGGTAGTCAGTATTAAATTTTAGCGGCTAGAAGGTTTTAACTTACTCATAAAATGTTAAAATATATATAGATTAATTAACCGAAAATTATATTCTCAGACATATGCATACAAATTTGATCGAATATTAAAACTATATTATATTTTATATTCTGCAGAACTAGCCTTGACCACCTCTACAAATAGACGCATAAATTCCGTATTTGTTTTTAGCCTAGGAACTGCAATCTAAATGATGAAAATTTAAAATTTTTAAGCTTAATAAGTTATTATCAATTTGCTCTATGCAGCACATAAATGAGTTTTGAACTTTCTTACTATTGTTCTGTATAATTTTGCCTTGAAATAGTTTTATTATTTAAGAATAGTTAGTAAATAAATTAGATTTTGGCAGCTGCTTCCCTTTCTTGGTCATCCAACTGTTTCCATTTAGAAGCTAATTACGCAGTCAGGTGAATGCTAACTATGGCTACGGGTAATAATTTGTTGTTGTTGCTGTTGGCGTTGCCATTGCTGTTGCAGCTGCGACCGAGTGCTGGTCGTTGGTGTTTGCTTGAACTTATGTATTTGTATTCATTAACATTACTGTTGTTGCCGTTGTTGTTGCTTTTGTTGTGATGGTTGCTACGGCAACAACAATAGGCATGGCTGCGTCTTGACTGCATTGCAATGCAGCTAACAGCAACACACTTTAACAACGGCAACAACAAGCTGGCCCAAGGGTATAATTCCAATTTCAACACTTTACAAACACGCCACAGTTGCGTCATTAACTATAAACTTTGCATGCGAAACGCGTCTGCCAAAGCAAAGTTGTATTGGTGTCTATGCTACAATGACTCTTTCAAAGTTTGTGTGTGCGCGTGTGTGTGTATGTGTCTGTGCTTTAGGTGGCACTTAGTTCGCTCTCTGACGGAAATGACCGGGAGCAGCATTGCCATAGACAGAGCTAAGAGTTCAACGCAACGTCAGGTACAGCAGCAGCGACGGCAGCAGCCATCAGCAACCAGCAACCAGCAGCAGCACCACCACCAACAATGGCAACTTGTGCAACTTGCAACTAGTAACTGCAACACAGCCCGAACACAAGTTACCCTTGTTGTTTCATAAAACTTTATTGTTATATGTTTTGCTGTTTGTGCAATGCTTCATGCTGAACATTAAATTATATCCGCACGCGTTACCACCAGTAACAATCAGCAAACAGCCCTGGCTGATACTGATGCAACGATAACAATACAATTGCAACAAGTACTGTGGACTGCCTCTGGATTTGTCTTCTGCTTTTGTCATTCAGCCGCCTTTGCTTTATAACCTTTTTCACACTCTTCTTGACAAACATAAATCCAGAGCATCTTTTATCTCATTTTATCTCACTGATGACATCAATTTCTATAGATGCCGTCATTTTAATTGGCATTTGCCTGGGTTCAAAGAAATTTTTCATTTATGTGACACGTAAACTTGTTTACTGCGTTTGACAAATTATTTTATCGTTTTGCTTTTAAACATTTTTTTTAATATTTTCTTTAAAAGAATTTACTTTTGTATTGCAATAACCCATGGAATGAGAGAAAAATGCGAATATATATTATTTACTAATTCACTCAAGATGCCGAGAATAATATGATATAAAATTGAAAATGTCTGCAGTGTTAAATTTCCACTAAGAAATCAATCATATTTATAGTTTGTAAAGTCGTAAAGTCAAGGTCAAGTATTTGTGATGGGCCTAAAAATTAAAAAAATAATTGCTTAATATTATCCATTTATGAACAGGATTTAGAACTTTAGCTTGTTTTATTAAGATTATAAACTGATAAGTAATATACTTTCTTTTGAATTTTTATTTATAGTCTCTGATTTTCTTATCATAAAATAAATTAAATATATATATTTTTACATTTAATTCCAATTAATATTAATAAATACAGGCTTTAACTAACAGGCTCAAAACTAACATCAAGAATATTACAGTCAAAGATAAAAAAATAAATTTCTCATTGATAATATCTTTAACCTAACTGACGACATATTAAATTTAAAAAATATATTTAATAAAAATAGATGTCTCTTCAAAAAACAAATTTTATAAACTTACAGTTGATTTTTCTTTTAAGCAAATAAGTAATAGAAATATTTTAAGTATTAGTGATCATTATAATTTTTACAACAATACATAGTCGATGCGTTTCATTACTGTGTTCGAAATACTTTTTCATTTTATCTTAAATTTGATATATGCAGATAAGCATATATCGTTTGCACATGCACAGGTTGTTAGAGTTTTGCTCTTTTGCTCCGTTTGCAGCAATCACGGATAGAAGTTTATTGAATTTCTAGACAGCAGAGCAAGTGGTGTATGTGGTCCGTGTGTGTGTGTATGTGTGTGGCCAGGTGTTGCCAACTTTTAGCTGCACTCTGTGTTGCGCTGTTTTTCTTGCACCGCACCGGCACACCAAGATACATGGTTACTCAGGCTTCGTGATATTTGCTGTGCTCTATCGAAAGAAATATATGGGGTAAATGCAAAAAATTGCTGCATACTTGGGGGGCGAAGCCAGCCGCAAAGTGGATTCTTTTATCAACAGACGCTAACTTCCGTTTGGGGCAATCTCGATGCGGATATATTAAACTTATTTTTACAGACACTCTGTTCGCTTACTCTCTTTTTCTCGTTTTTTCTTCAGTCGTCGTCTTTCACTCGCTCATTACTTCATATATACTTGTATTACTTTTAGCTGCGCCTCCGCCGGATCCGGACTATGGCTTTGGCTTTGGCATCACTTCCGGCCTGTGGCACAGATTTAGGGAGCGCGATAAATTTGCCACCCCAGGGCGGTTTTCAACACTGGCAGCCATAGCAGCCTGGGCAGAGGATACAAGGCATGGATGTGAGCTTAATATTTCTCAACTTGAAGCGCTCGCTACTTCCGCACATGTTCTATAAGAAAGTCTATGTGCATACACATACACACCCACCCCCACACTGCCAGACAGAGTAAGGTTTTTCGTTTTATTGCTCAGCATTTTATTGCACAAATTTTAATATTTATTTTAGATGTTGGTTTATTTTTCACTCTGCCCTCGGGCAATGCCAAACACGACTGACTATATGTGCGCTAGTCTTTGCGTGTTTCTGCATGCCGCTGTGTGTGTGTTTGTGTGTGGTCTATGGAAACACGTACACTTGCACATTTTTTCTATGGCTCATGCAATGTTTAGTTGACTTTTTCTCTAAAAAGCAGTTGCGTTTTAATATCTAAAAAACTTGAATGGCGCATTTTAAGGCAGCCAAACAAACACAAATAGAAAAATAAAAGTAGAAATGCACAAACCTAGCATATATATATATATATATATATATTTATATATATATATATATATATATAAATCCTTCAGTTTGGCTTAATTTTCTTTATTTTTTGGAAAATAAACTTTGAAATTGTTTTAAAGGGCTTCAAAATTAGCTTTGATCGTAGATTCATATTTCTCGTTGACCACGAAAAGGAAGGAATTGAGATTCCTTCTGTTAACTTGAAAAGCTTGGTCGAAGTACAAAACGGCTTAGATAAGTATTGAATTCATATTTTGCAAAACATCTATTGGTTTTCAAGTATTCATAATCCTATTATCGTATATAAACTTTAAAATATATAAAAATAAATGTTTTTTTTTGTAATAACATGCAAATATTTTACTGTAATAGGATCAGTTATTCAGTTTGAATAATTGGATACAAATTGAGTAGACAGATTAGATAGAACAAATTGTATAACATTGAAAACTTAAATCTTACAAAACTTTTAGCTCTATTCAAGTATTTTTCCTACAAAATTTAAAAATGTAGATAATAGAGTTTTTATTTAAGTCTAAATAGATATAATTTATTTATTAGTTTTAAATTCAATATTTCATGTTATTTAAATTGAAATAATATTAGTAAATACATTATACTTAAATTAGCCAATTAATAAGATTATTATTTCTTCGATTTATTTTCTGTGCAGATGCTTAACTGTCATGCAATTACGAACTATTGTTCTGCAACTTAAATTTTATGGACGATGAATTCAGCTTTCAACGAATTCCCTGCCTTCTGACACTTGCATTTAATTTCTGAATTATTAATTGATATTTTGATCTAGAGCTTTCAGCTTGATGTCATTCAGACCTCATTATCATTGGTCATTCGATACTCTGTATTATTGCGAGGCAGGCACATGCTGTTTGACCTTTTATATCGACTCTAATTAGTTATGAAACTTAAGGCTTGCATTCATGTTGTTTTCAGAAAAATATAATTCTCAAAAATATAAATATAAAATAATAGAGAGCGAACTTACTTGATTAATACAGGACGAAGTCATAAAGTATTTGCACGTCGTATACATTGAAGCGTATGAATCTACTGATTAATACTCAATAATTTGCGGACTTACATGTGCATTTTTACGGCATTGGGCTTTGGGATAAGCGCAATTCATGAATAAATCATTTGTCAATTCTTTGCCATCATAGAGAATATTTCAGATGCGAAAACTCGAACAGATGTTGACTGACAGCGATTTTTAATTAATCGATAACTATTTATTAATTGTAAAAAAAGGCAGAAAAATTTCATTAATAGTATGTAGAACCATAAATAATATTCTGCTGACAGTACTCGACTAGCGATACTCCTTTTACTAATGATGCATAAATTATAATTATTAATAAAAATTCATACTTGTAAAACAAAACTTATATATTAAGTATTAATTAATTATATTAAATTTCTTATAAATTCTATTTTAGCTTTACATTGCCTATTGTTTTCATATAAATACATATATTATTCATATACATATTAAGTTCAAATTATATCATTATATCACGGATTGTAATGAAATAATATATATGTTTCTTTCATATTAGCACAAAACAATTGTATTTTCAGTGCTCGATATTTAAAGGTGAGCAATTATTTACTAGCTAGTGTATCCGACGGAAGTAAGAGTGTGTCAGTTCAATAAATGTTGAGTTTAATTGCGTATATAACATATTTTTGTGTC
This sequence comes from Drosophila mettleri, assembly GCA_035047625.1. NCBI lineage: Eukaryota > Metazoa > Arthropoda > Insecta > Diptera > Drosophilidae > Drosophila > Drosophila mettleri. The sequence goes on along the minus strand of JAWNPI010000035.1, from coordinate 12,068,564 downwards.
CTGAACCAATTATAAATTGCACTTCAGGGTATTAAAATTGATGAAGGCGTGTCAGACCATATTTTTCATCAGTTGACATTCTGTGTTGAATGAATCCTGTCCGTATATAAGAAGGCGTGAATAAATAATCTAAAAATATACTTTTAATCATTACACATGTTAATTTTGAATAGATCCAAATTTGTTTTAATTATTGAAAATAGAGTTCAGTTGAAGTCATACATATATATTGAAATATTTATACTATCCATCTATAATCATTCATACATATATATTGAAATATTTATACTATCCATCTATAATATGTATAATATATATATCTAAAAGCCAGCAGACTTGTATATTGCGATTGAGTTGGTTAAGATCACCGTCTCATTCGTCTCTGTGTTGAAGCAGATTATTTATGACAAAAATTTTAAAATTTTGTATAACATATAGTTATTAAAATTGCTTATATTCTTGTTCTTTTTGATGGTTTTATACATATTGAGGCGTTCGAGGAGCATCAAATTCAAAATATAACGAATCCCGTGAAGTCACGAGACATCTGTAAACTGTACGCTGGCGCGAGAGCCCTAGGAAGACGGCGGGCAAATTGAAGAAAGAGTCTAATAGTCACATTGTGCTTTGGTCCGATAGCTCGCAAGCGTTTTAAATTGGCACATAAGCCTTTGATGTGGTTGAGCATGGGGCAGAAACAGTTGAATGAGCGTCGGGTTAGCTTCTATCATAGACAAGGGATCCCATCTGGAATCGGGACCATTAAACGGCAGTGGGTGGTGGTCCTAACACAAATCCTTCACTTGGCGACTTCAGGCGACAATGCACAGCCGTCGAAACGATAATTCGCAATCAGCATCAGTCTTCGAATCATCATCAGAGTGCAAACGGAGCGACTTTGAAACGGGCTCTTGACATTCTCAACAATGGTCCAAACATAAGCAATACTTTAATACAATACCGACCTCAATGCACCTCAAACAAAGGCACAAGAGATCTATCTGTAGTGACTTGAAATCAGACTCCTATCCACAATATTCAAATGCGGTTTCTCTAATTACAATTACGTTTGAGGTCAGCTGTGTGTTGTGCAGTTGAGCTGTTAAGCATTCGAGCAAGTATTTGAGCATTTGTGGGCCTTTCGACCCTGCTTCTCATTTGCAGTTAATTAGTTAACCCCAACTGCATTTGATTCAAACGTGCTTTGAAGGTTTGACACCTTTGCTCTAATTAAGGGCTGGCTTCAGGCCCTTTTGGAATCAGTATTCGCACTAAAATTTCACAGTGTCCAGTTACGAAATTTGTAGACATTAATTGAACCGCAGAATGCCTTTGTTCGAAGACGGATTTCAAATATGCAATTTAGTTAGTGTATACCTTGAGGCAATCATAAGTTGTTTTAGTTGTGAAGACGCTAGCAATTTCTAAAATTGAATTTTAATAATAAGACAATAAAAGTTTATAGAAATAATAATACTATTCTGCAAAGAAAATCTGAAACAATAGTGAAGTCGGGTTATTATTCTTTTTTTTTTGTTTTTCACTCAATCATGCAATGTTTAAAGTATATTCAAAGCTATATATTTGATATATGTACTTGCAAATTATATTTCTCTCTCAAATAGTTCTGTTAGTTAATTGCTGCTGCAGGTGCAGCAGTTGCGGTCATACATCCATATGTAATGCAGATGCGCCTCAACTTGTAATAGACCATTGTTGTGTTCGTTTGGAACTTAGATTTGTTAGCTGACATGTTTGTAAACTATCCTGCTGGTGGCCCTGTCATTTACTCAGTGCACATGCTGTGCTGTCTGCTAATGCAATTTGTTATCTCTGCAGTTAACGAAGCTGGTATATCCGTTTATTGGTCACCAATTTGGGCCTAAGCCTGATATTGTCGAGTCATGTCATGCAATCAATATTATTCTTCCCGGCCTCCTCGATAGTTGCTAGCTCACTGCCTTATGCATAGGTAAGCTTGTGAGGGCAGATTAATTTACCTTAATGATAATCAAATTGCCAAATGAGTGCACACTGAGAACTGTTTATTTAGGATTGTCCCTTCAAACATGTATCTATTTATTTGATGTGATATATTAATATTATATTAAATACTGCTCTGTAAACCGGCATGGTCTATCTTTGCACCTACATTTATCTCACTATTTGTTTTGCACTATATCTAAATCTAACTATCTGTAATATCACTGCATTGCTTCCTTCCCTTTCAGAGTCTAGAGCTCGGGCTAGGCCGAGTTGCCGCAGCTTAAAAACTATTCTCTTTATTAGCAAAAAATTACTATTTAGTTAATTTATTCTTCTTCTTCTTCTTCTTCTTATATTTACGAATTTCGGAAAAAATATAGTTAATATTTTTATTTTATATCTCTGCTTAAGATTGTTAGCCCTACAAATTAAGCTATAATTTTGAAATAAGTTTACTTATTATAATATGAGTGAAAAATCTTCATAAATATATTTAATGGTAATAAAATTAATGTACAATCTTAAATAATATGTTTTAATTTTAAATATAATGAAATTTTTATTTTTTTAATAACTTTCTACCTTTTAAATATTAATGTATGTGTACTGAAAAATTTATATGATATGAACAAATATATTTTTGTTGAAATTTAATTTTATTATGTTGTTAAGCTTATTACCTTAATTTGATAATGAAAGTTTTGGACTTGAAGAGAGTTCAGAGATAGCATTAATTATAATTTTTTGATGATGGCTCAGCTTGCTGTTTCAGCAGCTTTTCGAAACAAAATTAGCAATATCAATTAAAGTCTACGTTTATGAAACTACCAACAGCTTAAAAGTGGGAAAATTCAAAGTTGGCTTATTTTGGGCGTCAGTTTTATGTGTTGATACAGGGCTATTTGCATTGTTATTGGTTAACTTGATGACTCTAAGGGCTATATGTTGCACATAAGTGGCACTCATTAGCCCATCACACAAACGTACACACGCTTTCACCCACTTCTCTGTTTGTGTGTTGTATGAGCATCAACATTTTCACAGGCCAAGCCATATATCTAGTGTCCGCCCATGTACATATATAATGGAGGACATGTAAAGCCAACTTTACTTACAGTTAACGAACCTAAAAGGCATTTAATATTTATGAACAGAGAAGCATGTAATAAAATTACAGGCAACTTGCCGCAGGCACAAACGGTTTTGAAATTCAAGCAATTAAAACGGAAAATTACATTAAATTTTCAGGCCAGCCCAGTGGCCAAGTAATTAAAGGCTATACTAAAGCTAACCTTATACGAGTGTGTCGGCAAGCGAGTGTCTAGAATATGTTGCAATAAAATAGATTCTTGGCCAAGCCACGTGTCAGCCGTCGTCGTTGCAATTTGACACAAGCATCGACAAACAAGCCAACGAAAGAACCGCAGAGCGAAATACTGCGTGTCCATTGTGGCTCGTTTGTATAAGTCGAATGTGTGAGTGTGTGTGTGGTATGCCCAAATTGTTGACTTGTCTTCAACACGATGGCGTTGATGTCTTGTGGCTGGGATTATAAAATTAGTGACATGACAGTCACAAAATTGTCTAATTGTGCTAACATGCTTCGGGATACGCTCTTTCTGCTATATATATATATATATATATATATATATATATATATATATATATATATATATATATATATATAACCGTATATCTCACATCGTTTCTTTTTTATTTTTGTATTTTTCTGCGTATCTGTTTATGACAGTTATCAAATTTTTAATAACTTTCCTTAACAATCGAAAATTTTGTAACAGTTTCGTTGACATGCTTGTGTTTTAAGTTAATTTTTTTCATTTTTTAATCACGACTGCACATTGAGGCCTTGGAAATATAAAAGAAAATGTCACCATAAAAATAATTTAAATATTTAAAAATATTTAAGACTGTTTCACATAGACGCAGAATGAATAACAGTAACTCAATTTCAGCAGTTATCGTTTATTGTTTAAAAGTATTCATTTATTAAGGTATCATTGAAAGCACATTGAGTATGTGCAATGTTTATTCTTATCTAATTAATTTGCAAGTAAAATATTTATTCACAAATTGACTCTCGTATGATTGATTTCCTCGACCAATTACTTAGGGTTAAACAACTCTTTAACACTGTAACTTGGACTTATTACAACAGCAATTGGCAATACCCACAAGATTTTTAGGCAACCAATTCATGCTTAATGCAAAACTAATTGATTTAAAATAAGTAACTTTAGACAGTGCCTTTAATTAATACAAATGCAAGCAATTTTAATTGCTGCATCTTTGTTGCCGATGAGACAATGCAATTTTACATGCAAAATAATTTTAGTGAATGAATTTTAAATACATTTTATTTTCCTTGACATTTTGTCGATTTGCAAATGTAAATAGCAAATTATTCAAAGGGTAATAATGTGTAATATAAAGGCAACAAATTTGATTAGCTCGCATCAATAAGTTATGCTACTAAACCAATCCTGTGCTAAAAGAGAATCTCTGAGTGTGACTGAGGACGCGAGGGGAGCGAATGCAGTGAAATATTTCATCTAGATGAAACGCAAATGTTGAATGTTCTGGTTACAGCACGCTAAAAGCTTTTGGAATATTATAGTCTCATTTCGGGACATTAGATTTCCTTTGGCCGAGCATATTTCTCGATGACCAAACTGAGTAATCTTCAGATATTTAGATTGCATTCTAAATGATTTCTAAATGGGACTTAACAAATGTATTTGCCCAACTCTCATGGGGCTTATGGCAAGAGCCGATCATCAGCAGGCAGCACAAAGAGACTTATATATTTATAAATATTTGGATAGCTTCAAGCAACAAAAAGTGTCCTGCAGCAAACTTGTTCGCTTTATGCGAATCTATTTAACTTGGGCGGGGTAAGCGGGCCAGTAACTGCGGCAACAGTTCAGCTGTTGAGCTCTAGTTTTTGTTCCAGTGCACAGTTACAGTTAAGTTTGGTGGGGAGAGTGGGAAATGCGTTTTCCACAGCTTGCTGTTGATATTTTCGCAGGCAGTGTGGGCAAATTAGGGAAACAACACAAGTTGCTATTGCTGCTGGTGATGATGGTCAACTGTCAGCCTGTCGCTCCTGTCAAAGTATGTTTGTGTGCGTGTGTGCGTTTATGTGTATCTGTAAATTGCATGTGTGTGCATGTTTACGTGTGCAGCTTTTCGGACTGTTTGCTTTGCGCCAGCATAAACAGTTGTAACAGTTGGCACAACAAGCCTCGAGAACTGGCCTTTTGCCCATTTCCGTTACGCCCCCAGTGACCGGGCTAGCTGCTCTCTGCCGCAAATATCAGCGGTAATTACTAAACAAAAGTGGACACAAACCAATGCTGAAAGGCAGGCCATGTGGCAGACAGGCAGCCCAATGAGTTATACAAATAATCATGCTCTGATTATTCGCTCAGCAACGTACATTGAATTCATTCATTGAATATGTGCTTTGATTGTGCATTCCAAGGGAAAGGCGACGAGGAAAATTGCAAACTTTCTCTTAAGCAATTTGTTGTTCTTAATTTAATTGTTCTAGGAACTGAATGCCGCACTTTACTTAATGAGAAACCTTCGAAGTCACCAATTGTAAGTAAAGACTACGGCTATTGAACAAAAGAAATTAATTAATAATATACATTCTACATACATATGAGTGTCTCTATGTTATAAGTTCAATAAAACTCATCTATTACCTGACCCTTTTATATAATTTAACAGCTTTATAGTTAAATTATATTATCCTATCGATAAATCCTGAAAAAATATCTAAGAATAATAAAACTGACTGACTTAATTCTGAATTTCAAATAATTTTTTTTTTTTTCAATTTTATTTTATTTATATAATTAAATAATCATTATATGAAACATATATTTTAAAAATATTTGTAACCAGCGAAAATTAAATAAATTTTGTCTACAAATTTAAATACATTTTCTGTAAACTTTCTTTTTAGCACTTCTACTGTTGCTCGGTATGCCATTGCGATTTCAATGAATGCCTCTTTGTTTTTGCACTATTTCTGCTTCACTTAATCTGATTAAATGGACTTACGAAACGTATTCAGAGAATCTGTTTATCTGTAATGCTCATATTTGCTTACCAATTATATTTAAGTCCATTAGCAATGACTTTGCGTTCATTAAACAGGACTAAACTTGATTTATGGATTAAATATTTATATGTATAGCTTAATGCAAGTTATATCAGAAAATTAGGTATACGCCCCGTGGTCACGGTTTGAAACCGCATTTCTATGTCAATAAATAATTAGTGCAATTTATTACAGCTTAAGGACACAGACATACACACAAGCACGCACACACGATTTCAAAGAAACTTACACACATATAGATAATCTTAAACCCACAGCTCGTGTTGGCATGGAAAGGGGATCTCAGACATGGGCAAGCGCGTGTGATTTATAACTAATTGATGAACACAATCTCATGCAATGCCAGGCAGCCGTTGAGTGCTGATGAGTGGGCGTGGCATACAATAAAAATTTTTCGCAGGCCAAACTTCGTGTCGAGTTGAGTTGAGTACAGTTTCGTACAAGGTCACAGCGATCTGGACTCCATGGCAGGCGACGGCGCCATCGCCTTGGGCGCTGCTGTCAAATTGATTCATTCAAGCGTTTCCCTTGAATAATTTGAGCCATAACCGAATTTATTATGCTCAGAAGGACGAAGGGTCTGTGGCGTAACATTAACTTGTTTGCGCACAATGCACCCGGCAAGGGGTAGTCGGAGGGAGGGTGGTACGGCCGAGTGGGTGCGAGTTGGAGTCGGGGTGGCTGGCTTTGCTGAAGGTTGCGTGAATGTTGCGCACGCATTTCCGTTTCCGCTCGTAATCAATTTAAGTTCACTTCTCTCGTTTTTATTTTCTCTTAGCTTTGTTGTTGTTTAGCCTTTGTTTTTAATTGATGAATAAATTTAATTGAACCTAATGGATTTTGTTGCACTGTGTGGGTGTAAAAGCCATTAGGCTGCACAAGCACATACCGCTATACGCTTAACCCTTGCCCCTAAAAAGCAAACTCTTCGAATTAGTATTTCTGCCGTTGCCCGACAATAACAACAACAACAACAGCAGCAACAGCAACGTCGGCAACAACTTCGCTTTACCAACGGGCATCGCATTTTAATTGAATTTCAATTGATTGCAAAAATGTACCATTTGATACCGCAGCCAAATTTCATTTTAATTAATTAAAATTGATAACAATAACGGTTTTGTTTGAATAATAAAAGCTCTAATTGCAGTTATACAATATTGAATATGCTTTAAAAATTGTCAAGGCTCTTCAATTGTTAGAAAATGAATAGCGTCATAGAATATATTCTATATTTGTAATCACTGAAAATATATCTTCTCCGTAGATACAAAGCAAAATCGTTAAGCGAAACAATGAGAAGTAAAAATCTGGAATGCAATAAAATATGCTGAACAAATGCAACCTAAGCGACATAGCAGAAATTTCACACATTTTTGAACATTAAAAATATGTTTGATTCTCTCTCTCTCTCTCTCTCGCTGCCACTCCTCCTTAGCACACGGCAGCTTGCCAAAAAATGGTTAAGGGGGATGGGAAAAAAAAAACGAGAATAAAATATCTACGTACATGAAGCTCTGCAGCAGGATTCTTCGTTTAAGGGCATTTGTATATATGCGTGTGTGAGGCAGGACATGCAGAATGGCTTTGTGGCCAACACTGCGGTGCTATTCAAATGGCGGCGCCGGCAAATGCAGCGCTGAATTTGATAATCAATTACCGTAGACAGGCTAACAGAAGTGGAGAGGGGGTGAGAGAGCGGCAAGAGCGGGCCGGAGCAGACTCGAGAGCCTGGCTTCTGGGCCACATATGGACCACATTTACTGCAGGCAACTGCATAAAAAGCAATGGCAATGGCCACATGGCATACACTTAAACAGTTAAGCACACACACACACACCCAGATACACTTGGGGGCAATCACATTGACACTCTACTGGCAAATGCAAATAGCAAGCGGCAAAAGAATACACTTGACTTTCCACTCGGGTCAGGTGTTCGTCTGTGTGCCTGTCTGTCTGTCTTTCTGTCTGTCTGTCTATCTGTCTGTGTATAGGTAGCAATGCGCATAAATATCAAATTCTCTCACATTTGTTGACATTTTTCATAACAGATTGCAAATTGGTTGTCTACTTTGTGCAGCTGCTGCCTTCCATTTACATGTGCATGTATTGCCATCTGTTTCTGTATCCTTATCCTTGACTATCTCGCTCTCTTTTTCCAAGCCAATTAATAAATTGCAAGCCACAAATGCTAAACTGCAGTGCCAACAACAAATTATATTTATGTGCACATGTGGCCGATACGTGGCTGGCAACAGCATCCAGATTTATGACTGAGCTCTAGCTCCATAATATAAACAAAGAGTGAGCTGGAGAGTGAGTGAAACCCCATCTAATGGAGCTATTTATATTATTATTAAGGATATATTTCAGATAAAGAAACATGAAGTGCAGATAATGCGTGGTAAGCGATGAAGTAATGTTTCGTTCTTTGTTTTGAAATAGTTTTCATGGCATAAATCATATTGATGAAATAAAAGCTTAAACATAGTTTTGACTTTCGAGTGTAATTTAAAAATTCTTTTTATTTAGTAAATTAAAAGAAAAACAAATATAGAAATCTAAAACAATTAATTAAATTCAATGAAATTGATATTTAATTTGTTACCGCCAAGATTCTATGGCCGCCATCAGTTGGCTGCCACGGACAACATTCATTCACTTAACATAAGTGCTCTAAGGCTGATTTACAAAAGCTGTTGGGCATTAGCGCTCCGCTTTAATATGGTTTATTTCCCTTCATAAGTCCCGTAAACTCAATGCGAATGAATATGCAAGACAATATTATTGTATGTCCTAGAGTTTGGCTACTAAATTGTATTTGATTAAAAATCGTATATTTAACACTTTTAATTTAACAATTGATCGATTCACATTTATAAAGCAATTCCGTCTCGAGATCTTGAAACGTATGTTGACTTTTTTAAAGGGTATTTAAGTCTCGCCTTCTGACAACAGTTTCATCTCGTTTTTTACTACCAAGTGACCGCTGATGATGACTAACCACATCATTACCAAAGTCGGTGGAAACTTTAGCATAGCTGATGAGCCACAGCCGGAAAGACAATGGCGGATGGAACCTACTCAGAGTTAATCAAATTAAGTTCCGGCTGTTATTGTGAAGAAAACAGAGCAAACGCAAACAAAGCCAGTGTCCAAGACAAACCAGTGAAGACGAATGAACAATTGGGTGCGTAAATTAATCATCTTTTCTTTTTATTGGCTTTTTTTCATTTTATCTGTTGGCTTTGCATTGCCTGAGCCCGTGAAAGCTTTGGCTCCCTTAGTTTCTTTTATTTCTGTGAGTAACAGTCGCTTGAACTTTATCATTCTCTAGACTTGCTTCAGTAGCTTCTTCTTATCACGAGCTGAATTTATTTAGATTTGTTGTTTCAGTTGCAAGCTGTTTTTTTCACGACTTCAGCTTCTCAAGTATAGAAATTGTAAAGAGACTTTTAAAAGAATCAGTGATTTGCTTAGTTTAAATAAAGATTTGTCTTCATACTTTGACAGAGCTAAAGACTTTACTTGAACTTAATATTTTTGGTGTTTTAGATTTATATATTATTAGTTTAAGCATTGTTTTTGCTTGTTAGAAAGTACGCACATTAATCATGAAATGTATATTGCTTGTTATTATTTTTAAACTATTTATGAGATCTTTTTTACGTATAACTATGCTATACTAAGCTATATTGCAGAAAAAGATGAAACACATAGACTCGATTTGAGAAAAAATATATAAAAATATTTCACAGAATTTCATGTCTTAAATTTATATTTTTATTTTCTTATTTTTTATATGTAATTTATAATTTAATGTATTCAAATTCTATTATAATTTTCTACGTTATTTTTCAGCTTAAATGTTATATTATCTGATCAGACTTGACCTTACAAATACTTAATATATAATTTATTTATATTAAGAGTTTATTCTTATATTATTTTATGATGTCATTGAGCTAACTTTCAGAGCCGCTGGTAAACTTTTCAGACATCCGTTTTTTTCTGTCTGTGTTTGTTTCTTTTTTTTTTCTCTTTGATGACACTGAGATAAAATATTTTAATTTTTTTTTCATGCAGCGTTTGTTGTGTTATTTATGCTCTTGCGGCTTATTTAGATCCTGGGCAATGCTTGGAGCCCGGCAAAACTTATTACGGAACTTATTAACAAGGTCAACACGCTGCTGCTCTGGGACCTGCAAGTTTATTATGCCAAGCAGCGTTTGCCATTAGGAGCTCTACAGCGTTAACCCCTTGTCACTGCCGTGCCGCAAATGTCGCTCTGTTTGTTGCTGTTGCTTTTGGCTTAGTTATTGTTGTCGGGGCGCTGGCCATATTGTAATGGTCGTTGCCACTTTTCGGCACTTTGACGGAAATGTTGGGCATTATGGGAAACTTGCTCAGATTTCCGTCGCTTCCGGTGTGACATTTATTCATTATGATTTGCTCATTTTTCACAACTTTTTCATGTTGCTTTTCTCTGTCTCATCCTCACTTTCTTTCTATTGCTCTCTTTATTAGTCTGTCTTTTTCATTTGGCGTAGAACTTTGTGGCAGCAGCGTTAATTGGAAGAGTTTTGGGTGCCTTTATTTGCAAATAATTAAAAACTCTCTCTGCAGGTTGGGCGATTCGATAAGCGCGAGTTACTATTGACCCTTCTCACTCTCCTCGCACAGTTTCATTACTGTAAATAGAAAGTTTTGTGGCTTTGTCTGTGTGTGTGTGTGTCTGTGTGTGAGCGTGAGCTTGTTGGATAACTTCCATAATCATTTAAGTGACCCACATTGAAATTTTTGTACCCCAAATTGTATTGACTCAGCAATTTCGTGTGCTGATTTGGGTAGCAAAGGAATCTTTGGTTACGCCTGGTTAATTAAGCAGGACGTTTGGTTCAATACGTGTGCAGGATGAAAGAGTTTGGGTTTGCTTTTAACTACATTTGACAACTCATGAGCTCACATTTTGTATTAACTTCACATATTGGAAATAGTAAAATTTATGATTGTATTACAAAAGGGTCTCTAGACAAATTAGTTTAACGTCGCATGACTATTATAACTTTATGCAGCACTATTGAAGGGTTTTAGTTGAACCGTATTTGTCTGGCATCGACATAGGATAATTATTAGATTGGATTGGGTCATTTATTAAAAGAATTTATTTCTGGCATACGACTTTCAAAATGCACTTAAATTGAGGCTTTTCGGCCGACCTCCTAGTCGGCCATCGATTAGGCTTTACCATCTTTCATAGCCCCAAACCCATTTGCTTCTCGCTAACAATTTACCCAAATATGCTGGAGCACAAAAAGAAAAGAGAAGAGAAGAGAAACTAACCAACAAAATGAAAAGAACAAACAAAAACACAAATATCAAATAAATATTTATGGCAAAAAAATAATAGCCAAAGCCATAAAATTGTTTGTTCTGTCGGCACACGCACACACACACACACATATATTTGTGTATATAATTGCATACGAACACATGCGCACATAAAAGATGTGCCTTTCTCGGTGTGCGTGTGTGTGTGTGTGTGAATGGATATAGTTCCAATTGCAATTTGTATGAAGCCCACACATTTTTAATAGAAAGCCACAATTGCCGACTTGTGAGAAAGATAGACAGAGTGAGAAGGAGAATGAAAGAGACAGAGAGAGAGAGAACGGGAGAGAGCGTATTCGTATAGCTTCTATGGCATGAGTGTCGAGTTCAGCCTGAGTTCGTTTAGCTCGCACAATTAAATTCATTTTTGGGCTCAGTCGTTGCACAAAGTCGACTTTAAATTGAAAATAAGAATTCACGTAGAATATAAACAGTTGGAGCATATCTCGAATGAAACTTGTCAGGTGTCAGATATTTTTGTTCGAATACTTGTTGGGCTATTTTTTTTCCTCTTATGATGCACATTTTACTGAAATAAGAGACTGATTTTATTTGCGTCTTTTTGAAGCTTACAAATTATTTTCATGTTTAATCTGACGCATATATTGTGCAATTCAGGCAGTTGTAAATTGTTCAATAATTGCATTCGGAAATCAGAAATTACATTCAATAACTAAAATATGTATTCCAAGGCTCATTTAGAGTTCGGTGAATATAAATGGCAGAGTTATGCAAGAGTTGGTATATCCTGGGCAATCACTTTAGTCACCATCGTGTTGTACGACTTCACAATGTGCTTAGATAAAGGCCAGCCTTTTATTTAAGTCTCAACTTGCAATAGAAATAAGAGCTTAAAAAAAAAATAACTGAATAAAAATACTAAAAAATATTCGCAGCTTGTATAAAGCAAAATCACTTAAAATTCATGACATGTCGGGTGGGGTGGACGGGGCCAAACACTTAAGTGTAGGAACATTGTACAAGTGCGAGTATCTTGTATTTGGTCATAAATTAGCACTGCGCGGGGCTCTCGGCAAAGGCTTTTGGTGGAAGCCTCGGCTTTTTATTTATGTGCGAGCGGGCCTACAGATTGCCACATGAGTGTGTGAATGTCTTTGTTAGATTCTCTTCCCTTATGTGTGCCTGTGTGAGTGTATGTGTGTGCAATAAACGAGGCCAGCCAGGCAACAACTTGTAAATGTATCTCTGCTGTTGCTGCCTCATCCACATCCACATCGAGTTCCACATTTACCACATCCCTAGCTACTTCCGGCCTGAGGCTCGACTCGATTCATTTTCATGGCTTGCTTTCTGCATTGCGCTTTTACGGCCTGAGCGTTTTCTTACAGCTTCACTTTATGCTCCAATTATAAGCAGACATCGCTGAAGCGTATCCTGTTCAAACAAGAAACGGAGTACACAACTCGAGTCCAACTCTGCGCGCTCCAATCTCCAATAGCCGACATCCTTTCTTGTTTGTGATTAACTGTTACTTTGTTGATTTTGTTTGTTTATTTCTGCTAAATTAATGGCGTCCAATGCTGACACATCCGCTACGCTCAGACTCACTCCCTACCGTAGCTGTACTGTGTGCGCTCAATAAAGTTGTGGCTAGTTCTCACGGCTCTCAGCGCGGCAGCAATCTAGTTGCGTGCAGCTGGTTAAGACAGTCTCCACTCAGTACCGTTGTTAATCAGCACTTCGCCATTATCCTTTTACACGCGCCTCTGATTATGAACATCATTAGTTACTGCTCACTGATTCTGTGTGGCCGCATCTAAGATTTATGGCTCTGCAGCAGCGCCGTCTCCTTTTGCTCAGCCGCCCACTTCTTGGCACCTCCGCCTGATTGTATTACACGCTGTAGTTACAGTTAATTTGACATGCATAATTGTGGGTTTGGCTGCCACTTGGAGAGCTCTTGAGCAAGAGGCTGTAACATCAAGATTAGGAGGATACATTAGAGGACACACGTGTCGAAAAGCGCCCCCAACAGGTTGAAGTGACTGCGATATGAGACCACCAAAGAAACTTGCTTGCCTTACATATCTAAGTCTCTAATGAAGCTCTTAGTCCAATTAATTTAATTTTCATTTAACTGCGCGACAAATCGAGAATTCCTTATGTTTAATAATTTACTACATACATTTCACTTGATACTTGCATGTAATCTTTCTTTTGAGGTTTTACTATGAATAATTAAGCTATTTCTTGGTCAATGAGCTGACTCAGACTTATATATAATATAATTTTTTAAAAACGACTAAGAGCATTTGTCATTTAAAGCGTTTACTTTGCTGCAAAGGAACATCAAGCAAAATAAGCTTAACGCTGATATTGTTCATGATTATGTGATTCAGTAGTTTCATCGCAAATATTCAGTTCAACGTATATCAAAATTGAGTTCGACTTATTCCAGTGGCAGAGCTTAAAATACGCCCAAGAGCTGCGTTCGCTCGCAAAAAAGTTACCACATCCAAAGCTGCCATGGCAATAATATAGGTATTAAAACTCAAATTGGTTCTCTCACAGTTTCTTTTTCGTGGCTTGGCAACAATGACTAAACAGAATGTGCACGCCAAAGGCTATTTCGTTGAGTTACCTGAAGATGTAAACAGGTACATCGAAGCTTATCCAAAATTTTACTGAATAGAATTATTTTTCATATTTTTCTTATTTTGTGAGTATTTACAACTGCCTAACGAACTTTTTTGAAGTTCTGCAGAACACACATGGGAAAGCCGCTGCAAGACAGGCATTTGTAACCAATTTCAATGACATGAGGAATAGAACTCGATTTACAATTCATTAGGATCATAACTCTGCAAATGTTTTGACTATAAGCTAATAGTTGAGCATATTTAGCCTAAGAGTTCTTGCATAAAAAAATTGTAAATAATGCAACTGATACTTATGCTGAGGGCTTTCCCTCAGAGAAAGCGAGAGAGAGAGAGAGTGTGTGTGATAGAGGTGGGGGTAGAGAGAGTATGTAAGTTAGTTACAACAACAGCAACTGGCAGCAATTTCTCAGGCAATAACTCTGTATCGTTTTATATGCTTGAGGCCAATTTTAGGCAATTGCAAGTGTTGCTTTTAGTATTCCAACACAAGGACAAGTGTCAAACGTTTAGCTGACCCCATTGGCTTGGACGTTGCCCGTACTATTCATGTTGGCAATTCGGTTCAGTCAATTGACGCCAACTGTTCCTGGGTACGCAACGTGTCACTTAATTGATAACGACGTCAACAAAATTGACGCCATGAACGCAATTCCAACACAGCAGCAGCTACAAGAGCCCCAATATCAAAAAACTGTTGGGACATTCAAAAGGACAGCAACAAGAAACGTAACAACAACGGCAACAGCAGCAGTTCCAGCGAACAAACAAAAAAAAAATATTTTTCACTTGAAATCAAAAGCATGCACATGTCGAAAACAATATATGGCGACCAACAGGCTATGTATGGGTGTGACTGCCAAAGCCGGAAGTGAAACAGACGAAGGACACGACACGGGACTCTCTGCGTCGTAGTTATGTCTCCCTGGAGAATAAGAGAATGTACTTATAAGAGTCACCAATTTTCGATTCGATTTAATGATTAATATTTATTTATTATTTTTTGTTTTCGTTTCTGCAACCGTGGACACATTACAGACACATAATCCAATCCAAGTCAAGGTTATATTACAATTGTTAACATTTATGCTACTCAACAGACACTTTAATGTCTTTTACATTGCTATTTCTACTAGCCTAGCATCATTTAAATAATTTATATTATTTATTATTGGAATTACGATTTTATATAAATTATATAAAGTATTTGATTTGATATTTCTATACTTGGAGTATTTATGAGTTGAATTTTATTACAATAAAAGTATCACATACATGAGCATATTTTCAGTTGTTGCTTTTTCTTATATAAATATTTTGAAAATGACTCAAATATTTTTGATCTATCTGGTCGCAGGTCGTAGTCTTCTTCTTCAACAAATCATATTTATTGACTTTGAGACTCTCTATTGTGCTGCAGCTGTCGGTTTCTGTGTCATATTTGAATATTGCTTATTTTTTATGAAGTCTAAGGTGTATAACGAGTAGATATAAAACGTAAAGAAAATAAGTTAGGGTATAAAAAAGTTGGTAGAATGAGAGTTAAGTGAGGTCAAACGAACTGCTAATAATATTAAAACTATTTTCAAGGAAATATTTCAATTTTTCTATTTCACAGGTGGGAATCTAGTCAAAGGATAAATAAATACGTTCAAATATATCTCAAGGTTTAATAATAATAAGTATAGGGCATCTAAGTCTCGAGAGTTACTCATATTTGAATATTATTTGCTGTTTTGCTTTTTACGAGTTCTGGCGTGAAATGTTTATGTATTCCATGTGAAAATGTATTCAATATCAAACTTTCACATATCAGAGCCTTTTTCGGATTTTTCAACGAAATGAAGATATACATACGATGCACAATATACAATATACAGTATACGATATACAATATGCAATATATGCTTGCATAAAAACAAAAACTTGTTAAAAGTACGAACGAATTTTCACCACAGGCGCTTTAAATTTATGATTTTAATTGGCTTGGTCAAGCGGAAATTTCAAAAGCATTTTTAATACTTCGTCTTTGCATTGTGCCAATAAAGGCCATCGATTTCCGTAGCGTTTTCAATATTGTTTCGCACCCAGTGAGGCTTACATTCCGTTTGATTGATTTATTCGAGTGGAAAACTGTAGGGAGCATAATCAAAATATTACTTTATACTTTTTAGACATTGCCAATTTGCAGCATAGTCCGAAAGCAGTAAATGCGTGTTTATATTTGCATAAAAAGTGCGTATGAAATAAATGAATGAATCAATATTATTTATGTGCACAGCGTCTGACAATTAATTTGTTGTAATAATTTGTAATTTTCCATTTTCCCACTCAATTTTTATGTTTGTAAGTATATGGGCATTCAAATGATTGACGTACAGCTTTTGTTTAAGAAATATTCATTTCATTTCGCTAGGAGGAGAAAATAAGAAGGTACAAAATATTTTTATATTCAACAACAATTGTATTTATTTTTTATTGCGTTAAATAATACAATCTACAGAATATGTAATTCATCGAAATAAATGTTTTAATTAAGTTTCGTCAGAACAATCATTCAGTTATGCAAACTCAGGTTTTAAATTTATTGACATATTTTATGTTGTTATGTTGCGAATTCTTTTCGCCATTGTAGTCTATGAACAGTTTTACGCATTCATTTTAATAATTATGTCAATATAAAAGTCATTGCAGCACATTACTTATACGCCGAGTGTGCTAATGCCTTTTTATGAATCTTATGCTGCACTTTTTGGTTTTAACTGCCAAAGTGCGCTTCGTTTCCAATGACTATGAAAAGTGGTATATGCGTGAGTGCTTTGTTGTTCCTGATGATGATGCTTGGCAGTGGGGGAAGACAAAGCCGTAAAGCAACAATGACGACGACAAAGGAGCAGCATGAATCCATAAAAGCGTGATGACAACGGCATAAACTGTTAAAAAAAAAAGAAGGAAAATACAAAAACAAAAAGAAAAAAAAAACAAAAAAATAGTGAATACATTACGTGACGTTAGACGTGCTGCCTCCACATCAACTATTCTCCAATTATGATGCATTTTGTCATGATTTAAACTTAAAACCAACAAATGCGTGTGTCGAAGTTCCTTTAACAAGCTTTTAATGGAGTGTCATATAAAATTAATTAAAAATACATTACAAATTTTTAAGTGTTTAATATAATATATGTTATGGGTCCTATGATTGATTAAAATTAACAATATTCCTTGTATATCCATCCCTTGAGAGAAGCTTCTCAATTCAACTATCGTGTTCACATGTAAGCGAACATTCATTTAACGAAATATTTTGTTCTGCTTTATTTTGATTAGAGTTTTTTACACAAACAAAGCTCAAATGGGTTTTCTCTTATTTCTCTTTAAATTACAAATAAATAAAACAAAAAACAGCAATTCCAATAAAAGTCAAGCTGCGCGCTCTCAAAAAACGAAAACAATATATATATATATATATATATATATACATGTGTTCTTCGACATACCCATGCACACACACAAGTACAAATATACAGGCGAATAATCGAATGGGAGGCAAGCGGAAATGGTCTTTGATTTCTCAGCTATTTTTTTGGTATTAAAGTTTTTATATTCGCATTAATAGCACATGTGTGGGCGAGTGTCAGTGGGAGTGGGAACCGCTTGAAAAGTACATTGACTTGTTAGCGCCCACGCATCAATAAAATTGCCGCGCTTCCTTCTATATCGTGTCCTCGTTCGCGTCAAAAGCTGCGTAGCTGCTCAAAATAGAATCGTAGATTTAATTTATCCCCTCATACAAATAAATAGGTATGGCTTTGGGCTCATGCCTAGACGACTGCACAATACTCTTTTTATGGCCAACATTAAAGCTGAAAATTAAAAGAAAATATATATAAATCACAATTTGGAATATTGTGTACATAATATAAACTGTTATTTAGTTTGAATATATATAGACTAATAGTTAAAATTCCCTTTTATACTTTCTCAACAGAGCGTATGAAACAGGTCTGTGACCTAGAATTCTTAAAGCCTAATCGACTAAGCCTAGGTCGAGGCTATGTCCAAGTGAAAGAGCATTTAAAATGTATACGAAATTACTGAAACGGAATAGTTCAACGGAATCTTAAACTGTTGTGCGCTTTCACTTGTATTGTGTCTTCTTCCTCTCATACAGAAATAAAATGTGACTGAAAGTCAAGGATGAAAATCAAGTTTAACCATGCTTGAAAATTTGGCTAGACCGAATGTATTAAAAACGTTTCTTATGTCCCTTTGATAGATTGCGCACTAAAAAGACGCATTTTGCTTAATTTATTTAATTTAATTTATGATTAAATGAGTTAAAGCTGACTGGCTTGAATGCCATTCCCATGTCCAAATCTTTGTTCGTATCGCTGTGGGTTCTCTGTTTGCACAGCAAAGCCATCAATTGCATGTCACGGCCTTTCGGCTTTCCAAGGCATTTCGTGTAGCTACTGACAGCGCTTTGATGATGCTCATTTTCGAGCCAATGAGTTTTACTGCTCCGTTTAGTCATGGGAATTATAAGCAAAGCTAAGCTCGATGATGTTTAAGATTATAATTGTGTTTATTGTATTTGATTGGTATATATATTCCATTTATTTATTTGCAGCTCATTATGTTTTGTGGGCGAAAGATCAAGCACAAAGTATGTGTAAATGATTGCTATAATTTTGTCTTTACATATCATAAACATTGATTCGCTAACGCTTGAAGGTCAAGCGCTAGATCCAGCCCAGAGACTTTAAAGCAAACTCTCATTAGTGTATTATATTAATTAAAAAGGTGTGAAAAATGATCATACCAAATTCATATTTATTATTATGGAGCTGATTCTTAGCATTTAATTAAAAGAAAAAAATATCTTTATAAATATTATTTAATAAAATATTAAATATATATTTCTATACAATACAACACAATTTTGCTTAAGTTATAAAAATATTATGTTTAATAAAATATAAAAGATATATTTGTATAATGTAAATTAAATTGTTAAGTGAATATAGATAAAACTCTAGCGACATCTGTTTTCGATAGAGAGCATCATGGTATAGCTTAGCCTCTAAGTTTTTTGCTTTCTTAAACTCTTTACGATCCTAAATGCTTAAATGGGAGAACAGATTTATGTTTATGTTTTGATTAGGAGACAAGGAATCGCTTGTAACAGTTTTGGAACACATGTTTCGCTCTCTTAATAGTATTCAGCACAATTCGCATTAAGAGAAGCTGCAATGTGAGAGCGTATGTGTGTCATGAAAGTGGCAGTCATTGTGGCTTAACGCTGTGCGTAAGTGCAACAGCAACGGGAACGGCAGCCGTGTTAGGGCGCGAGCATGCCATTTGCCAATAGACAGACTGATTGATGGTGTGGCTGTGATGCATATATCAAATCAACATGTAAATTTAGAATACGGACTAGCCGGGCAGATAGCGATGCAGACGGCCAGACAGTCAGACAGTGTGGCCTCACGCAAGCAATTTAAAAGACCATTTGTCTACATAATGCGACCAGATCTGAGGCGGGGAATAAACTTCGTTCTTACTTTTGGACCATGGGCATCATATGACTTAAGATAGTGGGAAAATTGCAGCGGCACGCAGCTATAAAACTAATCAAACATATAAGGAAAATCATCGCCTACAACACGCCACATTACAAGATGGCGAGCTATTCCTTAGCCCTCGATTTCGATTCCCTTGCTACGCCCATAAGCTGCGTGTGAAATAACTACATTTCCGTTTGGCCCGCCCTGGACTCGGAACGCAAGACGCGAGACCCTGTTCACATGCGTGTAACTATGCATGTCTGTGGATTCTCTGGGGCGTTGGGAATTCAATTTACACAATTTTGAACGCAATTAAAACGGAGCTGCCCGCCCGCTTCCATTGACCAAGACTGCACGCAACTTGAAGCTAGTTTTTATGTGTCCACAACTTGGGAGTTTAATGCGTGATGCGTCCGCAACTTTTCATGTTCATATTTTATGCATTAAGGACTCTATTAAATTTTTTGTGGCCTGACCTCGGCTAAGCTGTTTTGCCATGAGCAACACGAGCATTGATGTAGATTCGCTTATGTATGCTCGCATGCACATACATAAATGTGAGTATAACTAGCTATTATCCAGAGTATTTGGATGGCTCTGCTCGTTTATTGTGCGGTTTCTATCCGAATTTACTGCGCACTAGACATCCCGCTTTTATCGTCTAAGCATCGTATACGCGAAATTTATTTGATATTGATGAAACCAAGCAACAAGGCTATTCAGCTCTTGCACTAGTGAACGAATCGTTTGATTCACTTTCTTAATTTCTGGGATAAATAGAAATGGAATTGTTATGTATATTCGATTTAAAGGAAACAACTAAGAGATTCGCTCAATCAAACATGCTCATAGTCACTGTATTTCAAATCAGTCCAATAACACTTATGCTGCATATGGACTCCTGAAATATGTAGGGTATGCATAAAGCTGATTGTTCAACTATTTCTGTTGCTGTCGCGGTTAGTGAGCTTTCTATTGTTTGACGTTGATGTTCGCAATGCTCTTAGATGACCTCAGAGGACATCGAAATGGCATAGCAGTTCAGCGGAAATCGGCTTAAAATTTACTCTTCACATACAAGTAAACCGGAAAGCATAGAAACATACAAACACACACACGCACACACACTTATATAAGCACGCTGCCTGATGCGGACGAAGCGTGTGTGATTTATGGTCTCCCAGCCGTGGATGGCGGCTCTCGCGAATGGCGCAAACACTTTGTGAAGTCAGCCAAGCTAGAGCAATGGGCGCGTCGACTTATGCAACTAATGCAACGGAAAGCTGCGGCCCAAGTTGAAAAAGTTATTTACGCGAAGTTTCCGTTGGGTGGGTTGAGGGTGCAGGAGTTGGCACTAAGATGCCTATTGTAGGCTTGAGCCTACCTGGCACAGTTTTTAAATCATTTTTCTTAAATTTTCTCTTCATTTTTCCTCTTTCAACGAGCAGCGCAACTTGGCTTAAGATGGCAGCCATTTTGCATTTGGGAATGCTACTTCGAGTATATGTGGGAAAATGGCGTGGCGTTATGCGCAAATTATGTTACTTTAGTCAACTCGAATAAATCTTGGGGAAAAGTGTGCTCTGCTGCTGCTGCTGCTGCTGCTGCTGCTGCTGCCCACACACAAATCACAAGCAAATTAGTTACGCCCTTTCGCTGCGCTGGCAGCTCTGGCGAACTTGTTGAGCTGCAAGTGGGTTGTCCCTATGCACACGAGTATCGGGGTCTTCGCCAGGCAGCCAAAGTAAACGGCCAGAACTTGCCGCTAATGAGTAAATGTGGCAAAAGTTTAAATTAATTTCTGAAATGTGTTTCTGGCATAACAGCGACAGCTAAAGCGACAGCCACTGGGACAGGGCCAAGAATTTCAATTTCCTTTATGGCGCCGGATCTCTAATTATATTATATTTTCGACACTTGCTGACCCATGACTCTCGCATACATTTACGAGCTCACACACGCACACACATAGTCGTGTGTTTATCAACTTTGCACCTCACTCAGTTGCAGGTCAAAGTTGACTGATGGCCGCCATGGCCATTCGAGGTCCAAAATTCTGGCCGGAAGGCCATTGACTATGCTTGATGGCGCACTTTGACAGGATGGATACACTATACATAAGCATATTATAAAAATAAAATATTTTGAAATTTTTTCTTTCTCCTGCAGCGTCTTGTAGTTATTTAGCAAAGAGTGTCAAATGTTCTCTCAGTCATACTCAATGGCTTTGGCTTTTTATTTTTATTATTTCTCATACAACTTAAGACCTCAGAAATTCGACACATTTCACATATTCAGATTTTGAGCTCTTATTTGTTTAACATTTGTTTTTTTCTGCCAAAAACAAGAATTCGTTCAGAAAGAAATGAGGTCTGCTGCCTTAACCTGCTCAAGTATGATTGGCTTTTGTTTTGGCATGCATATCCTCTTAGGAAGCCTATTTCCAAATATACATGAGTTCAGATTTGGCTTTTTGTCTTATGCCTCACTAAAACCTTCTACTATTTATAAGCGGATCTCTGTGTATTTGAGTCTCAAAATGTTTCACATTTCAATTGTGATTTATGTTTTGTATTTTAAGCATTAGTGAACATATTTTTCAATTAGTGAACATATTTGTGACAATTATTAAATTTGCTTAATAATTATCTCATTAAACTCAAAATGACCTAAGTACAAATATTTGACTTAAGCCAACTAGTCAAGCATATCAATATATCAAACTTAATTTCTTCATCAACGCTATTCAAGCGTTTTGTATTTTGTCATCGATGAACATTTGATTAAAGGTCCCAGCGGCACAGTGTCGTGTAGGAGCTGTATTTAATTATCAAACAAGAGGCCCTCGAGTGATTTTGAACTGAGAGACCCAAATTGTGATACAATATAGTACGCGCTGTCCGTGGTATGTATGACCGAGGCCGGCTTTCTCAGGTGGCACGTGGAGTGTGTGGCATCGATTAACTTGCACCGGCTGCTCGAACAAAATGCTGATCAACTGATTTTAGCATAATTGAATATTAATTTGAGCGCTTCGATTGCCGCTGGCAAGCTTGTTATGTGGAACAGTCCAGCTTGGGGCTGTGCCCCGGGCGATTGGGCTTATGTAGCGCTGCGTATACAAATATGTCTGGACGCGCGTGGTGCCATTTTGTTTATGTTGCGAATTTCCTGCTCAGCTTGTGCTGGGGGCAATTCATGCATCGTTGCGTCTCCTTGGCTGTCAATCACAACTGCTTGACAAATTGCTTTTGGACTCGTCTGACATGTTGACAGCAGAGCGCGCCACTGTCCAGCCACGGCACGAACGCCTGCCTCTCTCCAGGGCTACGATTCGCTTTGATGGCTGACACTTTTTGAAGTGGAAACGTCTTAGAAATGCATTTAAACTAAAGACCGAACTTAAAATGTTTTCAGTTTTGATAACCTGACATTGGCAGTGTTGCAAACAGGCACTACCGCCGTTACTCCTCAACACTGGGTGCTTTACTTCTTGACTAAACTCAAGTCACGGACTGGGCGGACTGTTGGGAAAACTCAGACAAACACTCAGCCAAGGTGTAAAAACATTTCACGTAAAGTTTAATGCCGCACGAAGCCAAGTGAAAGTTGCATTTGGGCTTTGCTATGCGGAATAGAAAAAAAAAAAAAAAAATAGGGAAAATGGTAAAAATGAAAATGGCAAGCGACTAGAGACATAGTTAAAAAATTACTTTAACTTACTGTCATTGAAGGGTCCCCTAGGAGATAACCGAGTTTTAAGTTGTTGCCAGCTCGGCGGTGGGTTTTGCCTTGCTTGAGCACTGAAAAGAGGTCACGGACCAAACCAGCTAATGCACCACTCACAGATTCTCATATGCAGGAAAAGTTTACACAGGTCAGAGAACTTTCAAATTGACAATGCAATAATAGTTGTGTCCCATTTCAATAAACTTGAATATTTTTCTGTTGCCTTCGGACAATTGGCTAAAGAAGTCAACAAAGTTGTTAATGATAAATTAATATGGAAGTTCCCAAATCTTGCTTAAATATTCAATTCCCAAGAATTCATTATCTGTTAAAAGTCATAAGCAAATGATGCCGATTCGGAAGTCAGAGCCATTCAGCGTTTAGCGTGTGTTAGCTACAGGGGCCTTGGGTTGATTGTGTGTCGTGTCTAATGTCTTTATAACATTTCTGAGAAATTTACTTATACCAAAGTTATGTGTCACTTTGGCTGGCAAAGCGAGCTAGCCAGGCCAATGCCAGCTCAGGTTAGGTCAGAGCCTGGTCCACAGGCTCATCAGACTGTCGCCAGGCCGTCTTGCGGAGCGTGTGACATAATGTGATAAATGATGATTTTATAATCGTTTGGATGACATGTTTGCATATCTGGGGCAACTCGAGCACATGGTTAGCTAGTCCAAGTCGGCCCGTTCGGTCAGTGGCCAACTTTCCGTTTGGCCATGTTCTGCAGACGTGTTTCTGTCAGGCTGATCCTGATCCAAAGACAAGCCTTGGACTGAGCCACTTTGCATGTTTGAATATATAGCCCGGGACGAAATTTGTTTTGATTCGTTTTGCCTTCGTCCCTCTCGTTCTCTCTCACTTTCTGTGTAGGTGTTGGTATCTTATATAGAAATTGTATTTCCTATATATACACCCATTTACATGCATGTATATGTGAGAATGATAAATTATCGTTTGTCTACTTTTTGATGCAATATGATGTCGTTGTCGTCTTCGTCTGCTGTGGGCGTTGCCAACGAACGTTGATCCAAGGCGCAAGCTATGCCGTTGCCGCTGTTGCCAGCCTTATTCTCTGTCCTCGACTCGTCCCATTTTTTGATTAATTGAATTTCAGTTTGAGACAAATAGAAATTTTCATTTCGTACTGGCGTGCAGACAACCGTTTGCAGTGACACTTTCGGTTAAGCTTGTGCTCAAAATTGAATTATTACCAAGCAAATGTGATTTTAATTTAATTTACACAATATATAAATTGTTTTAAGAATCCGAATTAAATAAATACGGGGCAAAAACTAACAAATCAACGTAAATATTAGTAGTAGAATATAATCAAATTTATGTATTTGAAATTTAGTAAAGTAATATCAGTCAAATATTAAATTTATTTATTAAACCAATACTGTCAACCAAACGAATTATTGTCAAAACTTCAATAATATGTTGGCTTAAACTTTTTATATATTAAAAAGCCTCTGAGAAAATGTGGAGTCAAAATCAACATGGTTTTCTCTTTGTAGGCCCATCAAAACGGAAAATTGAAAATCTCAGAGTAAGCTGCATATAATGTCAATCAATGTCCATATCAGCTTCCGTAACGGCATCAACATCAACATCAACAGCAAAAGCAACTGCAACATTAACAGCAACATCAACCAAGAGCAACTTCAATATAAACGCTTTCATTCTTGACGCCGTCGTCAACGTCAATGTCATTAAAGTGCATTTTAAAATAGAGTAATAAATATTTACTTAACTGTGGATTGGCGGATGGCTCACGTTGAGGGGGCGTGCCAATTTGATTGCCAGCCCATATCGTAATTGCAGATAAACTTTATGCCATTAACCTTAGCGATGTCTAGTTGCCCGTCTGTCGTCTATCGTCTACACCCGGGCGGGCAAACTGCAAAGTGCTTTTGAAACATTTCGTGATAACCATTTGCCCACGTGCCCCATCCTTGTGAGGACCTCGACTTATGCAATTGCCAAGCATCCGGTGGAACCGTAGAGGGCTGTGCTTTTTGCGCTTTCAACAACTTTACATTTGTGGCACATGTGAGCAGAGCTGAGCTGAGCTAACGAAGAATTATGCAGAATATCCAGCACCAATGCCGTTGCCCACTCCCCTACCCATCGCAAATACAGACCCCACATCGCTTAGGGGACCGCATGCGTTTGCCTTCATTAAACTTGAGCGCAAGCATCAGCAAAATGCATTAAACTTGGTAAATATCGTAAAAATTAATGACAACATTATCCGAGGATGAGTCCAAGCATCAGCTCTTTGCCTGATTGGAGCTGTTTATGTGCATTGGCTCGGACAAAGTTCGACTATAAATTTTTTATAATTTTATAAAGGATTTTCGCCCTGGATGTAAAAGACGACGCTTGACATTTTAATTTGATCTAAAATATGCAAGATCTGAAATTTCACTCAAGTGATGTCTCTCATATGTGACCCTCATCTTTAGGCATTCATTTGACTAAAGATTTAAATGAAATAAAATTTAAATGTATTTTGACTATAAGATATTATAATTTGAACATATTTGATAAACATTCCATTTAATAATCTAAGTTTCTAATAATATGCATGGCAAGCATATTAAATTTTTATTTATTAAAAATAATTAATTAAATAACAAACATAAGAATATTTGAATGTAAATACCTTTTGAAGGTAATATATGATAAATGCCTTTAATACTTACTCTCAATTTAATTATTATAGTCCATAAGCCTCAGTTGCCGTAATTTCAGCTGCTACGCCTACAGCAAAATATTGTGGCGTTTTATTAAAAATTTATTGTACTTACAGTGCTCTTTTATATTTTTTAATTAAGTTTATTACGTAACATGCGCTTATGCCTATAATCCATAAAGTGCAAAATATGAAAAAAATTAAATTAAACAAATCTTATATCTTTATCTGACCTTACAATGAGCCAGACCGAGCTATGTATAATTCGAAAATTTATTCATCGTTTCACAATGAAATATTTTTCGAATTATTCTTCTTCTTCTTGCTAATTAACAAATTTATTTATTTTTATTCAATGATATGTGTCTCAAATACCTTAAGCAGTTAACAAGTGTGTCTTTTGATGAATTGGCTGAGTCTAAAAATAAATATGTAATTTCCCACGCAGAATTCTTATGCCAAGCTTATAATTAGCTACTTTTAATCCGGAATTACATTTGCTTTACATATGTAAAGGATATCTTAGCTAGTATGTGTTCGGCTTCTGGGTGCAGCTGATGCCTAATTACTGTAATTAGTATACTTTCACAAA
Organism: Drosophila mettleri; assembly: GCA_035047625.1. Taxonomy (NCBI): domain Eukaryota; kingdom Metazoa; phylum Arthropoda; class Insecta; order Diptera; family Drosophilidae; genus Drosophila; species Drosophila mettleri. The sequence goes on along the minus strand of JAWNPI010000035.1, from coordinate 12,041,828 downwards.
GTTATGACAGCTGTGTAACGTAATGGCATAAAACTCACTCATTTCTCATTTTAACGGCTGAGGCTGTCGAAATGACCTTTCGTCACATGATTTAGCAACGGCCACGCAGCAGCCACATCAATAACTAATATTTCATAATTAAGCCCGTTGCGCCCCTTTTATATGTACACATATCTATATGATATCTCAGCTACATACGTGGATGTGTATATATGTATGTGGTTGCTTGTACGATTCGCAGCGCACGAGTCTCGCGGCACGTTTTATATTCATTAGTGCAGCAGACTGGGAAGGTGGATGTGGGGGCCGCGTTATGTTTCATTGTTTTTCATTATGTCCATTAGTTACGATGTTTCATGCTATACTGCAAATGGCCGCGAGGAAATTAGCCGTTTAATGCGTGTTGAGCTTGCTTTGCACTTGTAATTCCTTCCGGCAAGAAGCATCAGCGCCAACGGAAACATACAAATATTCACAGCTAAATGTTAATTATAACTGCGATTATCCTAATAGTCAGCCCGAGGAATTACTCACTAACTAGTAACTACAGGCCCTGTGTATGTGTCGAGCCAAGGTTTTACATGACATAAGAAAATATTTAAATATCGTAGATGAAAATTTGTTTATTTAATTTATGTACTTTGCATACGTAAAATATAGATTAAAATTTTAATTGATTTAATTTAATTTTTTAAGTTTTAAAATATAATTGTAATTCATATTAATATGTGTAAATTAATTATAATATAATTATTTTTGTTTTATACAACCATCAGAAATGTAATTATTTTAATCTAATAAATTGTTTGTTTCATTTCCACCTTTTTTGTTAATAAGTCGTCTAAATTTTTTAAAAAAGTTTTCTATTAAGAAATATTAGTATAAGTTAATAATCAAGATATTTAAAACACTTTTATACAGCTTTTACTTAGTTGTCCTTAGTTGGAATATCGTGGGCTTTGCCATTTTCTGTAAGCTTATAAAGTAAAATCCATTTTCCTGACTATGCAACTCGCTCCATCGTCAAAAGCTAAGCCCATTTTAAGCCTCTTAGCTAGCTAGACTAGCATTTGGGGTAGCTTTTATAGAAAGGGGTTGTCGGGTTGTGTGTATCAAAATAGAAACCTATTAAATAATATTTTGATTTAATTTGTGAAAATATTTTGCATTAATTAAAGCAAAGACAAATACAAAGGTGTCCAAGACATCCCCGTTATCATAGAGGTGAAAAACCACGGTCAGATTATGGTTGGCTTGGTAACCAAACGTCTCTCATTTATGAAAATATTGCATATATTTTTCAGTGAACAGGTTTTGTCATGCTTGCATTGAATACTTAATTGAAATTTTCCCCATGCCAATGCTTATTTCATCTGCTATTCCTTCTCATTCCACTAGCATTGTGCTTTTGAGGTGACGATTTAAGCACGCTGAATGGCATCAGATAATGACATTGATTGTGGTGCCCCATCCTCCGCCACCGACCGATTTGCCATCCATCAATCGCAGACACGCTTCTCGACTTGGAAGCAGCAACCAACACAAAGACATGCCGCATCATGTTGAGATGTTGCTTTTGTTTCTCACATCATGCCAACCGAAGCACAGCTCCTACTCATCCTCGCCCTATTGTGGCCCCCGTTGCACTTTGCTGTGACATTTTGAGTTTATGGCATATTTGCATTATAACTCTTGCCCTTGTGCGTTGAGTGCATGCCATAATAGGAGGTGGACTAATGTCGAGCATTCTGCATTCCATTGCTGATGCTGGCTCTAATCTCTTGACTGGGTACTCTACCTCGCTCATAATGTCCTTCACTATATCTCACTAGAACAATGAAATTGAGGTTGCCAACAAGGAACAAGGAAAATAGCAATTTTAGGCTAAGTATTCAAATTATGCTCAGCTTAGAAGGTAGACTTCATTTGATAAGTGGGCTCACCCATAGAAACAATTCAAAATTGGATAATGTAGAACAAAATGCATTTAAAACTATTCCAATATTGATCAACGTAAGCTGCATAAGATGTTGGGACTCTAAGGCTGCTTATACAGGAGAAAATATAATATATATAATATATCAGTGGCTTAGCTTATTAATTTATTTATTTGCATTTTCAGCTACCTTAAAATAAATCGCATTGAATATTAAACTATTCCATGAGAAAATAAAAGCAGCTTAAAAGAAGCTTAATTAACAGCTTGTTGCTTAGTATTAATAGGTGATGTATTTGGACTACTATTAGTCGGCTTGGCAAATTGATACTAAATTTTAAATAAAGTAATCGAATAACGCCAACTGAGATAACTTTGTTTTGTGGCAGTTTGACAAATTTGCAATTATCAGTGACCTTGGTCCACAGCGAGGTGACGAGCGAAATAGGCGCATAGCTGTTGCGAAAGATTGGAGCGGCTTCTATGGCTTCCATGGAGGGCATTGGTTTGAGCTAATTTCGGATGCTAAATCAGGATTGGCAATTGGTGACGCGTGTCCTCGGCTTGTTGACATGGCATTGACCCGACAGCCATATGAGCCGTAACCTGCGGGTCTGCCCTGGCCAGCGATTGCTTGGCCGTCGCTGGCATTCGAGTCTGATAACACAATTTAGTAGACGACTGGATAGACGTGGATGCGCTCGTTGATTTTCGCATTTCATAAGCCGACGGCCAAATCATTATGCATGCCTTTGATGCCAGCCGGCAGTGGCGGGGATCAAAAAATTACGTTCATTAATTTGGTCAGTGGAGGTCGTCGCACCGATTGCGAAAGAGGAATTGGACGTAGTCCATTGCCGCACAGGCGGTGGGACCCTCGAATTAATTTATCGTATCGTCCGTTGCATTAGGGTTGCCTCATGCATTGTTGACGTTCAAGTTCCACTTATCAGCGGCACAATGACAGAAACAGCAACAGCTGTGGTGGCAGCAGAAGCGACATCATGGACCGAAACAACTGATGCCCATGTCTGGGTATCAACGTGATCTCATCAGCGTCGCCATCGCCATTGCCAACAACGATGCCATCAGCAACATCATTATCATGAACATCATGAGCTTCATTTGGGCGCATTCAGTTTTATGACATGCGCTTTTCGCGCAACCCGTTTTTCTGCCCCATTTGGCGCTCAAGTGGGCGTCGGCCGGCAAAAAGTGTTGCATACTTAAGTGGGCTAAAATTCAATTTGCTCTTGTTCTTCCTTTAAGTTGGCTTCCCTTGTTCGCTCGCTCACTTGCCTCGCAGGCCCCACATTGCGGCAAGTCAATTATTTTGTTGTTTAGCAAATTGCTACACATTCAGGCTTAGTGTAGACCTCGTCGTCGTTGTTGTTCATACATTGTCTAACTTTGTGCTGCTCTGCGATTTTCTTCATAGTACTTATAAGTTACTAGTACGCCTTCTCATACACAGCCTCAATATCATCATCATCATCATTATCATCAGCATCATTATAGACAGCTTTAGAGTGGATTTTGTTAAAGATTTCTCTCTTGTTTTCTCCACTCATAACTTGGCTTTGCATCTAAGCGATTTGATTAGCTAAGCATCAATTATTTCTCTAGTACGCGCAGCTTACCTATTGCATAAATCTAAACTTATATAAAATCCGAACTCACTTTAACCAACTGCAAGTTCATTTCATTCATTTGATTCGCCGCTTTAAGTTTTTGCAATAAATCTGGCAAGCCTTTGACTTAATCAAAATGAGCGTGTAAGAAGCTTTCCCATTTTTGGGGGGGAATGGTCAACAGCTACAACATCCAACAACATCCACTGCACTTCCCTCGCACACACACACACCCACACACTGATACAAGCACATAGCTTGTACCAACAAGACTGCTGCCACCACAGCAGCGACATGGAGAGAAGCTCGACCCAAATATCATTTAACACGCGTGTAAACAAAATCGCTTAAATACATGTGCCCAAACAGAACCGAGAACCGAAAACCGAAAACCGACAGCAGGGAACGCCCTTAAGCAAACAGGCGAGCTGGTCACAGGGGCGGTGGGTCGGATTGAAAGTGAAATGTGAAAGCGAATTGGAAGCATAGTGTTCCACCTAGGCTCTCTCTCTCTCTTTTTGTGGGTGTGTGTGTGCGTATTGGTCAGCCTATGCAACCAAAGGCAGATCAGAATCAGGATAAACTTTCGCCTGTGTAGACAATGCTGTTTGCTTATTAGTAATTGATGGCCGAATTGGGTCGTAATAATAATCGGTGAGCATTTGCCGTAAGCCTTGGAGCTAGATGCACAAATCACCAATTTCTAATCAAGCTTATGTGAATAATAAAGGTTAGATTAACGAAAATTGCCTACTTTTAGGAACAACTACGTTAACCGAACCACTCAAAAATATAATGCAGCTACTGTCCGTAGATCTTAGTACATGGAAACTATCTCAATACAATTTTTTTTTTTGCCTTGCCTGCAGCTTTTACTGAAATATAAACTAAAATTTGCTTTCGCAACATGGTTGGAATAGCAAAAACAATAATGAATTCCAAATTTGATTCAAAATTCTAACGTGGCGGAAGCTGGAAAGCAATTGAACAATAAAACAGACCAAAATGTTCGACTAACCATCGTACGTCGTTATTCAAAACAGAAATACATGGAATGTGCCCAGCCAATCCACAAAGCCCAACACACTTGACCCATTTTTTTTTTTTTTTAATTTTTTTTGGCTATTGGTTAAACAAGTTTGCTAGAAATTAAATTGCCGCTTATTGGCTTATTGTTTTGTCTGGATGTTATGGCTGTAAATAATTAAATGCAGTTTACGCTGCATTCAACTATCTTGAAATTTGATGTAAATTCCATTTGGAAGTATAATCAAAATGCCAACAGCCAAGTGGATGCCTAGGAAAAAATTAAAGTTATTTCTCGAGCACTTGAACAGATGCTGCTGTTAGCTCTGCTTTTATTTCTATAAACACAGCCAAAGCAACAAAAACAATTCGTTTGTTCGTCTCTGCACCGCTTTGGAGATTTCTTCACTTGGCCTGGCCCTCCCTCTTTCTTTCTCTCTTGCTCTTGGCCCATCAGTGCATCTGTCCGTCGCTGTGTCTGCCAGTCCGCTTCGATGCTAATGCCTGCGGCAGCGCCCCTTGCCAGACTCGTAGTCACAGTTGTGCCCAGTGCAGAAGCTGTTTCCTCTGCAGCCGCTATTTTATTCAGTTAGTGCTTTTGCTGCTGCTGCTGCTGCTGCTGCTGCTGCCACTCGAATACTTTGCACTTTGCACATGGCCTGCATAATGAATGGATCGGTCTCGAGCCCGAGTCCCAGCCCTTGCTCTTGTTGGCCGCTGAATTCGGTTGAATTTTCCTTAGTTCTTAAGAGTTTTCATTTGCAATTACGATGCACAATAAAACCACAATTTGCGGCCATTTTGTGTTCTGGATATTTTCAAATAATATTGGTCAGCGCCAAAGCCCTGCACATCTATGCGAACTAAGCTAACGACTTTTATATTTCTATATATTAAATGATTATTTTCGTTGAAGCACAATGCCAAGATGATGACATATTGAGAGGGCTTATGGAATGATTGTTATAATCTTATTGTGCTCGATTCAATATTGAAATTTACTTAAATTCATCACTTCTAATTTCCCTGCCAATCAAAGGATGCAAAGCAAACTTTGACTGTTTTATTTCTAATTTATAAATTTAATGTAATTTATGGCATTTTATCCACATACTTCATATTTGTAAAAATGCTTCTCGGGGGCCATATGCTACTTGCATTTTCTTTTATTTTCATGTAACTTTAAAGACATGAATTAATTACATTTGAAATCTTATCAGTTAAAGCTTTTGTGGTGACTTATTGCGACATTTGAATATATATATGTAATTCCATTGTTGCTTTGTAGCAGCTGTTCACAATGGCAGTGCACAAGTTCCGACAAGCGACAGCAACGGAAATGCTAGATAAAAGCTACTTGCGGTAGGCATTACACAATTCCAAAGGATGTAGCTGGACAGTGTCCTGCCATGCCAAAAGACGGCATTGGGTGACATAGCTATTAATTCAAGCAGAAGCCGTAGGTGCGTCTGTAAAATGAGTATTATATTTTGAAATAATACGATAACACGGTGTGCGATGTACAAAAATAATTAGACGATGTTGCAGTGGACATTTTAAAGACATTTTTATTTTGGGTACAATAATTAATTTAAATTATTGATAAAAAAGATATCAGAAATTAATTGAAATACTTAAAATTATGCAGTAAGAGCTAACAAAAGAAATCTGACATCATCATTCTCATTTATCGGAAAAGTAAAATCCCATTGTCATAATTGATTAAATTTGAAGTTGGCTTAGGAATTTGCTGAGAAACATTTCATAAAATTTCATTAAAATTAGAAACTATTATTACCAATTCATGAACTAATTAATTATATAAGAGGAATTTATTGATGAAGCTGCTTATTTAATGCTTGCAATATATTTAAATTTGCATTTATTTCGTAAATAAACAGCTTAAGTCTTAGACAAATTCACTTGCATAATTTTAATGCCAAAAGTTAGCTAAGCTTTTCACATTTCATCAATAGTTGCAGATACTGCATGGAGAAATCACTCACAGCAAAGGAGTTCGTGCAGTTATAAGCGTCTTCAAATTTGTCAAAAGTATTCGCGATGTTACCTGCTTGCATAACGTGGCTCATGAAGGTGAGGCGAACTATACAATAGCCTTAAAGTGAGCGACAGATGCGACAGATTTGGCAGATGTAAATTTGAGTAAGTTATGAGAGTTGCGTGCCCATCTGCATGTCAAGCAGCGGCAACCTTTTCTGTATTTTTATTTTTTTTGGTCCCTTTGTCTGCTCGGTTATCAGTCAGAGCCCTGCTGAACACTAAATTACAGGCAAATGAGCAGCTGCCACTTTTTATGCTGTTGTGTTTTGCTTTCGTTATCAACATAATAAACGTTTGTGCATGGCCAAACGAAGGGCAAGTTCATTGTGCTATGCAGTGCGCTCTTTCTCTATCTCTCTGCCTCGCTCTGTCTCTCAATCTCTCTCTGATTGTGTGTGTCAAGGGCATCCGCTGACTGGCTGCTGCCTGGCTGGTCACATCCGCAGACGTGTGCGTCCAACGACTGACCTAACTAATTTTATGCCCATTTGCAGCGTGCTGGCGAGTTCTTTTTACATTTTGGGGACGCAATGGCGTCGGCGGCTGCCTCTAAAGAAATGTGTTAACTTTATCTAAATTGTTAAAGCATTTACCAAATGACCTCACGTACCGAAATTCCGGCTTCCTGACCGCAGCTCGCAACTCGCTTCCAGCTGAGTATTTTGTGACCCGAGTTTCGGACAAGATGAGCGTGTGCGATGCCTATCGCTCGATCGGTTGGCGGAAGGTCCTTGCGTCCTCTGTCCCGGTCGCTCACTCACATGTCTTCCTGCGACGTGACACCCCTTTCTCGAACTCGTTCGCAGTTCTATGAGTTGTTTCGCTGAGACGGCTGCAGTTCATTTATTTAGTTGTCGGTTTTCCTCCTTTCACTGTTGTCTACGCTTTATTGGTTCGCCAACATGTTCTTTATGGCATTTTGATGCACGTTGCTAGGGGGCAGTCAACCCTTCCAATATATGATATTTTTTGGCACTCTGACGTTTATTATGCTTATTTTGTCGAGCAGCACGTCCTCTGTGTATTAAATACATGCGCCCTTTGACGTCGACTGTCAGTCAAATTGCGAAAGCCTTAACAAATTTAAATGGCTCAACAAAATAGGCTTAAGCACGCCATCAGAGCAACAGCCAAGCAACCGACCAACGCAGTTCATGTGTAAGCACATTGCTACATTTTTTTACGTATTCAAATTCCCTTAGGTAGCTTATCCTACAACATTTTCCGCTTTAGAGCCTAATTCCCAAAACATAATCCATTCTATTTTAATACTAAATACACATTAACCAAAGCTAAGAGCTTAACCACTTAAAACTTTCTTTAACATATTCTTTTGTCAATTTTTAAATTCCAATAAATCTACCTCTCGATGAATCACGACTGAAATTAACTATTTTGATTTATAAATATATAAATAATAAACATGAGTTTATTGATAAAACCTTAGAAAAATTGTTTATTTATTCATCATTTTTAATTTTATTCGAGCGAGCTGTTTGTTGATTTAACAAAGTTCTATTTGTAGTGCTAAGAAGGTATTTTAAAATCATTATTTATAGTATTTAGGTATACTTGAAATAAACACGAACGGCTAAAGCACAAATTTGTAAGGTCTTCAGCTAGTTAGGTTTTTAATTAATTCATTAACTTCAATTAATGGATTTATGGATAATTGGAAATTTAAGCTTTGTCTGTAAAATCTATCTAGTAGAAATTGGTCATACAAACATTAATTTTTTCATTCATTAAAGAGAATTAAAGATTACATTGGATCGGGTATCTAAGGAAAAGGTCCATTTTCATGTTTTGTGTATGACGGGATTTTTACACGTTTACAATGGACGCTTTTTGGTAAACACATTTATTTTTATTTTAGATTATTCATTGTTGTCTTTTTGAAGCGAACTCAGTTGTTACCTGACACACAAACACGCACGCACTTTTTTTGCCGCAATATATGCAAATTTGAGTTTGTCTAAAGTCCAAATCAGATTTGTCAGTTAGTTACGTGTGTTCTTGTGTGTGTTCAACTGTATGCTTCAGGCCAATGAAAAATGGTGCTATGCATGTTCACAAGCTAACTAAATAAATTCGTAATGGGCCTTTGCCATCATGCAAACTTTAATCAGAACCAAAACAGTTCAAATAGTTAGAAGCTAGTTTGGGTTTTGAATTCATTTTGATTTGAATTCCATTTAAATTTTTTTTGGTTCTCTTTTTTTATTTGAGTAAGTGTGTATGTTTGTGTGTCTGTTTGCATTTTCGACTCTTTCATGTTGGTTTCAGCGCAACGCATTAAAAGAACGCTTCGCTCTCCGCTCGAAAGTATGTTATAAAAATATTTTATGACATGTAAAAACATCAATAAAAAGGTTTCAGCCCACATCTCTTACAAGTGGGCAAGTTTCATCGTGTTTTTGTTCATGTTGCTGTGGTTGATGCTTTCCGCTTCCATTTACTGCCTTAGCTTTTGTTGTTGCTGCTGCTGCTGCTGCTGCTATTCCTGATGCTGCTGTGGTCGCGTTTTATCCCTTGTCAGCCTCATTATTCATTTCGCTTTTGGGTTATGTTTCATGGCATTTGTTGTTCCTCTTTTCTTCTTTTTTAGTAATAATTTTTTTTGTTTCAGTGGCCTTTTGGTACGCTGTTTTACGGGAAATTACATTTAAGTACGTGTTAGAATTGACGCCGTAACAGTTTGTAAATAAAATTGTATTACATTTGACTTCATTTCAAACGTGCACACATCTGGCTCGACATGTCCTGCATAACTTGACTGGCCATAAGGCAATAGGTAAAAAATACATTAAATTTGATAACATGTTATACAAAAATTTGAGGTCTTCTCCAGAAATTATATTCGTTCACTTCCCACTGACTTATTCAAAATATTACTCTAGATCTAAAAACTTTATTGAGAATGCAGGATATTCCTTTTATATCTGAAATTAACCTTAGTCTCGCATTGACTCACTTGAAGTAAGCTTAATTTTGCCATCAGGCATTAATACATTTTATGTGAAGTTCAGGCGAATCAACAGTAAAGTCAATTATTTGGATTCGCGATGCCACAAACGAAAAAAACAGCACATATTTCGGCTGCACATGTAATTAATCCGATTTTTCATTGGACTGCTGTGCAAATGCAAAACGAAGCTCGTTAAAAGTTTGAAAATAAATTTCATATACTCCAACGCACGGTTAACATGATGAAGTGGGCGCGTCACAAAAAGTGGGGAGTTGAGTTGCGACAAAAAACGCATTTTGATAAGCGGCTTACGAGTCGGCCCACGCATTACAAAGGGCGGGATGTGGGCGTGACAGTCAGACTTTGCCACAAATGGCAGAATTTGCGACAATTTTTCGGGGCAACTTTAATGGCGATAAGGATTTTTATATCATTTTTCGTTACTTTTGCTAATTATCAGCGTAAAACCGGAGGCGACACAAAACTTTTAGCTTTTACTCGTTCGTTTTTTGTGTGTTTTGACTGACGGTTTTTCGTTTTTGTTTGGCAACTTTAAAGTATAAATTAATTTCACTGTAAATGCGCATAATCAAGTGCGCGTGGACAGACAGAGTTGAGTCAAGCAGACTGCAGTAGAGATAAAAGGATGTGCAAGTGCAAAAAAACAGCAGCCGAGCGGCTTGGAATAGGCAGTCCATGTCCACCTAAGGCACTCCATCAACGACATACAAAAACTTTTCCAGCAACCGGACAATAAGATGAAGTGCTCGGCCCAGACATGCAAAGAATGAACCTATTCGATGAGAAGTCTTAATGAAAAGGCAATCTTTTCGGCGTGCCTTGGACATTTGACGGAAAGCAAAAAACGAACGTAGAAGTGGCTAATTGAAAACTCAAATTGGAAAAAGTCTGCTTGACTGCAGAAATTTAATCGAATGACACGAAATTTTGAATGCAACTCAATCGACTCAAGAGACTCCAGAAAAACCGAAAACAATTTGAGGTGAATATTACACATGCGCCTTGTGTACAACGGACGTGTCACAACCTTAAAATCTATTTCAATGTAAATTTGTGAGTGAAATGAAGATGGAGCTGTATAATTATTCTAGCAGATATTATACATACAACACGTAAACTCTAAATTTCATTGAAATAAATTGAATTTTTTGATGAAAATCCGTTTCATTCATTTATTAAATGCAGGAATTTTAGCAATTTCGTAGGTATATATTTAATATTTTAATATAAAATATAATAATCTGTATAATGAATTCAGTTGAACATATATATATATATATATATATATATATATATATATATATATATATATATATATATATATATATATATATATATATATATATATATATATGTGTTAAAACTTAACACATTTATATTATAATAATATAATAATAATATATATATATTTTCCAAATATATTTTATGTCACCAATTACAATTTTTAGACAACTGAACCCGTTCATAGCCTAGGCTGTATTTCCTATAAATTAAATTATACTGCAACGAAGAAATCTTCGAAGAGCAAAAATTAAAATAATTTTTACACTTTCATAATTTTTATTTTTGGCTTATTCTTTTGTGTATTTTCATTCATTTGCCGTACTTAACTCAAGTTAATCATGCCAATAAACTTCGCCCGGAACATATACACAACAACAATAATAAGAAGCTCTTAATCATGGCGAACAATTGGTGTTTCCTGCCGCTTGAAAATTCACGGACCTGCAGTTCACTGCCTGACAGAGGCCTTCTTCATAATCTATGCTAATTTTCGCTGCCTTTATGACCAACGCACTGTCGGACAGTTTTTATTTCTTTGAGCATAAAAGTAAAAAAAATAAAGGCGAACTGGAATTAAAATTAATGAGGTTGAGAAGGCGGAAAACAACTTCGCGAGCACCAAACGCAGCCAGTTCTGAAATGCGAAAAATAAAGTAGAAAATCTTAATCGTGATCTTATTACGGGCGTTAATTACGAAACACAGAAACGGCAACCAGAACAACATGGAGCATACTTAAAAAAAAAAAATACAGTTTTTGAGAGAAAGAGCGACTACTGAATACTCTTTTTACGGATTGGTGGCACTTGCGGCGATAATTCAATATGCGGAGGCCTGTCAACTGTGATAGATAGGGAAGCAGATAATGAAGTTTACGATTCTGTGGGGAGTTGAAGATAAATAAGTTATACAAGCAATTCTCATCGACTTTCTTTGTATTTCCAGTGTTTATTTTCGGTTTGAAGCGATTACGCACTTTCCCGCTTTGTGAGCAGAGTAAAAAACAAGAAAATGCAAGCGAGATTCCAACATGCCACAATATTCAGCTTCAGCACTGTTATATGCTGCAGCCTGGAAAATTAAGTTGTCCGCTTGTGCCAGATATATCCAGATGAAAAGCAACAGAAAGAAAGAAAAAAAAGAAACATAAAAGAAAGGCAACTGGCGAGATGGTGAAATTAAGAAAATAGACGGCGCATAGATAAGCAACTGCAATGTGCTGCATTTTGCGGGATTTTTTCCCTCGTCACTTGTTGTTGCTGCATTTGTTGCCTTGGTTGTTGATGTTGCTTCTGTTGTTGCAGCTGTACAAGTTTTATGAGCCACCACGTAACACTGCTGCAAGAGGCCATTTTTCATTAGAGCAAAACAAAGAACCGCATTTTACATGAGCTCGTGTAAGATTAGGGCTTAGCTGAGAGAACTACTGACGTACCAACAATAATAAACGAGTGTGCTTAATCAAGAGCTCAACAGCAACAACAAATAATTGAGTCAGCACTCATTATGTGCAAGACTTATAATTGAATAATACTGTTTCACACAAGTTAAATCGATTGTCCATTGATAAATGCGGATTGACAATGGATCAGCAGAAAATGTTGAGATAACGCCAAACTCGTTGCAAACTCTGCTAATATGCAAATGGATTCCGAGGCCTTTTATACCCTTACCATTGAATGTGGGAAAAAAGGGTATAATAGTCTTATTAAATGTATGTAACAGGAGAAGGGTGTGTGCCACATACCATAAGGTATATATATTCTTGATCAGGACGACAAGCCGAGTTAATTTAGCTGTCTCAGTATGTCTGTCCGTCCATTCGTCCGTATGTTTGAACGTATCGATTTCGGAACCTATAAAAGAGCTATAGACTTGAATATATATTTATTTTTTTAATTGTTGACTGCTACGTAAGCCTCAGATGATATTTAACTTGAACTTTGCTACTCGATCGCTAAGCAGTGGGAGTAGCTCAATGAGTGAGACATCGCTCGAAGTGTATTTTAGCTCCGGAGCGTGTATATTTCTGTTTTTATAAAATATACATAGAATAAATGTTATTTAGGTTAACATTTATTGTTCATTATTCAAACAGTGGCGTGGCGCTGTGGTGAGTTCCGTGCGCAGTACCGGCATATTTAAATCATTTATTTTTGTATGTATTTATTAAACATATTGTGTATATAAGTTATTGTGTATATTCAAAATATATATTTGCAAGGACCAATGCCTTTTTCTTAGTTTGATTCAAAAAATACGCTGAGAATTTCTTTTATATTTTTGCCTAGATTATTGTGATTCAAAGACTTCACATAATAGACTGTTGGGCCAATATTGGAGTATTTCAAAAAAAGCTTTGTGTAATAGCTATATGTATTTCTTGCTTAATATACACATTCGTAGAATAATTCACCTGCTTAAAAGTCACTTCCGTATTTAATATGGTATTAAGAATATTTCATAGTCAAGCATTTTGATTCAGATATTAATTTAAAGCAATATTCAAGTAGATTAATGAAGCAGTATACTTAAAAAGCATTAATACACATCAGTTTTTAAATAAAACTCTACTATAAACAACTGAATTTTGGACTATTAATAACTTTGTTTCAAACTAAAAAGCAGAACAAAGCAATTTTCTGCAAGAAATTCTGTTCATTTTTATGGTTTTTTTTCTACTTTTTTGTATTTTTCGTTATTCTCTACTTTGCGATGCTTTCAAGATATCAAAGCGAGCAAGCGAATAGACAATATAATTTATGGGCCGAAATTTGAGAGCTCGCGTTTGAATTGGCTCATTAATTAGAGCTTGCTATGCAACTTGATTAAGACTGAGAGCTGACAGGGCGATTGGCATGAAATATGGCCGAAATGGGAAGGCAGTGGACGAGGATTAGCAGAGAGGCCACTGCAATTGCCACTTGTGGCGCTAGAGAAATATTAAAAAAGTGAAAAGCTGAAAAACTGAAAAGAGGTAAAACAATTGACTGAATGTTTGTGTGGCATTGGTTGAAATCCGCATAAGCCCTTGGCCAGGGATTACATGAATAAGCGGTTTGTATTTGGTATTTGCCTGCAACGAATGGTGTAACAAAGCCAAAAACAACAATAAAATACATTCCCAAAAAAAGGGGCAAAAAAATGTTAGCTTTCGGCATTAAGGTTGCAACATTTCAAATATTTATACGCGCAGCTGCTGGAGCAGAACGCATATATTTCGAGAGCCAACTAAGTCACGAGCAGCGGGCCGATAAAGTCGAGGCCAGGCTGCCATTTAACGTCCGGCACTGGACATAATTATAAATCACAGCCTGCTCTATCCTAGTCTGTGGTCAGCTTCGCTTGGCCACGCTCAAATAACTTAACGCCAAGTTAAAACCCCGAGCACAGGATTTAATGCCAAACAGACTTTGAAAAGCCATCAGGACTACGGCAGCCGATATATATCGCCAAGACAGTGAACGACAAGTATAAATGCCGGCTCATCAATAGCAGAGTGCAGCAAACTGAAACTGACGTCGACCAACTAGAGCGAATGTGTGTGGATTTGTTTGTGTGTATGTGTGAGTATGTCTTTACTGTCTTAAGGACACTCTCACACACATACACACAGACTATCTATGACCGTAGCAGGGGACGATGACGTGCAGCTGAATGCGATGTTGTGAATCACAAGCACATCTAATGCTTGTGGCTATGTTGAGTTGAGGTCGTGCGATGCAAGAATCGAGCAGCAGCAAAAAAAAAAATCTATATAATAGCAAAAACAACAACAGAAATTGAAACAATTGATGCTGCGGTCAACTGTAACTCGGCCACATTTCCGGCTCTGGTCAATGCCAAAATGTTTCTTTTTTTTGCTCTTACTCGTATCAGGGAATTCAATTAGCATATGCTTTATTCATGAGACACGTAAAAGCTCGCACACACGCACAGCCGATTGTCGACTTCTGGCTGCTGACCGCTGTGCGCTGTCCAACCTGTCTTCGTTCCTTTTATAATTGCTAGAACATTTGATGTTAAAAACTTTCCTATTTGTATTTATCTTTGCCAACATTTTGCTCTGGTAGTACACAAACATACGTGTGAGTTTTCCCTCCATCACACACACACACACGCATGCACTCACACTAACCGAGCGGAAGGGGCGTTGTGCGTGCCAGATGCTTGTGATTGCACCACGGGGCGTATGCGTAATTTTTCTTTTACCAGTGCAAATAAAATATTCTCGTGGCGTGTTGGTTTTACTTCACATTCTGCTTTTATATCTCAGACCGTCTACAAAATGAGGGCGTGGCAACTTTGTTGACTGGCAGTTTGAAACCCATCGAAATGTATTTTCAACCGACATAAAAAATGGTTACACGAATTTCTCTCTTCCAGCTGCAGAAAAAATAAAAATTTCTACTAATAGAACGAAACTATGGCACAGAAAAGTTTAAAAATATGATATTTAATAGTAGAAAATCAGAAAATCTAACAGTTTGTCGGCTGAATATATATTAACTTCGAATAGTAAATACACTTGGAAAATTAATTAAAAGTACTGTATTTACTGTTTTTAGTTGTGAGGACTAGGGCAGAAGTAAATCCTTAGAAATAGATTGTAAAAAATGTTATAAAATATATTCCATATTAGAGAAAAATATATTATTAGAGAAAAATATATAAGTGAGTATTTACTATGGGTTATACTAGATTGGCTTAACTAGATAATCAACTAGGAAAAAATGTTCACTCCAAAAATGTTATAGTCGCACTCCTCTGTCCAGAAATTCATCTCACAATTTGTCTTAAACACTTTCAGATGTGAGCTACATCAAGCCTTGATGAGTTGACAAACTAACTAGCTTACTTCGTTTCGCTGTGTTTTCTTTAGGTAGGATGACGTATTTAAATCTGAAAAAGCCGCAGTGCAGGTAGGTTTGAATGTTGTGTAAATTTACTTCAATCAGACGTTCTTTATTTAGCTTTAGCACATTTTCTGAGCCACTTGATGGTGTTTTGCCATATAATATTTAAGAACTGATGATTCAATCAAAGGCGAGCGAATATTCTCAAAATGAACACAACAAATTGTAGAAGCTGTCTTCGAGCTCATGAAAATTGGAGAAAGTTGGCACCACTGTCAGAAATTTGCAACTCAAAAGCAATCAAAGTACCGCTAGAATTATAATAAAAAATAAATAAACTGAAAGAAAAAGTGGTGTATAAAAAAGCAAAACAAAATTTATGCGCATATTAAAAAGCGTGTTGAAAAAGTGTTCGCACATTTTAAGTTTTGTTTCTTTTTTTTTTTTTAAAAAAATGGAAAAACATAATCAGGAATGTGCGTGTGGCGCCGCTTACTGGCTGCTTGGGCCAATGTCCTGCTGTTTGCTTGATGAATGCGTGGGCATCGCTGGCACAAAAATAACAGCATCCAAAACAACAAAAACATCGGCGACGAGCTCTGTGCAATGCACAATCAAAGATGGAAGCACATAATATAAACCTGATGTGGACAGGACGCGTCACTTATCCTTGCAATAAACACAGCGCCACGCGTAGCTGACATATGGGTGTGGGTGTGTGTGTGTTTGTGTGGAGTAACTGCAACTTGTGATGCATGTAAACAATCAAATGAACAAATCAACATTATATGATATATCGACAAGTAATATCCATCACTGTCAATGTGCAATTCTCATCCTTTACATTGATTGGTCAATGGCTGTTTTTCCAAACTGCCATTGCCTACTGGTGTGAATCGATGCTGAGATTCATCACTATTTTTGTGATTAGTTGTTCATTTGTTAATGGCAATCAAATAATTAATCTACCTGCGTAGATATCGACACACAATTCGCTTCTGTGTATCGTGTTTGTAACTATTTTTTGGCTGTTGACAAATTCATTTCTCGTTTCTTGTCGCTGTCAAAACAAAATGAACAAACTCTATTTAGAATTTTAAAAATTTTTTTTTTTTTAATTCTCTTAAAATTCATAAATGCACAAAATATTTTAATTACGAGCATTTGTAAGCAGTTATATAATACAAATATTTTTATTCACTAATATATATTATTAATAAATATTATTAATATATCATGCTAAGATATTGGCAATAATATCATGAATCGTGAATTGTTATGAATTAATTAATTTTCAATATATTTTTGATAACAAATATATTTTTCATTTTACATATTTTTCATATATAGATAGGTCACACGATTTTAATTTAATAAATACTTTAACCCTTGCTTATAAATATCTAGCTATTACCGAATGACTGCTGAGAATTTTCAGGAAATTGATTCATTAGTCGCATTAGATGTAGGGCAATTGTATTTGCTTAAACTATTTACATTAATGTCTTTATACACATTTTGTTTGCAGAGCATGCGTACTAAGCTTGAATTGAACGGAAATTCATTGAAATATTTTGCGCATAATAATTATAATTCATTTTTGGGCAGCACTGCTTTCGACCCATTTAACATGCGCCAAATTTTCTGCTACGTTGCGCAAATCGAAACAAAATTTCACAATAAAATTAAAAACATTTATATAAATGCTGTGCTTATATATGTGCTGTCGTTTTCCACTGATTGGACGGTGTTTTGTTAATTATAATTGTGGTAAAATAATTCTTGGTTAATTAAGTTGCAATCCAATATTTTGGCAAGTTTTCCTATTTTGATTGCAAACGCGTTCGAAATTAAAATTTGTATTTATTTACGGGGAGAGATAGTCCCGACATCGATATTAAAATTTGTATTTATTTACGGGCAGAGATAGTTTCGATTCGTTACGGGAGGGATTTTTGCATTTACGCATTTTAAAATCATAATGATGTAAGCGTGTGAAATATAGCAATTGAAATATTTCGAAGTTTTAATTAATTATTTATTATGTTCTCATTGGTATAATTTATAATTGAGAAATACTTTTTGGAAATGCGGAATTAGTTATTCACGCCAATGGTATTATTTGAAATCAGGTGTGAAGTATGTGTAAATTACTGCAATGGGTCAATAACAAGTTTCATTTGGTAATCAGATATTGCATTTGCTCGATACAATATTTTGCAAATATCAAAAAAACATAACTTCGGTGGGTTTATTGCTCTTTGCACTCATGTTGCGCATTTGCATAGCTCAAAAGCAATGGCACGCATAACTTTACACACAGCCATATACACGCAGTTGGCAGCACGCATACATGCAAATCAATTACTTCCGCTTGCGCTTTGTTTCCGTTTCGCAGACAGTGTACAAACAGCTCATTGTGAAGGCAACGCACTCTCACGCAGATATTTCCCTCTCTCTCTCTCTGTATCTTACTCTATCTCTCTCTCATATTGCTCCTTTCCAGCCAGCTTTTCATAGCATTCTGTCGCAGCTCTTCACCCACGTAACGTAATCGCAGCTCTGTCGCTTTGTTTAATTTTATTTGTTTTGGCCGACGGCGCGTATACGCAACGCACTGCAATATTGAAAAATTCCTTTGTTGTCATTTGCGCTAGTCGTCGCTGTCGCTTCTCTCACTCTGTCGGTCATGTATATACAAATTTCTTTTACGCTCTTGTTTCGCCTCCGCCCAGCTCCCCCTACGCTGGCGTATATGTGTGTGTTTATTACGACCCACTGTAGACGTGCGTGTTTGTTTGATTTCCTGTGTACGTTTGTTTTTATTCCAGCATTTTTTGTGCCAATTGCAATAAAGGCATTTGGTAACCGGCACACATTTGTGTTTGTATTTGTGTTTGCATTTGTCAAGGTTGCTCCTCTCTCTATATGCATGTCTGTTTATCCTGATAGCGAGCTTTGTTTGTCCCCGGCAATTCTATTCATTCCATGTTGTTTGCTTTTATTTGGATACGCATGAAATGAAAACTGAATAGCTAATAAGTCTGCCTCTTATTTGCCTTTCATAATGTTTTTTCAATAATTTTTACTCGAATGTCATTTGATTTTTTAGTTATTTGATCTTAGTATCAAAATCAATCAGAAATTAATGTTTGAAAATATATTATAAATCCTATCGAAAAATAAGAAATACTTGAACCACAACTAGAGGCCAATTTTCATCTTATTTAATTAATATATATATATTGCATGATAAATCAGATACAGATTTTAAATTGACGGAAAAAATTTTCGCTTAGATTAAGACTAAATAGGGAATTATTAATTTTTTGTACTGTATGAAATACAAAAACACATTAAATCAATTAAGCGCAAACCAGTTCAATTATGAGTGGAAATTCATTTAAATTTATGCAGATGACTCTCGGCAGTAAATATGTAATTTTGAGTATTTATTGGAACCGAATTTGGCGAATTTTGAATAAGTTCACGATGGCCAGCACGGCCAGGCCGCCTATTCACAATCATTAATCATGGGAGCCTGTAATTTATCTTGCGACTGAATTTTCGCTGCCTGCCCCCCCCCAACTTCATCGGGGTAGAGCCGCGACACATTTGGCCAGGGACGCACACCTGCAGTGCCTTGGGAAAACTTTTGCCTCGAGGGCCTGCCTCGGAATACTTTATAAATACTTTTTTAATAGCTTAAGCGCATTTACTGTTTTTATTAAACACCAAAGCAAAAAGAAAAACATATGCCCAACATTTTTGTGTTTTTTTATTTTTCTTTATTTTGTTATGCGCAAAACTTTGACACTGCCGATGCAAAGTTTTTGGCGCCACTCCATAGCTGTGGCTGCCTGCCAGCCAGTCACCACATAATATATAATGGCATCGGCTCTCATGCTGACTTGCACCTGCAGCCGTCGCGAGTTAACGAGAGCAGTGGCCTCCCTTATGTAAATCTGCTAAATTAAGTGCCACGCGTCCTCAGCCCTGTACGCACCCTAAGATGATTTTCAGCTGCTACCGTCTGACCAGTTCTTTCCTTATATTAATCTCTAAGCTGCTGCGTGTCATACAAAAATTTAATTTAAATATTTCGCTGGTACTTTAGATAAATCGTCGTGCTGAGCTCCCGCATAATCGGGGGGATGTATGTATTTCCTCGAAGACCTGGGTGAATGTTTCAAGGAATTTGATAAGTCCAATGTAATTATGAAATGCTTAGATAAAACAGCAATATCATGAATTTATAAGAATATATATATATATATATATATATATATATATATATATTGCTTTGATAATAGCTCGTAGGATTATTTCGTTTTTTACATATAGAAATACTCATTTAAATTTAACTTGATTGCACTGAGTTTATTTATTTCTATTAATCAATGTCGTGTGCAGAGTTCAAAAGTAATATTGTTTTTTATGTTTAATATGTATGTATATAAGGATTGGGAAAAGATTATGGATTGAATATGGCTGATTAATTTTTGGCTTATCAAATTTGTGAATTTTCCACTTTTAATATTGAAGAGCCTCATAACTGAATTTTCAGTACCACTCGCTGCGGGCCTAATGACTAAGCCAGAGCGGATATGCAACAAATAAATTGCAAATCCATTTTAATGCGCGGCATAACAGAGGCAACAATGAAACTGAAATAAAGTTGTCGCACAGCCAAGCTTTGGCCGGACTACGGACACGGGCTCATTTACTTTGTCGCTTGCCAAATGCAGCTCCGGGTCCGGCTACAGTTCCATTTAAAGGCAAAACGAAATGTCCATTGTTGGCGAAGGGCAGGTGGGGCATGTCCTGAAAAAGAGCCAACAGGCGTTGCGCGTCATTAGGGCAACATGCACGGCTGAGCTGCAGGCGACTCCAGTTGCATAGGACATGGTAAAGTGAAAAATTTATTTTACAATTCCCCGTTAAAGGATTTCTATTTCCGTTGTGGCCCACAGACAGAAACCCCCTACCAAAAAAAAAAGAAACAAAAAGTACGAAATCCAAATGTAACGAAATAAAAACACACAGACCCCTTCAGATACATAGATACAAATAGGACGAACGATGTAAATAATATATATATGTATATATATATATATATATATATATATATATATATATATATATATATATATATATATATATATATATATATATATATATATATATATATATATATATATATATATATATATATATATATAAATATAAATATTTGGAGTGTGGTATCAGCGGCATTTTAATAGTTTTGTTAGTCATTTTTTTCTGCAGCCTGGCGACAGGAAGTAACTTTTATGCGCGGCCTTAAAAGGGAATTTCGGGCGAGAAGTTTGGAAAAAGGTTGCCGCTGGCGGTGTCTGAATGGATTTTGTGGCTCTTTTTATATGCCATGCGAATGTGGGCAGCGCAGCCACGATCCGCCCTTCAGCGTATATCCTCTTCAATAGGAGACCCCCTTTTGGCTATTGCCACTTCACTTACTTGGACAGAGTGGCCTCCGTCTGGCCGATAATGGAGCGTAATGTTATTTGCCACCGAGCTCCTCGCCGGGTGGCGGCGCCTGTAACACCCGTCCAGTGACTCTGCCAAGAAAAACACCAAAACCAAAGTCATGCCTGTCCTGGTTTTTTGTGTGTGCTCCTTTATAGGGTAATTGTTACGGTCACAAAGAGTCTGTTGCAAATTGAAATGTCTGGCCAGTCCGTTTAGGTCCCGGCTTACTATTAACTTTTTGTTGCTCTTCAATCAGCTGAGCTAGAGGAAATGTGAAACAGATGGTAAAATACATTTGGAGAAAGACATTACGAATGCTTTTCTTAATACTTTCAATACTTTGTTCTACATCCGCAATTTAGCTTCAGGTCTCATTGTAAAACGTTCTCAACTAAATCTGTTATTTGCTAATTGGCGACTGATAATGGTGTGGGCAATAATTGTACATTAACATATCATATATGTTTCAGAATTAATATAAATTAATAAACATGTGCGGAGGTTTTGTCTTGCCAGTTGCTGTCAAATAAAACTTTTCTTGTGCGAATCGCTTCAGGACGACATTCCTTGTAGGTCGAGATATTCGCAAGTCTCTCTGCAGACATGCAGAGGCGACACTTACAAATTTCGGGCCTGCAGACGAGAAATGTCAACGTGTTAAGTATGCATGCGTATAATTTGCGCGCGTGTGTGTGTGTGTGGTATCAAAGGCTGGGCCTGAGTATCTGGCACTTGAATTAGTTTCAACATGTGACAGACTCCATTCGAGAATATATTTGTAATGCACACGATTTTGAAGGCACTTAAAAGTTGTCGAGTATTCGCTCAACGAGGTTTCCGACTCGCCTGGGCGACAGTTTTCTAAGCGGCTTTTAATTAACAGCCATCAAGTGCAAGGATTTCAAGGATTTTCCAAGCAACCACACACAGGGCCGAGCGTAGAATGAGCCAGGCTATGGAGGCGGGACGAGGATGGCCTCCGTGTCGACTGACGCCATATTGAAATTCATTAAGAGGGCATCCCAGTTGCCCTTGTCGCCAGCATCGCATTAATATGGCAAGTAAAAATAACTCTAGGAGCAGCTACATCGCAGCGTATTGTGCCACTCATTGTTGTGGTGCTCGAGCGCGCGTTAAAGAAATTAATTAATATTCTGCTCTACGCTTTTGTCCCTTTGCGCTCTTCTCGCTGGCATTAAATACACACACACATACATGTACACACTTATCAGTCTTTGGATGAGTTTAATAATGCCTCATGTGTGTCGCGTTTTTTGTTGCGGCTTATACAAAGCCGCTCGTTGCCAAGATACCAGCCCCTGATACCACCCCACTTGTTATCTTTGCAGCACCACATAAATTACTTTTTACACCCAACACTCAAAGACAACAGCCTTTGTAAAAGTGTTGCTGCTTTCGCAATTTGCACAAATGAAAAAATTACTATTTATTGAAACTATCTCAAAGCACAGAATATATTTGATATTCTTGTGAAATCATCTTTCTTCATTGGAATTAAGATTCAACCAAGTCCTTGCACTACGTGATAAAAATGAGTTTGAAATATTTAATGATAAATTTGGTAACTCTTTACACGAAATTAACAAATTTTGTCATTTAACAAGGGGCAGGTAAGGCAGAAGCCATCGGGTGCCACACGGGACTGCATTCTAGCCGGGGTGTCAGTAGCCAAGGTTCTCTGCGTGCTTAACCCGCCTTGCACCTGACTCCTGCCAAAACAATGCCCCTCCTTCTAATGGTGGCGCATATTTGTGACAGGAGCCAAATGTAATTGCAGATGCCTGGGGCCCGGCATAAAGGCAGGGCCAGGCCCCTTGAATTATAAAACGCGCTGAGCCCCGTCCGCCGCTCGTCAGGCAGTTTAACTTAATTACAGGCGCTACTAACTGGCGTCGCAGTCTCGACTCGTCGTCGACGTCACATCAGGCGTAAATGAACGGAAATGAATTCATAAAATGCGAGGCGCAAATGCGTTGCAAACTCAACTCAACTCAACGTGACGCAACGTTGCGCGTTCAAAAGTGTAAATAATATGTGTGCTTAGTTTGTCAAGTGCAGAGTAGAGAGAAGTGTGTGTGTGTGTGTGTATATGGTCGGATGTATCTGTGTGCGTGTGTGGGTGTGTGTGTTTGGCTGCATTTGTAGCTTTTTAGAGTTTGCTGAGTTGGCAGCTGAAAAACTCATCAGCAGCAGCCATCGCTTTGTATGAAGGCAATAACTAAATGCATCACTAACAAACGCTCCGCACAAAAGCTGGGAGGCGTGGCTGTGGCTTTGACAGCAGCTCAGAGCTGGCGGTGTCACCAAATTAAACAAATAAACTCCCTCCAGCAGCGGATGTCGCTCTCCAAAGAGTTGACATTAAATTCCTCTAGTGCACCTCAAATAGGTTAGCTCGCGTATATTTTGCGCACAGTTCCGGCCACTCGCATCAAAAATAGAGTTGAAAATAAATAATTTGACAGGTTAAAGCTCTTCAATTAAATAAAATGTGACAGTTGGTGCGCTTATCTATGTGAGATTTACCACTTAACGCTAAATACGATATTCAAAGTATTACAATTGTAGTTCTCCGTGAAACAAATTGCTCTGCATCTCATATATAAATTCTTTATTGTAGTTATCTAAAGAAATTTTGGCTGAAAAACAATGCTAATAATACTTACTTGATGGCCTTATCTCAATTCGGGTAATTTATCAAAACTTTTCGTTATCGTCGAAATGCTGGCAGTTCTAATGCTCCTGGCAACCAGAAAAGTTGCAGGCTTCTTATCTTTAGCTGGATACGTGCGTCTGTCAGTATGGATTAGGCACATATCCCTGAATTCTTGTTGGGCTCTTGTTATTTTGTTGCCATTGTTTGCCGCTGTGCAAGCAACTTTGGCCCAAAGTTACCTTTTGACACACGCACGCACACACACACACACACACGCACACTCACACGCGCACACACACTTGAGAAGGCGACGACGCGTGTAAAAGTTTCTGTTGTTGCATAAAATTTGGCGCAACAGCCCGAGGCCATGGACCAGCCCCAGCTGCTTTAATCCGCGGCGTGAGCTCGTTTAACGCAAATTAAATTGCGTTGTATAAGGAAAGTCTCTCTTAACTCTACTCATGATTAACGCATTTTGTGTTTAATTTCCTTTAATACACACACACACTCACGCACAAAAGAGCCTCTGCGAGGCTTCTGCATTCGTTGATAAGATTTTAACACGCCGCGTGTGTTTTTCGGAACAAGCCCAAAAAGTTTTTGGGCCTCCGCCGCAAGCTTTTGTGGCAAGTTCCATGCGCCTTGAAAGGCGTCGAAGGTGGGCGAACGGACTTGCTGACGGCAAGGACGAGGACAAGAACGATGACTACGACTCCAAAGCAGCACAGAGCCTTTGGCGCACTTTTCAGCCGTACACAGCTCAATTTCGTGCAGAAACTATGTCGCACGCCCAGGACATATCCTAACTTCAAAGAGGCATATCAGCTGCGAATCAGTAATGACAATGGCAACTATAATCTAATGAATATGATTTATTTGTGTTTGTAAAGCAATAATATTTATATAAATATATATATATATATATATTTAGAAGCAAAAGATAATTGTGTGTACGATTTTAATTAGTTAACTTTAATTTTATGTATAATATTTAATTTTTGTTATGGCACCAGTCGACTTTACGTTACCCTATTTTTAGTTACTTATCTTACTTTTGAAGTTTTTTTTTATGTATGCAGCGTTGTGTGGAAAAAATACCGAAGTTGTCTTAAAATTGTGTTCACAAAACTTCGAGTGCAGAAAAAGGAAAAAAAAAGGCTCCGTCTACACTTTTCGTACGGTTTTTCAGGCCTGTCACATGAGCAGATCAACAGATTAAATAAAAGTTTTTGTTGCTTTTCTGTTCCTGCGCCTAATTCCCCAGCCGCAGCTTTGCCGAGCACCTGACGCACAAAGCAAAGAATCGTTTATTGTTTGTCAGTTGGCACAAAACACGTTGATTGCGGTTAATGATGACCCCATAGATAACCCCAAGCATGTTAGCTGCCTACAATCTACAATTCGCTATGTCAAAGACAGTTGAACGGAAGCGGAAGTGAAGCTTTAGCAACCAGTGCAATTTGAATTAAAATGGCCGCCCATGGGTTCCATTAATATAATCGCTAATGATGCACCCACGATCAGAGTGTAATAATTCTTTTAAATGCTGCCAATTTATTGTCGCCAAACATATGAATCAACAATTCAATTAATATGTGAAGCTTAAATGCTATTAAAGTTGTAAATTAAATGAAATAACTGATATATTTCGCTTACTCGAGCAAAATAATCTGTGCTTCACACATATTCGATTGAATAGTAAAGCTTAAGTGCCATTAAATTTATAAATTTAATGCCATAGTTGATATATGTATGTAGTTCGGCTACTCGAGCAATATGATCTGCGTTTCACAAATATATCAATGCGATTTGGATTCATAATAGCAGCAAACTGTTTGCGATTTAATTTGGACATTGACAGATAGAATCACAAGTGTTAAGTGCTCTCAGAGCCTATGCATATCATAGATATAATTAGGGCTTAGCTCGTCAGTTGTCTAAACGAGAGATGCTAATAAAAGCACAAGAGCAACAGCGGCAACAGCGGCAACAGCAGCAACAACGGCAGCAACAGCAGAAACCAATTCAGCCAAAGGCCGCACATGACAAGTGCACTTAATGTTTGCGTACATGTATCTGTGTCTAACATGTATATCGACATGTGTATTAGTGTGTGGGTGTGTGTCTGTGTTGCCTATATGTTGCGCTTAGCGAACTGACAGTTGCGTGAACGAGTGCGGTTGAAGTTGCTCCTCAGGCCATGCCCATGCCATTGGCAGCGCGAAAGCCGAGAGCTGGCATGGGCGAGTCGGCGTGAGGGCTGCCTGTTCTTGACATTTATTTGAATAGCACGCATGCGAGTAAGCCATCCGACAAGCGCATGCTAAAATAGCCCAGCAAACAGCATTAATTTCATTATTATCTTAGCAAAAGGGTGGCACAATCAATAGGATAGACTGAAAATAAAAAAAAAACACACGCACACAGAGAGAAAGAGAGAAAATGATGTAATTAAGGGGCTCATTTGACACTGAAATCCTTGACACCGAACGAAAGCACCGCACACTCAATCTTGAGCCTTTCCTGGATAGATTACCGCGATTTCCCCGTCGGTTAAGTAGATTTATCGCTTGAGTATAAAGGCAGGAAAAATTTGAAGAGTCCTTAACTGAGCAGCAGGCAATCATAAAAGTAGGCACTTATATAAGCGTATATATATATATA
Organism: Drosophila mettleri; assembly: GCA_035047625.1. NCBI lineage: Eukaryota > Metazoa > Arthropoda > Insecta > Diptera > Drosophilidae > Drosophila > Drosophila mettleri. The sequence continues at coordinate 12,015,194 of JAWNPI010000035.1, read as the reverse complement.
TTAAGTATAAAAGCAGATGTTGTCGTTGGTAATATACGAAAACAAAAATCACGTAAACGCCGCAAAAAACCATTAAGAACACAAGACGTCGCAACGTCTCAGTCTGGTTGGCAGGCAGTGTTCGGTAATTGAAACTATTTGCTTTTTGGCATTTTCATTAACGCCAATTTCCGTCAAATTTAACGCACTTCCTGACAAATGTTGCCAACGCCTGAGATTGGCAACGCCACGTCACATCGACACTTCGATATTGGCTGCCACAGCGACGCTTAATGTGAAGCCTCGCTGAGCACGTCAAGAGGCAACAGTTGTTGGCCAAACGAGCCTCAACTTTAAAACTGCTAATTACTTGAAAATCAATTGTCGCAATTTATTTCGCTCCTCTGCATACTGCTTTTTGTATATGCGTGTGCTTTCACAAAATTAAGTATGTTAATTTAAGTCGAACGTTTGAATGATTTTCATTTCACGTTTCTCTGAGCCTCAGCTTTCTGCAACGCAACTTTTTCATTTTCTTGGAAATGATTTTTGCAATGTTCTTAATGAAGACCAGCAGATGCCTGTCATCCTGTAATCAACGCAAGGGAAGCTGAGAGCATCGAATAGGAAAAAGACGTAATTAGTGAATAGCAGAAAAGAATTTGTGGCTACTGTACTGAGCATCCTTTCTGATGCTTGTCAATTGAAGCTGCAATTTATAAATGATGTTTTACAGATTGAATTTCTGAACATCAAATATCAACTAACGGCTTAAAGGCAGAAAATATTCAGGGAATATATACTTAGAGACAGCTGACATAAGAGTTTATTTGTTATATTTATTCACGAACTGAAAGAGTATATTGAGAGTTTCGTCATAGCTGTAAAAGTAAAATACTTAAAGATCATATAATTTAGATCTAATCAGCATAACTTGATCATAGTTCAGCAAAAGTTAAAAAGCAGCTTGTCGATTTATTCGGACTATCAGTCGCAGAAGCAGTCAATCAGAAACTATTTTTGTTTTAATCGATTCACAACTCTACACAACACACTTTCTTTGATCTTTCGCATACTATAAAATGATGTCTTCAGGCTTTTTGTTTGTAAGTAAGAAGTATTATTGAAAAACATATAAGAATGCACTTAAATTATTATTAAGTGCATTTACTAAATAGAAAATATATTGATCAATCCAGCTGACGAAGAAAATAGAAGAGAACTACTACCTTGATACTCTAGAGTACTTTAAGTCCGCAAGTGTGTCGCATATCGGAGATTAATTTATTAATTGATTATTTGGTGAATTTATTTATTTGGAGTGAGTATAACTGTATATATATATATATATATATATATATATATATATATTTTTTTTTTTTTTTTTTTGGTAGAAAATTAATTTATTTGATAATTTAATTACGGTTTAATTTCTTTATCAATGTAAGCGACATACAAAAATTATTGATTAAACTTTTCAACTGACTCACATTATGTTAGAATTAGAATTATTAAATTAACACCAAAGTAATAGTGCGCCGCAAAGAATGAACATCTTGATAAACAGCAATGGAGAAAACAAAATTGTAAAATAAACTAAACTGAAAGAAGTTGAACTGCAATTTAATGAGCAACAAAGGAATACTTGTTGGCCTTTCGTTGGGAGCTCGGCTGGCACAGCAAACTTCCGCTTTGCCCTGCACACAAAATTGCATTTCAACGAAACGTGAAAAGTTTTCTTTGGCAATTTGTTTGTTTGCCTCTTGCTACGTTCATTTTGTAAACAGCATGGAAAATTGCAAAAACTTTGGCAGCAAAACAAAAGTTAAAGGTGCTCCCCGTATTGAGTAAATCACAGAGTTTCCCATTGTCCCAGCTTCTGTGCGCATTCAGTGCACACCGCAGCCCGAAAAAAAAAACCAAATGATTGAATGGAATTCTCCACGCACTGCTTTCAAGTGTGTCTGGTCGGTTTTCGACAATCAGCCAATCACTGATTGATCGCAATGCTCCTTTATACTAAATACGTTATACTAAATACTTCAATAGAACGATTGCTTTTATTCAAATGAAATTTGTTTGTATATATATATATATATATATCTCAATTTATCAATAGATAAAAAATCAATATATGTTTAATAGGTATGCCTGAGCCCTGTGATCTCAGAGATATCTGAACGATTTCTATAATAGATATAGATTAGATAGTCAATAACTATTTCCGTTTACACGTTGATGATTAAAAACCTTATAATATTTTAATTATATTTTAACTCTTCTGACATCTTGACAGCAAAAGTATATAAATTTTGCATATACTTACAATTGATTTAACGTTTATTTTTTAACAAATGAAAAGTTATTACTTTACAATATTTAGATTATATGTTCAAATTTTAACTAAAATTCTTTTAGTCACACAAAAATAAATAAATAATACTTTATCTTATTTACCAAACATATATTAATTTATTATTATTTACATACACAATATGTAAATATTTATTGATGAGCCATCTGTTCGTATCTAAACTCGTATCGTATATAATATACCTAACTAACATATAATGAGAGGCATCTGCATGAGTATGAGTTGGTTTTTGTCTATGAAGCAAATGAATACATAAAACAGCTTTGACGGACCTCTGTGTGTGTTTCAGTCGCACACTTCCGCCTAGAGAATTTATATTGGGTTTTATTGAAGTGTGGCGCAATTTACAAAGCACTTAGTACTGTCATCAGCACGCAATACAAATGCATTTTGCTTTTATTGAAGATTGGCAAAAGCTTTCATTAAAATTTTTTTTTTGTACATTAACAATGAATTACAATTGCGCGCAGCCGCAGGCACTCACATTAAGACGACGCAGGTGTGTCTCCTATGGGACGAGGTGAGTGTGGAGGAGTGGCACTTAAGCCTTTGCAGAAAACCTGCTTATTACACCGACTTGCCAGGAACGGAAGAAGAGATCCGACGCGCCTATTTAATTTACGTCTCAGCACTCACCGTCGCATACTTTGGTCTGTAATCATTTCCGGCATATAAGAAAATTCACCTTAAACACGCAATTATTAAAAAAAAAAAAAACGAAATTCGCATTTAACGCTATCAAGCTGATAAGAAATAAAAATTTACAACTGCCAACGGGCAGACAACAGGGAGGACACAGATAAAATGTAAAGCAGGTGCTTGTGGGCGGGCAGGTGGCGTTCTTTATTACAAACAATAATGTTGCCGACTAAGAGGCACCGGCAGATGGCCCAAAAATGAAAAATCCCTCAATATGCAATTTACCATAAATTTATAATTTACTGGAAAATTATTTTCATAAGCCATTTGCATTTAAATGGCTCAAACACACACATATTCCAACCCACACATGAGTTTGCACGTCTCAATGTGGCAGTCTGCCAACGATATCCGGCAGCAAAGTGGGGCAAGCATGGATAAGTTTATAAGATAATTAAATATTTATTATAAATAATTTAATATTTCGAAAGAAATACACGTTTTATTGTATTTCAATTCCAAAATTTGAACTAAATATTTGAAAGTAAGAGCAAGCTCCATAATAGTTAAAAAAAGGGTATTTGTTAAAGCTATGGAAAACACGAATTTTCTTAACTCAAACCATGTTAAGTCTTCGCGACGCGAAATAAGTGAAAAAAAGCGTTTCGTTAGGCTCAACTTTTTGCTGGTTGGTTCATAAAATATAAAATTGATTTTCACGCCAGTCATTAACTTATTTAAGTATCTGCAGGAGCTCTGCCCGATGTCTGCATTATTAATGCACTTGGTGTGTACTAAATCGACAACGTTTAACAGGCATCAACTTAATCTTATAAAAATTATAAGACAACATACATTTGATACTGAATAATTTAATGATAAAGTTCTGAAGACTTTAAAGTTTACAATAGCTTGTGGATTTAATAAACATATTATCCGCATTAAAAATTGTACACTTTCTCTTCGCTTAACACAATCGTTTGATAAAGTATTTGTTTTATTGCTTAGTCAAAAAAAAAAAAAAAGTAATATAAATAAATAAATAAAAAAAAAACATTTAATTATTCACATTCTCTTCGCTTAACACAATCGTTTGATAAATTATTTTTTTTATAGCTAAGACAAAAAAAAAAAATTATATAAATAAATAAATAAAAAAACATAAAATTATTCACATTCAAACAAATTTTTTCAAACAATTTTATTAATTTCCCTCGGGGCCGCCGCAGAGCTCGAGAAGAAGGGTAGATAAATAAATATAAATGTATATGCAAAGTATTATTATTAAATTAAAGAAGATAAATATAGTTTGCATACCATTTTCAAAACAAAATGTAAATTTGCAACTATTCGCCAGAGATCTGAACTCTTTCTCGTTAAGAGTAAATACACGTGTGTGTCCAGTATAAAAAATATACATTTGTATACGTGTTCATTTACAACCATAAAGGGAACAAATAGGTCACTTATGTAAAATGTTACTTTAAAAATATATGTGACATATATCGATAAGACGGGCAGATGGACAGGGCGAGATCAACTCAACTCGTCAAGAATATATATACTTTTTGTGTGTTGCACGCCTCCTTCTGCCTGTAACATACATTTTCACAAAAACTTTAAAATAATACCTTAAAATACTTTATGATAAATTTGTTATTCAAAATAAAATAACATAACTAATTTAAATAAATTTAGTTACTTAAAAATATTTATTTTTTCATTGGGTAATTGAGCTTTGATAAAATTTAGCTAAAGTCCAAAAAGAAATTTAAGTTGTTTATATTTCTCTACTGAATATGACGCATTGAGAAACGCTTACACTTGTCACTTCCTTTGCATAAAGCAAACTTCAGGTTCATTGAATTTTGGCAATTTCTAGCTCTAATGGCAATTCGAAGCTGGCAAATGCATTTGCACATTTGTTTTGACCACATTTGGTCGACATGTGTCACAGAGAAGTTTTTTGTAAATCATTTTCATATTTGTCAGTTGATTGAATCACTCAGTCAGTTTTTTTTTTGGCTCCTTTTTGTTTCCTATGTCGAATTTCTGTTTCATTACATAATATTTCCTATTCATTTAATATAATATTATCTATTTATAATGGTCATTAAATTGGGAAAACTGATGCGTTCAAGAATATGGAACACAAAAATGGGGGACTGAAGAACAGATTTTATTTTAAGTGAAACCAGCCTTTAGCCAGTGTCATTCGTTATCTCAAATGGAAAGAGATTTTCCATTTTGCTAGTGTATTTTTCAGTAATTTACAACAGTTTTTTCTTAATTAAATGAGTTGAAAACTTTATGATTACAAGAACAACTAATTACAACTAACAAATCTCTTTGAGCTCTATTGTTTCCAAGTAGATATGCGCATAGGCGACGCTGAGAAATGTCACGAGAGTAAAGTGACATGGAAAATTAATCAACGGCTTCAACTCACGTTTGCGTAATGTGCTTAAATGCTAAATGAGCGTACGTAAGAGCTAGTCGACAGAAAAGCCCGTGAGAAGACGAACGTAAACTTATTCAGTCTGAGTTTCATTAAAGTTGGGCCGGAGGCAAAGACAACATTGAGTATACGCAGTGTGTACGAAAAACTCTTGAAAACGCGCAGCTAAAGCGGAAAATTCTTAGCTCTCTTACTTTATCACTTTTTTCACCTCTCTCATTTCTCTTTTTTTGGCGAATTTCTTTTTTACTGCCTCCACATCGTGGCGAATGTTGCCAAAAGGATACAATATAAGACGTCTCCAACCTGAAGAAACACAGCTGGGCCTGACCAACAAGAAAACAAAAGAAAAGCTCAAAATATTTACAAAAAGGTTCTGCGAAGCATACGTGAATCTAGGGAACCCAATATTCTTCGAACAGTAACTAAGAAAAAGAAAGGCTGCAACAAGCACTTTTAAGCAAAAACATAAGCTCTTAAGAATGTCGTCGTAATCCTGATTAGACAATCGTCTCCGGGAAATGCCATAAATCGTATCTGACTAACTTCTCAATGCATAATACCTCAGAAAATCTAGAGCAAGGGTCTAGCAATAAAAAATATGCTTCAAGTTTATTGAAAGTTGTAACCTAAATAATTTTTTAAATTGAAAAAATTAAGATTCATTAATTTATCATTCAATTATTCCTGATTTACTAGTCCAATGTGTTTCAACTCTGAGGCAACAGATTTTGTGGTAATCAATATACAATCTGAACAACTTTACCGTCACGTTTTATTACACTTTACATTTGGCAAGAGCAGGTGAAAACAAACACCCAACAGGAGTAGCAAACAGCGAAAAGGTGACATGCGTGGATATTGGGAGAAAAGTTGACGCTGGTTGTTTGACTTTTCAATGAATTTCTTTAGATTTCGTTTCTTTTATTGTTATTATATATCCGTTTTACGGGGCGTATGATGGATACGTTTACTGGTTGCATAGCAATTTTGGATTCTCCAGAGCCTTGACATGATTCATGTATGGAATTCCGGCTGTGCCCCACTCCATATTGTTTATCTAGCGCTTATTGGGTATTGATATGTAAAGCCTATGCACACATACACACATACTCAGACTGAGCTTGTTATTTTTGTCAATTCAATGACATTAGAGTCTCACAAACCAATTGCCAGCATTTCCAATAAGGTCGCTTTGGCAACCAGCAGACTTTGATTTCGGGTCGCTCCGATTTTTTGCATTTTCCTTAGCCCACATCGTGCATTTAGCTTCTACCTCTTAGCAACACATTTTTGCTTCTTACACACATTAAATTAGGATTATTTGTCTTTATAAATTACGTTAAAATACCCTGTGTTATTTGAATAGGTAATTAAAAATCTCTATAAAAATGCGATTAGAAACATGACAATATGGAACTATAAAGTAATTACCTAAATTAACGCTGCTGATAACTTCAATAATATAACTTAAAAGTGATCAGATTTGAGTATTTTATATATATTTTAAATAAATTAAATTCAAAATAATTAATATAGATATAATTTACGCAGAAATCACCATTTATTATTAGAAAAATATGTAAATTAATAATAATATGAATAATAATAATAATATGAACAAAATAATTTTAATACAAATTTTAATTTGTATATCAATATCCAATATCAATGATTTTTATAAGAAATTTAAAAACTAAAGCTTGAACTTCAGCACAAGTAAAATCCCCCTACAACTTAAACAGAGTCTTCCTTTGAAACTTATAATATAGGCTTAAAGATTTTTATTTCAGACCAATATTAAATTCTTTTGGGCTCACTGAACAACGAGTCTCTCATACGCATTTTAGATTAAACGAGCAAGGCACTTGGCCTTCGAGAGACCTAAGCAGACGTCACATTAATGACACTGCGATAACTTCGATATTTCATTTTGGTGATTACAAGAAGCTCACGTTGTGCGCAATGCCGCCATATCCGTTTCCGGTTGTCGCTATGCCGCTACGCACATAGATCACACACCTGAGTTACCCCTAGTTGGCTTCGGCACTTGACAATTGCAACACGTCCTCAAGATTTTGGCTGTTTTAGTTGTTCGTATTGCCACGTTTTGGGCGCAGCTCAAGCACACACTCGACTACACACACACACACACTAACGCAGATGGCTGGGTGCTCTGGCCTAAGTTGCGACCGTAAAATATTCAAATTAAAAGGACTTATGTAGGCACTCAATGTTACCGCCATTATGCTACATTGTTGTCAGCTATGGGGCGGGACAGGGAGTGGAGAGGCCATGCTCTCGACCTCGAGACCACTGAGGGCTGCTTCCGGGGCTTTCAACGCTCAAGCTGCCATTTTTTTACACTTTAGTTGACAGCGGCAACCATTTGCGGCAACAGCCACGCCTTCCCGCCGTAACCCTGTTCCTGCTAGTTGTCCTAGTAGTCGATGCGATATGCTCCTTATTGTTGTAGTTGCTGCTGTAGCTGTAGCTGCTGCTGATGCTCCTTCCACTGTTGTTGTTCCTGTACATGTCGCATTTTCCGGGTAATTTACATTCTCATCACAGCACACACAGACACACATAAACATAGAGACAGTTACCTGAGCAACATCAAAAATCGTGCAGATAGCAACATCGCTGTCAACTGTCACTCGACCTCCCACGCCGCCCTTTTATGCAGCTTCTCTCCATTGGAGACAATTTTAAAATAATAAAAAATAATCGTTTCCCATATAGCTGGCCCGTTATTCTTTTCTTTGTTTTAGTTGCCGTAGTTTAGCATTTTGCCATCGTTATTATTTTTCTCGTAGTTGCTGTGCATTTTATTACCAGTAAATTAGGCGCATAAATTTCAGTCCCGGCATTCTTGTCGGTGCCCAAGGAATTGCGACGGTTTATTGAAATTGCTTACATTATTTATTGCGTCGTTCTTTAATGAAGAGCTTTGGATCATAAACTGAAACTGAAATGAGATAAGTAAAATCATTCTTAACGATTTCCATGATTGCATTGAAATATATTACATTGTTATAGTTCAGGAAACAAGCGGAAGAAGGACAAGAAATATATGAAGCAACGAGTTATTATATAAATTGAATTTTACTTGGCCATGTAACTGTAGTCATTTAAAATAAAATAGAAGCTTCGTGAATTAAATAAAATTGTAAGTAACTAACTGTAGTATTTAGAAAGAAAGTACTTTAATAAATTTAAAATATTTGGCTCTCCAGTCTCCAGTTCCGTATTTTTTATAACGCTAACAATAAGTGGCGTGAAGCTGGTTGAGCTAGAAAAACGGCAGATCATACTTGATTCATTATAAAAACAATTTCACAGTGCGTAGCTGAGGCTGACCTAAGAACGAAAGTCAACAAATGAAAGCAGAATGTGACCTTTGCTAAGCGTATACTTTGCTCGGCTTTCTGCCCTCATCTTCCTTGTGGACGGTGGCGTTGGCGAAGCGCACTCAAAAATTTATTGTCTGCAACTCGAGGTTCGACATGAATTTTATTTATTTGCATGTAAATCGGATTTGTGTGACCCCAAAGATTTTCGAGCGTGAAATATACGAGCAACAGTCGTACTTGCTGCTCGGACTTGAATGGAGCGGAGTGGAGTGGAGCCAACTGCTTGGACATTGCATCCTGGCGTTCTGACCACGTCACCAGACGGAAGGTAAAGACGCAAAGCTTGGCGCCTGAGCGAGCACAAAAAGGAATCGTGGCTCATTTTTTGTTTTCATCTTTTTTTTTGTGGACATCATTGGAGTGGGACTTATTCTTGTTTAGGTTGAATGTCAAGGCGTGGTTCAGCTTTTGGTCTGTTTCGTGTTGTTTTGTTTTCGTATTTGTTTCAGTTTTCCTTCATTTTGCTTGCCTGTTTTCTTTTTTTTTTTATTTTCATGTCGACTTGCTATATTGTTAGGCGCACAACCTTTTTGTAGCATTCCTTTATCATTGGAAATGTAGTCGGACATGGAGATGCCGCTGTTGTTATGCTTCCATGATTACCAGATCTGTTTGTCTGCTGGTCTGCTCTTGGCCACTTTCAGTGTGTTTTATTAGCTATTATGGGTAAAATATGGCTTACGTCTCGTTTATTGTTATTTATAATGATTCATTTTGCACGTTTTTATGGCCACCAAGCACTGAGCAGGGACCCACAGCGGTCGTTGCAAATGTATTATCTTTACTTTTTACAGATCGCCAGGTCAGGCAATAATTTATTTACGTTTATTCTAATACGTTTTGCATTTGCTCCTAAAAGTCAACAACACGTATTCCTTGTTAATATTTTTAATCAACTCGACAAAGGTTCAATGTTCGATAAAATAGTACCTTCATGGCTAAGAGATCGATCGACTGGATTATTTTATTTGCATTTTTTATGCAATTCGAAAGACCCACGAAAAGTTCCCAACTGACATAATTTCCATTCTATATGTGTTTCGTATATAAGAACTATCTCTTCAAACTTTGAGAGTATTACTAGCTTAGATAGGATATCAATTCTTAACTAAAACAGAATATTCTATTATTGCAGCTTAAGTATTGAGTAAAATAATGTATAATAAAATCGTTAAAAGTCAAATATGTTGAATATTTTTAGCTGCAAAGTGCTCCCATGAATTGAAAGTATGTAAGCCATCGACTTCTTTCCGACATCTTAGCCCACTGTGCGTATTATATATCATGGCTTATGTTTTGAATAATTTAGGGTTTTTTTTTTTTGCATTCCTAGAACGATTTTTTCAATGTAAAACGTAAAATGCAAAAATGCCAGCACCTGCCCCCGTCTCCGCCAACGAGAGTCACTTGCATGTTGCAGCTGCTGTTGGCCAACGCTCCGGCGAAGGAGAAGGCCATTGGGGAGTGTGGGTGTGAGCTGGAAAAATATTCACATAATGATGTCTACGATAAATTTTACAAATCCTCAAGCAACTTTCTATCCGCAGCCTTCTACCCTTCCTTTTATGTCGTGCCTTGGCAAGCTCTGTTGGCTCTGTCGTTAGTTTTATTTCATTTGGGAGCCGAGACATGAGAGCGACGTCACTGTGGCAACCTTTAAAATATTTTTGCAATTTATTTACAAAGTACGCTGTCACACACACAACACACACACACACACAAACGCACATACACACGAATCCTTATACACTTAACAACGTTCACATATGCAAAATAAAGTGATTACAGGGACGACAAACAAACAAACAAACACAAACACACATACGCATACATATTAGCTTAGTCGCCATCAGCTAGACTGACTGTGGCATACCCACCTGAAGAAAGTTCTTCTCTGTGAGTACAAAGAGCTCTTCCATGTTTATACTTTAATGCACTTGCATTAGTGACAAGCAAATTTCATTTGCATACACACATGTTTCATTGTGTTTTTCGTTCTGTTTGTATACTGCTCATCGGGTGAAAATATTGTTAAATATTTTAATTAAATTCATTCTAAAAGTATATTTAATTATGAAAATGTAATATTTATAATAGTGACGGCAAGTCATTCATTCATTATTTAAAATAGTAAAATATCAGGAAGAATTTTGTATCATATTCACAGTTCACGTTATCACAATCGCAAGTGTCAAAACAGCTAATAATAAAACTCATAAGGCACACATAATCAAATTAGCTATAAAACATATAAATATATACCTACTATATATATAAATATAATTTATAAATAAATTTATATATAAACTTCGTATAAATTGCAGTTATAGATATCGAAGCCAATTGGCAACATATGGCATCTGTCATGACATTTTTTTTGTAGAACATAAAAAGGCGCAATGCGTGGGTCGCCTGCGGCGGAAATGGGCGGCAAATTTTGAAAATAAACTCAATAAAATATTTACTAATAGCCAAAACATGATACATTGTTTACACGCTGCAGTTTTATGGAAGGAGAAAACAAAAGTGGGGCCCAAATCTACAATGCAAATGGTGCGACTTATTGGTAAATAGCTCGAGGTAATATGTATTATAATGGCCCAAGCAGAACAGACGATACAGATACAGATACAGATACAGCTACAGATGCAAACACAGACACACAACGACAGAAATATTGCCTCAAGCAACAGAGCACACTCTAATTTATGCAAACACAAATATCTGTGTGTACGTATGAGCAATTTATATATATATATATATACATATATATGAGTTTAGATTGTAAATTGTTTGCGTGTTGCCTGCAGCTCGCATATTTTGCAGCTATCTTTTTATATTTTTTAATATTTATTCAACTATTTTACTGGACTTGCAGCTTAGAGAAAACAGCCAAAGAGCAGTGCCAACTAAGCTCTAACAAATAAAAGTGCTTCACTTGCGCGTAGTACAGCAGATAATACCCTGTAAGCTGTATTTAAGACAAATAAGCCATTAAAAATAATATAAATATACTTGAGGCATTATAGTAGATTTTTGACTGGTTCACTTAAGGCAACTGCTAAGGGAACTTGCTTAGGATCTAATCTAATAAAAGTAAGACCCAAACAAAATTTTAATAATATTATTTATTAGCTTTATAAATCAATATATATTATTTATGCATTTTTATACCCTGATCCCATTGAAAATGGGAAAAAAGGGTATAATGTTTTTGTTAAAAGTATGTAACAGGCAGAAGGAGGCGTGCCACACCCCCAAAAGTATATATATTCTTGATCAGGACGACAAGAGAAGTTGATTGAGCCCTGTCCGTCTGTCTGTCCGTCCGTCCGTCCGTCCGTCCGTCCGTCCGTCCGTCCGTCCGTCCGTCCGTCCGTCCGTATGTATGAACGCGTCGATCTCAGAACCTATAAGAGCTAGAGACTTGAATTTTTTTTTGTTAGGCGCGTATATTGGGCGCGCATATCGAGTTTGTTTCAGAAAATCGATAACTATTCCTGAATATTTGTTATCGATTTAAAACCATATGAAAAAACAGTTATGATTTTTTATCTTTTTTATCTTAAGAGCTAGAGACTCCAAATTTCGCATGTAGCTTTATGTGTATTTTTACCAATTTCGGGTTTTGTTACATTTGGATACCGGCCCCCAAATTTCCCCACAATTTTGAAAATTTTTTTCAGTTGCAATATATATGGTGTTTGGTCTTTTTGAAAACTAAATCAATTATTTAAATCATATGGTGAAAGTTTCATCAAAATCCGTTGATAAACACAAAAGTTATTAAACAAAATGTTTGGCTAGATCAACAGCGATTGAACTGCAAAGCGCACACAGACCAGGTGGCGCTTATACATGTTCAATTTGTATACATGTGCACACATACATGCAAATGCTCGCGAACAAATTTTCTAAGAACCGCAATTGCCTTTGAGTTTGGGTCGAATTGTGTTCGAATTGTTTTTGCTACCTACTTCCAATTGCCGCTCGCCGCTGTGTGTCGCAGTCGCAGTCGCAGGCGCTGTGTGTCGCTGTGCGAATATGTTTTCGATTCTTCTTCTTTAATAGTAACGGAACAATTCTTGTGAGCTTGCAAGAGTGTGCTGGCATAATCTGTGTGTCGAATTTGTTTGCATAATTCCTCTTTGATCGACATTCTTAGTACCATTGGCATAGATTTAAGTTGCGTGATATGGTTGTACATACGAGTTATGGACTATATTAAGAAAACTAAGGGGGGGTGGGATTAGGGTATCCCCTAGTCGGGCGCGCCGACTAGAGTTTTCTTACTTGTTTTAAATATATTTATTATATCATTTATCTTTGAAATTCGTTTATGGTTCCATAATATGATAATACCCTATTCTGAGTCAAATTCAATGGGTATACAAATACAGCACAAGATATGCCCGCGAAATTATTCAAATTGAAAATTTTACGTCTTGCAGTTGTTGGCGCCGTCCCGAGATAAGCATTCGCACCCCGGCAACGGAGGGAATTATTTAGTCGCAGCTCGAAAGAAGAGACCACACTGCATAAGTCAGCAGATAGTGCCAGCAGCAAATTCTATGGGGCTAACTTGAATTTAAATTCGCATCTTGATGCTAAATATTGGACAGGGCGAAATTGTTATTCGCTCTATCTCGCTCTAGCAGAGACACTGTTTGTATAATGTAATAGTGTCTCACATACATATAACTGAAGGGGGCCATTAAAATACTGTTTGCTATTTACTCAATTGATCGCTTGAAAAAATTGTATTTTATATGTATAATAATTATAAAAAATATATAATAAAAGCTTTAATTCATAAAAAATAATATATTTTTTTTTCTTTAATGGATAATGTAACTTATTGATATGAATTTCAAAAGTCAAATAAAATTCTAGTTTGATACTTCCAAATGTCTTCCACTATTAATAGTTTAATAAACTTTTAATAAACTTGATGCTATAAATACTTATGTTTTAATCTTTAGACAGCATCGTCAGTATTTGACACATTTATATAGATATTTTTCAGTTCCATAGTCCCGTCGATAAAGCTGAGCGAAAATTTTATACAGTTTTCTGCAGATGCAGGCAAAAATGCTTGTTGGTTGGGGCCCTTGTACAATTGACCTCGATACAAGTGCGGTTTTCCTTGCGTATAATTATCGATAAATACTGTTGTGCGAACTGGAGGGGTCCACGATGTGAACGAGCTTGTTTTCTGTTTCCGTCTCTTGTTTGCTTAGCCAATTTTTTTTTTATTTATGAGCAACAGTTGTTGGGATTAAGCGTAAGCACACAGCATCTGCTACCCGACATAAATACTCTGCCAGAAGGGAAAAACTTTTGTTTTAAATAAGATTAAATCTAAATATAGTAAATATTAAAGGCCTAATAAATTTTTGAGCAATAAACATTTTTTCGCAGACAGCCTTATTATCTTTGATAATTTCATAAAATAAAAGTAAAAAGTAAAGTAAAAATAAAATAAATATGTATAAATAAACATATATAATCATTAGTCAGTATAGAGTATTTGCATATGACTCGGAGATGAATAAAAAAATATATGGATACATATACTTATCGTCTTTTTATGTTTTTATAAATCAAAAGCTTTTTACAAAAAATGAATTTGCTGGCTTTTTTGGGTCGGAGCAAACAAATAGAAAGACGAAACGCCACTTGTCAGAGCAGCATACATAAATATTTGTAGGTCGCCCACGCGAACGCCTTGCCACACACACACACACAAATGCATATTTACATACATATATACATATTTACACACATGTGAGCTGGCACTGAACGCAGAGTCGCTCAATTAATTTTGATTGCAGCCTTGGCAGCTGTTTGCCACAATATTTTTATGAAAATTCCATTACGTAGGTGTTGCCTTGATATTTATTTATCTCGCCCCTTTACATTTTCATTAAAGCTTATCAAGGCAAAGCCAAGAAAATTCTGCCTAATTTAGTGCAGCTCAGCGAAAAGTTCAATTATGTAGAGAAACAAAAATATTATTTCGTTTTCTAGTTGGTAAGCTCATGGTAGAGAAACTGAGTTTTACATTCTGAAAATTGTCATAAGCATATATGTTTCTGAAATCCTTCAACGTAAGTCTTAAGCTCTTAGAGTTAAGGTAGAAATCTATACATATATATTTATACGTATGTAATCCTTTACCGCGAGATGAATATTGATCAATTAAACGTAAGCAAATATACATTTATAAGAAAAATTCTTGAAAAGTATTCCCTGTTAGTTTGAAGTTCAAGTAAGATACATTTCCTCCAATTAAAAATGAATTAAAAGCAAAACGATGTTCATGAATCAAGTCATAATGCCAGCACTCAACACTCACAGCTCTATATCAACAGATAAAAAGTTTTACCTCGGCTCTCTTTGATATTTCATTGAAAGCGAATTATTGTTGGGGCCCACTAGCCCATTCACTCGGCGCCCAACACTGGCAGCAAGCGAATATTTATATATTTATACTTGGCATAGAAAATAAACGTCAGAGGTGCGAAAATTTATGTGCTTCAGGTGGCAGATGATACGAGTGAGTGTGCGTCCAGATGCTTTGTTTATATTTATTTGTGAAAGTATCTCAAAATATGCTCAATGGCAGCGCACTTCAACTTGAACTTGATCAAAATGTTTTGCTAGATAATTTAATTGGTTTCAAATAAACAAATGGAACGACAAAGTTCCAACACCCCATCGGTGCGCCTGCTGTGTGGACCTATCTGGCAAGTGCCTCTGAAATATGTTTACTGTCGGCGAAATTGCTGGCATATCTGAATGTCAGAGAATAAACTTTTAATTGAAATTAGAATTTTATTTGGGCGACCTTCATGTGCCGCGACCATTTGGCTCAAATGAAGTGTGAACAGACACAAATTTGCCATAAGCTACAAACAAATTGACGCGTTTTTCTGCTAAGTCACATTAAAGAAAAAATGCTATAAAAATACACAATTTCAAAGTCAGCGACAACGTCATTTTTGAAATTAGCTGCAAGTGTAAGAAAAGTGCGCTAATTAATCAAAAAAGTGCAATTAGTTAGAATCTGCAGCCGATATATAAATATAATAAACATATAAGTGTATTATATACCTGAACTTGACATCTGACAGCAGCGCCCACGCCCACATATCTCAGTATCTATCAGATACAAATGAGCACTCGCTACTGAACAATATTGTTGGCAAATTGCTTTCGATTATGGGTGGGGCTGAAAAGCGAAAGGAAAATAGTTTTCGTTTTCTGGCACTTGAAGTTGCCACACTTCTGCTTTATTTAATTTCATATTTTTGTAATAGTTTATTGTTGTTGGGGTTGTGACGTCATGGAGAACTTCCGCTGCTCATATCTATATTTATTTGTCCGCCTTGTATGCCTCCCACATTGGCATTATTTCTGGCGATTTTGGCATTCGAAAAACAGGCGTATCGGCGTCTAATGCCGAACGCTGCTGCGTTGGCATCGCAGCCGACGTCGCTGCTTGCGTTGGTGTGAGCATCGCTGCTGGCAGTGGCATTAGGCTTGCCTAAAAACACAAAGAAAAAAACGTTTTCAGCATTTTCCTAAATTATCTCTGGCCTCTTAGGATAAATGGAAAACTGTTTCAGCTACTTGCGTCAGTCGAATTTTCAATTTTGTACGCTAAAGTCGCGCACAGCTCAGCAGTTTCATTTGCATTTGTCAAACTAAGCAAACAATGGCTGTAAGTTTTGGAAACAAATAATTAATAATTGGAAAAGCTTAAAAAAATAAAATAAAAAAACTATAAACTAATAAGAGCAAATATAAATTTATGAAAATTTCCAATTTAAGTGCGATATTTCGCTTTCTGAAATCAAATGAAATCAGATTTGTGATGCCAGATTAGAAACATGTGGAAACATGGAAAAGACCAAATGTATTTTGTGCTTTGGCAAATATCCATGGTGAACTCCAAAGAATATCAGTGTCTAAATTTGTTGAAAAATGTTTATTGTGGACTATTATTTATGTATATAAACGCTGTAGTGTTTCACATTTTATATAAAATATGAGAGCTGAGTAATTCAACAATTTTCATTGAATATTTCCAGAGAGATCAATTTACAAACTAAATATAATACAATCGCCTCAGTAAATGTGTACTCTGCTTATTTGACTATGCGAACATAATGCATAAATTATTGCTTAAATTACATTAGAGTCACGTACTATTGCAAACAACAATATATTACAGCTTTATTTGGTATGCATTTGTGGAATGTTTCTTTGTATGTGTAATATGTAAATAGCCCGATCCAGTTCAAACTAGTTTAGAATGAAAGCAAATTTGAGACATCAACGAAATGCTTATTTCTGCTTTAGATTCTAGTTTGCACGATTTTTATAATGTGACTTCCAAGAATGTGGAGAGCAACGACAGGGAGAGCGACACTTCCGCTCCCACAGCTCCAACTCTACTAGCTGTTCTTTACCACGATGATCGGTTACAATAGATAAACATACAAGCCTTAAGAGTATAGCCAGCTAAAATACATATTTATTACAAATTTGAAGAAATGTTTGAATTTTTCAATTTCTTATCTCTTTAGAATATATTTATTTAATTAAGAGGTATGAGCTATATTTAGTAAGCACAGAAACTTGCCCAATCAGATACAGAGTATAGCTCAGGCCCGCGATTACAATTAGTTACTATAAGCAATTATTTGAATTGATTTTTGTTTGTTTAAGTAAACAATTAAATGTGAAAATATTTAAATACATAATACGCGCGTAGTTTGTGAATTAAATTTAAAATTCCTTTTTGATTAAATATTTAAATATTCAATTAACAATAAATACAGAAATGACCTTTGCATTGCACGGCTGACACCATTATGTGTTTGCGCACAAAGTATATCCGCAATGACTGAATAGCCATTCACCACTCCCACCCACACAGAACAGCTGCTGTGGCTCATAATTCACAGTCATATATCATATTTGCGCCTCTTCACTTTTTTGCTTTTTTTTTTATGCAAACAAAAAATGATTTTGCTGACATTGTGGCGCTGGTCTAAGGCCAGCAAATTCCATTAAAGCTCAGCTGCTGAATGAATGTGAATAAGCTTACAGTCAAATATAAATACTAATATATAAATATTCAATTAACAATAAATAAATAAATAAATATATATATATAAATATATATATATATATATATATATATATATATATATATATATAATATGTCCATATAGGTTTTTTTTTAGAGATTCGATCATTTTATACATTTTTTTAAATTTATCTTAGCTTTTATATACATTTTTATAAATTATACATCTTTTCTTATAGCATATTAAAAACAAAGATTATAACATTGAAAAAAAAAAAGCAAATGTATGAAACTATTTGAGTGAAGTGAAGAATTGAGAATTAATTTTTTAAATAAATTTATATTTTGGATGTTGAATATAAATGAAAAAGAACAAGTTTGACATATAAAATAAATATTTTCTTGACCAGTTCTTTGATTGTCGAAATTATAAATTTTTTTCAGATTTCGATTTGTAATTGCCAAAAGTTTTTGTTTACAGTTTACAAACAAACTGTTGCTTTGCGAGGACGAATCAAGAAAATTATTGACAGGCATCTGCAGATTCATTGGCAACAGTCCAAATGCATTAAAATAGTATAGCTTATAATACAAACATTAAATATAATTTGGGTTGTTAATATATAAATTACTTAATATATGTGCAGTGAAGCCTGATTTGTGTGAACATTCAAATATGCAAATTTGCTAGGCAAGACATATGCAATTCCTTTAACCAGAAGGCAGGAACGAAAGTTTTTGATACAATGTCTGATTGGTTCATAAAGCGCGACTGTATATACCCTCTGAAATTAGTCGTGTGGGCGCTGAATGCACATTTTTATATCATTTGTTGGTTAATGTTGGCTGGCGGTCGCCAATTGGCACTGCTCCAAATGACAAATTGAAATAATAACAACAACAATAGCAAAGTCAAACAGAGCAACAGCAACAGAGCAACCAACATCAACACTTTTGGGCGCCCAGCTAAAAAAAAAGCAGAATGGGAAAAAAGAACCACGCAAAAATGAACGTTTATCTTTATGTTCAAATGAAAATTTTTATTTATGCCCACGGCCGAAAAAAGGCAAACAGCTGAAAAAACTGAAAACTGAAAAGTGTAAAGTGAAAACGGGTCGTCAGCCAGCACACAATTGGGGGTTCTTTGAAGGTCACGACTGTCCATATAGCCAGCATTGGGGCAATGGCAGCCTGTCCCCGACACAAGGCGTGTCAAGTGCAGAACAAATTCTGCGAAATTCATATTTCATAAAAACGAGAAATAGAAATAAAATTTTAAAGCATTTCTTTGTGATTACCATCGTAATGAAATTAAGGAAAAATATATTTCTAGAGAGCATTATCCAGTGATAGCCCTTAATTAAATTGTCTTGAAGCCAACATAGATCATTTAATTACGACATTTTCTTTTGAAAACTGAAATCAATAAGAACTAAAAATTAATGAATAGTAAATATAAAATACGAAATTCATAGAAATATTGTTTTATATACAAAAATAAAATGAATATCAATAAAGAAAACAGAAGTCTTGTAAGCGAAATTTTTCGTTCAGGAAAAATGTACAAGGAATATTCCATATTTAATATTTTATTAGCTCTACTCTGAAAATTCCAGTAGTACAATGTACATGTAAATGATACTTATAAATTACAGCATAATCCCCAGTATTTCAACGAGACGCGGTTTACGCGGCAGCACTTATCGGGTCAATATCTCTGTGATATGCTGTCTGTGAAATTGCGAATAATAATAATGGTATAAACAATGAAATAAAAGGCAAGCAATTAATAATTTCAGAGCAGCAACAACAGGTCTCGTTAGTTTTGTGTTTGCATATTCAATTAAAAATTAAAAGCACTAATGGCCAGCCACACTCCTTTCCCTTCACTTAGTCTACTTTACAACAGTCGATTCGCAGGAATTAAAATCGAGGCCCTTGCGAATGCAAATTGATGTGCAATTCATTAAAATGCCCACGCTTCATTGGTGGCAATTCAAGCGTGACTCAATTTTAACTGCCATATCGCCCAAACAAGCATTTAAATAAATTTTGCATATCTATATGCGTGTGTGTTAAGAAATGACAATAAAGAAATATTGAAATGCAACATTAATATTCGTAATGCATCAGCGATGCCTGAGCCAAAAAACAAACATAAACAATGCAGCACAACAAAATAGAATGATCAATTAAATTTAAATTTTATTTAGGTACATATTTCATGAGAGCCCCCATTCAATCTCTTCCACTTATAAGAGTTGACATTTCGTGGCCAGTTTGGTTTTTGACAATGCGGCTACCAATATTTATTTCATTTGTATGCCTGGCCACAAATCAAATTTCAGCTATCAAATTATGTACATATAGACAAAATCACAACAATACATAAAAATCACAATATTTTTAGCATAATTATGCCAAAATATATTAACAAATTATTCTGCCATAGGGTTTCACTTAAAATTTGCGCATATTATTCAAATTCTGTTGGTGCAGAAAATATAATTAGCAGCAATAGTCAATTTTTCTATGTAAAATGCTTAATACTTACGTACTAACCCAAAAGTTGGCTATTTGTATATACTTATTATATATAATGTATATTTTATCAAATGGAATTGCAGATAAATTATTATGAGTTTTCTCAACCAGAGTCAAAGAGATTTGGGAAATCTTTCTGGCAGCTTCTAATTATAATCATGTCTTAATTAGGCTGACACGTTGCAAAATGGAAAAGACGATTCGGTCAGAATTTGCCAGCCAGCCAAAAATTGAACCGAAGTGAGGCGTAGCTCTTTCAGTCGGCTGCTCAAAGTAAATTTCAATTAAACAGTTAGTGGCTTTAATTGTCAGCGCAAAGTGTCACATAGACTGCGACGGCAGTTCTCTGACCGCGGTTTCGGTTGAGCTTTTCACGTGCCTCGCCATTAAAATCGAAATTAATTAATTGGAAAATGAATGTACATTTATTCGTTTTCATTTCCATTGCCATTTCCACTCTCCTGCCTCACTTTGATGTGGGCAAACGGCAGATGGCCGCTTTGTGTTTCGAAGAGGGTGTGGCGCTTAAAGGCAATTCATTCGACACCCAGCGACTGACACCGAAACCAGCCGTCCTCAAGCCTCGGCCCCGGCGCTATTTGTGCACATTTACTAAGTGAAAAAAAAGCAAAATTAAGCCTCCATTCTGTTGACTTTCGGCTGAATGGGGACAATCTGTGAGATTTGTGTGTGTATTTTTTGGCAATGAACGTAAAATTTTTCATGGGCAGCAGGCGAATCGACGTGTTTAACGAATAATCTCCAATTACCACAGATATATTTGTTCGACTCACAATTGATGCTATCATTTTATTCTATTGCAGCCACGCAACAAGGAACAGGAACAGGAGGTGCTTAACTGGATCTTCGCTGTGATCGGCGAGAAGGTGCCCAGTGGCCAGTATGAGGATATACTTAAGGACGGCATTTGGCTGTGCAAGCTGGCCAACAAGCTGGCGCCTGGCTCCGTTAAGAAGATCCAGGAGCGCGGCACAAACTTCCAGCTGATGGAGAACATTCAGCGCTTCCAGGCAGCGGTCAAGAAGTACGGTGTGCCCGAAGAGGAGATTTTCCAAACTGCCGATCTCTTCGAGCGTCGCAATATTCCACAAGTGACCCTGTCGCTGTACGCTCTGGGTCGCATTGTAAGTAGCTAACTGCCAGACTCCACTAAGACATCATTCATAAGAAATATAACCTTACTTCGATAGACACAAAAACATCCCGAATTCACTGGCCCCACTCTGGGCCCCAAAATGGCCGAAAAGAACGAGCGCACCTTCACCGAAGAGCAGCTGCGTGCTCACGAGGGAGAGCTCAACCTGCAGATGGGCTTCAACAAGGGCGCCTCCCAGGCGGGTCATGGCGGCTTCAGCAACACGCGCCACATGTAAAACGGCAATTAACACCCACGCACACACGCACACGCACACACACCTATACCAACACCAATACCAATATCTACACACACCCACGCAACTATACCAAAAACAAATCAGTTAAAAGAAAGTAATTTGTATATTTCTATAAATGTTTTTGGCAACGCAGCGCGGGCCACTCTGTAATGTAATTTATATATTATGAAATAAATAAATTAATTAATTTTTATATAAACATCAAGTTGTTTTCGTTCACGCAATGTACTTTACTACCCTTCTCACTGGCTTAACATTATTTTGCTGTTAATTAGGAAAAACATGCTATAACCGCAGACGCAGCTGTCACGCGGATTAAGTGGCTTTCACACGCCCAATCGCACCTCTAAACACCCCATCCAAATAGAGTCATACTCCAGCATCCACACCCACCCACACCCACACCCACACCCACACGCACACACACACATGTGGTTAGATATAGCATTATTCCTTTGTCTTCGCCCTTTGCCTGCTCGTTGCCCACCTGAGATTAAACAAATTACAATTTCAACGCCTGCCCTAACAACGATAAGCATAAGAAATGTCAAGGACATTTTTCTCCCACTTTCTCGCTCTTTCTCTGTAGCTCTCTTTTAGATGCCCAGAGAATATTTTGCAAGACAAACTGATTGTATGCACTGAAAAAAAAAAAAAAAAAAGAAATGTATTATTAAGTGTCACAAGCAATCTCGATTCAAAAGTTATAATTAAATCAAAGTTAAATTATTTTTTTCAACGAATATTTATTTTATTTATAATAATAAATTTGCATTTTAAGTTAAAAGTTGATATGATATAATATATTATTTATTTTGTAAGTTAAAGTCTTAGACTAAAGACAATTTGATCAATTTTATTGAAACTTTGGTTATTGTATAACCTTTTGTTAATAGCTCAAATTCGTTGACTTTTTTTGACAGTGTAATTATCTCATTGTAAGTCCACACTAATGGGCAAAGCCGCTACATAACGGTGTCTAAACATATATTCTAAGCTAAGCAAATGGCAACTTTGCCAGGCAGATAAAAGGTAATGCCGCCTTATGGCGATTTGCGCCAATTTCTATATTCCCAGAGCGATATACAGAGAGTGGGAACTAGAAGCATAGGCCATGACCCAGTCAATTGTGTGTGCGTGCGAAGATTGTATTTAATTTCCTCTCCTCGACAGGGCAAAAACAAGCAAACGTTGTGTTTGTGTTAAATAAAATGGTCACTTTGACAGCCACCGACAGGTGTGTGACTCGCTGTCTGTGTGTTTGTGTTTGGCTGTGTGTATGCCTACATGACAGCCATGTTGGACTGTCAGCTGGGCGCCTGTCTATTCGCTACGCAAAGGGGATACACATTTAATTTTATTTATGTTGACAATTGTTGCAACCAATAAGCATGCAACCTACAAACATACCAAAGAAATAAACACACACACACACACACACACATAGGCAGCCAGACGAATGCTCATTATATTACGAATAATTCTATCCTCGACGCATCCCCCTTGCGGCTGCTCTGATAGCATAATTTATTGGTCAAAGCCCAAGTCGACAATGAGAATTGTGGACTTTCTCCATTTACTGAATGTATCTATAGTCTGTGTTTGTTTAGCCTCTATGGGATGTGTTCAATTTGCTGCATTTGTCTTATTTATATTTATGTTATTTATATTATAATATTTCTTTGTTCTCTCAATGATAATTTATTATTTTGCTTTTATTAATAGCAATGTCATTGCATTCAATTTTTCCTCTTTTTTTATCAAATACCCTAAAGCTCGTAGCGAAATTAATTTCAGCGACATGGACAGAGATAGATATATAAAAAAAAGATGTTTCTATGAGTATTTGCCCCTGAAACATTGAATACTGGAACTCCATATAATAATAATATAATATAATATATAATTTCACATAATTTATTTATTATATCGATATTTTTGCTTTTCACAGCACAGGGTAGCCCTAGCCTTAGTCCTTCTCTTTATTAATCCCATTTAATTACTTTAATTCTTGTATTTGTGTGATTATTTAAAAAAGAGTCGTAAATCAATTGCATTTTTTATTATTTTATTGTGCTTAGAAATTAATGGCTATTGGATTTTTAGCTCATTCAATTTGTTTGTCCAGTTATTATTTCGATACAATTTGAATCGAAATTTAATTGTAATATTGTCACAATAATTCTTTACAAATATTTAAAGGGCGTCGACAGGAGTTGGATTTCATTTACAATTCATTCAATACTTGAATCAATTTATTCCTTTCTATATACCCTTTAGAATTAACTAGAATTACAATTTTAAATATATATTACGTAATATATTGCAAATAAAATCAATTTCGGCATCATATTAATAGAAACATTTGCACGATTCTCTCTCACTCTCTCTCTCTCTCTAACTATTTCTTTGTCTCTCTCTCAATCTCTCTATGATCTGTTGTATTTGTCTTTGGGCTTATCTTTGTAGTTTGGCTAATTTCACTTCCTATTGTAGTGCTTTTTAGCATTTCGCCTGTCCAGTCCGTTGCTTGTGGCCAAATGCTTGAGCTTTATTTGTTGGCCATCAGTTCTAACGAATTCCCAAAAGAAGCACAGGCAGCAAGCACATAGAAAAGCCGAGCCAACTGAGCGTGAGGTAGAGGCAAGGCGCGGAGGACCTGGCAATCGAGCCAAAGCTAATGGCAGTAACGAATACAACGGTAAATACAGATGTTTTCTTTATTATTATTTGGCTTAAACATGCAAGGGCATTTATTTTGTTCTGGCCACATTGCAGTTGTTTTCGGTGATGCGGTTAGCAGTGGAGACCATGGAGCACAGTGCTTACACAAAATATTTCTACCTAATTGCTGAAACTTTGTAACAATTTACAGCTGCAATGCGGTGGTTAAAGTTCAGCTACAAACGATTTTGATGCCTTGTACCCCGTCTACTTCACGGTAAATGAAACAGTTTACATCGAGCAGAAAGTTGAACGACAGCCCTTTCATTTGTTGTTGAGGCGAGAGTACACGAGGTGCGTCCTGTTCTTAAGCGGATTGTGGGCCACTTGGAGTCACTTGGAGCACTCCATTTGAGATCTGCACAAAACCGAATTTTCGCCAAAACCTGAAAATGGACGCTAGCACTCCAAACATATTTCAAGCTCGATTGCAGCGAGACGCAGGACTGTAAACAAGGGACTGTGGCAAACGGCAGCACAACAAACGCATTAAACTGTGATTCAAAGCTGCATCTCGCCACTCTCACTCTGTTTTTTCTCTCTCTCTCTCTCTCTCTTGCCCTTTTTCTTTTTCTCTCAAACATACACACTCTGTTAGTTTCCAAGCCGACAGAGCAATAATTGCCAGCCAACTTGCTTGTTGCAATCATAATAAGCCCAGAGCCAGAGCCACAACCAAAAACCGGAACCGTAGTCGAGGTTGCACTTGTTTTCCTTGTTGTTGTTATTGTTTCTGTTTTTGTCCCGATTGCAAGTGCACCAAATGCCAGTTAAGAGCCTTAGCAACAAAACCACAGCCGAGCAACAAATCCATGTCGCAAGTGAATACGCCGCAGTTGACCGTCCCCAAAATGCCCTTCAAGTGCAGAAAACAACAAAATAATCGGAGGTGCATGTAAACAAATTTAACTGAAAGCTTGAAATATATAGAAAATATACGAATTTTGTATTTGTGAATAAATAATTGTATAATTTTTATTAAAGTTCATATATCTAAAAGAATTAATTAATAAAAGTCTTAAAAATTATTCGACTATTATTCGTTGAGTTGAGTTATAATAATAAAATATAAATTAATGTTGACAGCCATTAAAAAAAAAAAAATATATATATATATATATATATATATATGTATTTCTGATTAGGATACAAATCGATCTATAATGATAAATAAAATGTTAATTCTATTTAAAGGTTTTAACATCCATAAAATATAATTTTCAAAATTACACCTTGTTTGTATATGTTGTCTAAATATGCGAGTAAGTCCCTAGAGCTTGAAATTTACATAGTATATGAGATCTAGTTTTGGCCACTGCGTACATCTGTTTTTCAACTTTGCTGAACTCCAACATATACACACTCACATACAGTTTTGGGCAGAACATTCATTAAAATTCGCGCTGCTCGGCTGTGGCCAAGTGTCCAACGGCCAAAAATGATTTGTGCCTGCATAAACTGAGCAAATTTGCACTACAAATTGACTTGTTACACACACACTCTCACACATGCTCACCTGTGTGCTTGATGGTTATCCGCTGTGGCATACAGCGGGCGCCTGTGCTGCGACCCTCTGTTAATCCTCTATCCAAGCAGAGTTGGGACCTGCACGTTTGGCGTTTGTCTAATACCAATAAATCATAAAATTCTTTTTCCTTAGCATATTAATAATCCTGAGACAGCTTATGACTTGATTTATGCGTGGGACGTTTTTTTTTTTTTTTATTTCAATAATCAAAGCTCAGCATTGCAGCTTTAAGGCAAGAAGATCTCTTTTCGCTTCTTATTCGCTTTTGACATTTTTATGAATATCTTTTTTCTTTTGACAATTCAATTTATTTTCAGGAACTAGCTGAATTATGCATTATGAAATTGCCTTACTGACATGCAGAGATATTAAAGAATAGATTGATTAACAATTGAATAATTATAATAATTAATTATAAACTGAGCACATTAAATATGCAAACGATTTAATGATTTTTTAATTGTTAACCAGAAGCCCGCCGAGCCCGGCTTGTTATGTAACTAAATTGGAAACTTTCGTGTAATTAATTACAACATATGAGAAGCGCATCAACTATGCTGCAAGGAGAGCGGCTTCAGAGAGAGTATTCTTAAATTTTCTTAATTTTCTTAAAATTATTATCGTAATCACATGTAGTTCTTGGAAGAATTTTAATTAATTCCATTTGGTGCACTGCATGCAGGTCGGCCTTGTTATTGGCATTACGCGTAAATACAATTGAATGTGCACTCTCGAGGTTTGCATGGAACATCGAACGATGCGCTCGTTAATTGCATTCAGTGGTTCGATTATATCTGCATCTGCATCTGTAGCTGCAACTGCTCAACGTTGGCCAAAAGTATTGAAGTTTTTGTGGCGCATCGAACGATGGCTTTCCTTATGAAACTTAAGTGTGCTATCAAAGAGTTTTCTCGATGGCTGAAAGATCAGGTATTCGCAATGGTATTCAACTGACTTAAGATTGAAATATATTCTTAAACAGTATGCAATAATAAATATACGGCCAGCAGCCCAACAGCGACCGTCTGTCTGTAAATCGATTAATTTCAATCTGTGGCTTGTCATCGGGTGTTCAGTGCCGCAATTCAATTGGATTGCGGTGGGAAGCTTCACAACTTCAAGATCCGCTGACGTTTATTGGTCTCAATAAATTTACAATTAGCGAGTTGTGTTCGCCATGCACTCCCAGTAGACCTCACTCCGACGGGCACATCTATTTTAATTGTAATTACGCGAGGGAAAACGGATTTACATTGGATGTCAATGTTCAATCGAGTCTCGTGAATTGTTTGTGTGTGAGCTTTAAATATATGTGCAGTGCGTAGCTAATGATTATTCGCGCATCATTTGTATGCACTCCGTGAAATCCGTTTCAGCGACTAAATTCTCTAATTGATATACGATTTTCGATGGTAAATTCAAAAGATTTTATGGTAATCTGCTATTAATTGCTTTGCCTATATCTGTATGTAAAAGCTTTTAATGGACGTATTACATTTACTACAACTAATATGACTTATAAAAAGATTATGCTATTACCTATTAAACGACTATTATGGTTTTCCTTAAATTAAAACACAGCTGAAAATTTACGTACGTCAAAAATATTTTGTGATAACTTAGAATTGAGGTTGAAGCACTCCGTTTGATGTAAGCTTATTGAGCAGATGATATGACAGTGATGCATACCTTCAATAAGATAAAGCAAATATATAATACAAATTATATTAAGTTTTCATATATAAATTTCTTATTACGAATTCTATTGAATAACGCATTCTGTACAATTTGACTGCAGCTATCAATTGCGCATTCCCTGGAAGAACGTTGTTCGTTAGAATTCTTAGCATTCAAGCTTCGATGGAATTCTCTCGTTTTCTTCCTGAGCTCTTCTCTCGTCAACTCTGAGGCGTTGACTTGAATTAATTGTCTGTCGTTTGGCAAAGGAAAATAAACTTAGCAGTTACAAAGGCCTGGGGAGGAAAACTCTGCACATTCAATAGATTGCCATACACACTCACTTCTAGTCTAATGACAGCTGTCAAAATCCTGCGATGCAAGTCTTGTTTGGCATTCCAAAAATGTTTTACCTCTGAGCTGGTGCGGCTGTCAGGCTTTTGCCATATAGCTAACTGCATGTGTAAGTGGCTTTATTGTATATTCGTCGGCTGCCACAATAGTTGTAACAACGGAAAAATAATATATGGGTTAAAGGAACGAAGAACGAAGAAACATGTAATTGGATGATGAAAATTTTCAGTCCTAGAAGTTTAGCCCTCATATCAGTCAATGCCGTATGGGATTAGCTTAATATTAATATGTTAATTTATATGTCAAATTCAAATACATGGTCACAATATTCTTGTGCAGCCCTCGCATGTGTCGATGCTTCCGAGCTATACGTCGATTGTCTCTAGTTTCAAATTCACATTCATTCAATTTGCATGTGATACTGGAGCGAGCTTTGTTGAATTTCTTTGAAAGCGCAACTCATGGGAATGACGTTGATTTTTGATTGTTATGGGGAATGCAGATGTGACCGTGGCAGTCAAGAGAAATCAAATCAATAAAATAACATGAAGCTTTAAGAGCTTAAGTTCCGAAAAGTACCAATCACAAGCTAAGAGAATCGATTGTCAAATAATTTTGCTGAAAAAAAAATCCATTGACAAATATTTAAAAATATGCAAAGTATTTTGAAATTGCATTGCCTTGGCCGAACAGTGGGTGCAGGTAGTTTTCATACACGGCACAGCACATGCTGCATGTCCGTAGAAATGGGAGCTGCACGTAGTTGGTGCATGTCCGTATCCTCCCTGCATGTCCAGTTTGCGTGACAATTTCTAAGTTGTTGGTAACGGATGAGCAATAAACCTCTATGCCGAAATGCGACGATGTCATGGTGCGTTCATAGAATGCTGACACTCACAAGCTTAAGCGATAGAGAGACACATGAAATGTTACCATAGCTGACTGAGCCTAAGCTGACGTAAAGTTATTTACGATGCAATCACATTCACTCGATTCGTACATAGTTTTTTATGCCAATAGGAATTCGTTTCAGATTCATGCTTATTTTATATTTTTAATTCATATTTGCTAAGTGAACTAAAAATATTCATTCATTCAAGAAATAAATGAAATCATGAATTTGATAAGCTGCACAAAATTTTTTAGTTATAATTTTGTGCAGCTTATCAAATTCATGATTTCATTTATTCCAAACTCCAATATGAATCGTACATAACTATGTATTTATGTACGCATATGAATATGTCTGAATACGCTTATAAACATATATGTGTATATAAATGTAAAGCAATGTCGAAAATTCTCGACTAAAACAATGTAGCTTGGAGCAGTCGCCATCTGTGCAGCGCAGTTGTCGCAGCTCGCCATTTTCCTATGCAAATGAACAAATATTTAAATAATCCCTCGAACGCACTTTGCATTTCGCATGTGCAAATGGAGTAAAAGCCATTACTGCAGCTACCTTTAAGGTGGGGTCTTTGGCTTTAACATTGTCGCGTGTGGCAGGTGGAAAGGTGGCGTGGCTACTGAAGTACTGCTGGCACTTTAACCGCAAAACAAATTACATCGCAAATAGGCAACATTTATATAAATTTGAATGCAAGCGGACTGAGACTGAGAGGCGAGAAAAATTGTCTTCAAATATTTCACGCTAGCATTTTTATTTTTTCCACGTGCCACTTTCACTTGTGGCTGAGAAGCGCAAGGCCGATAAGGTATAAGAGGGTAGGGGGCATAGCTCCTAGGCAACGACACATTTATCTTAATTTAGAAGCCGATGCAGGCGACCTCAGCAAGGCGCGGACCAGCGGCAGTCAACCAGTTGACGATCTTTATAAGCAAAGGTACTAATGGCTTTACAGACGCCTGTGGCGGTATAAATGAATCTGAATGCTTCACGTGTCCTTGGCATGCCTTCGCCTCGACGGCTGATGCTGGGGCCATGGCTTTTTTGGCAGTCAGGAACTCGGGCTGCTCGGTTGTCGGCCTGCCAGGCAACTGAAGTGTGTTTACCTGAAATTTGTCTCATGTGTGTATTTTACACACACATATATATATATATATATATGTGTGTGTATGTGTGTGTGTGTGTGTCTGTTGGTTGTGTACGTATGCGTAAACAAATTCGGAATCTGGCAATCTGAAGGCCAACTCGTAGTCCCGCCGCAGGCTGACGCCGACATTTTCAGCCAGGAGCTGCAAAAGAGCTGCAATATGTGGCATTTGTATATACGTATCGTACATACATGCGCCATCCACGATTGGCAGCTCAGTGCAATAGTTGTGAGCGGAGTACCCGTGCGACGAGGTGTAGCACGATTTTATTGATTGCATTGATTTTAGCGCTCGATTTGTTGTTGCCACCGCTAAAATATTGCGGCACGTTGCACGACCCACATTCAGTGCGCGCTGCGTCGGGACCTGATTATGCGCTTCGACGAGCGTTTATCGGCGTTTACTTCACGGCTCCAGGTGAGGGCAATGTAAGCAAGAGCAAAGTTTTAGTGTGCTGTGGCTGATTAGCGCAATGCTCGCTGTGGGAAATAGCAGTTGCTCTGCTGCTCTATAAAAGTGGAAATCTATCTAGAAATTAAGGCCACATCCATGTCGAGTTGTGAGAGTCTTAAGCAGGTGTGCTGATGATTGCTCGCTAAGTAAAGCTGACCCAATTCTCACCTGCACGAAATCCTTATGAGTATATGTATATATATTTATATATAAATAAATATATTCTCGCTGTTAGTCAACTTTAAATTGTCAACTTAATGACTACAAATTGTGTTTATAACAAATTGTTTTAAACTTGTTTTTATTATATGAAACACAATATATTTTTTTGGTTTGACGCAATTAATTGAAATACGCGTATGTTTCGTAATTAATTAACTTTAACAAGCCGGGTCGAAGTATAAAATTCTATGAATCAAAGTCAAATTAAGCTGAAGGCAAAAAGTTCCTGTTTCTGTCAAAGTTTCTTTTCAACTTTACATAGAAAAGGTGTTGCCGCCAATTGATGGCAGTGAAATTAATTTGGACACGAGGCGACAGCGACAACAACATCATGAATATGGAATGAGAATACGCTCAATTAGAAAGTTCAAAAACATAAAATATTTAATATATTTTAATACAATTTTATTTTATTTAACGTATATTTCTTACTCCGTTTTTTTTTTTTTATTTTTTTTTATTCGGTATTGAAAGGCCTAGGATATGGCATAGTCGCATAGTTGGTTTCTTGCTTATTTGATTGATTTTTATTTAGAAATTTTATTTTCTTTTGCAAATACCTTAAAGGTTCAGCCCAAGTATCGCTGTTGTAATTAACTTTACCGATAAATATTTTGTGGTGCTTCAGTTGGAAGTTAAAATAGAATTTCGTGAAGCTCGCTGTGGGGTGAGATAAAAAAAATGTATGAAATTAATTTGTGGGAGGGCGAAAATTCAATTTTGTCAGTTTGACAGATGTGATGGATCCAGCGGGCGTGGCATGACATTGTTAACAAGCGTTTGAGGATGGCGCGCGTTTGGCTGTCAGTGAACTGGCAAGGACATGCACCGCATTGCAATTTGTAGATACAAACCCCAATCTATATCCTTGCTGGCAAAGTTGCCTCTAAGGCAAACAGCACACGCATCACAAGAGCAGGGTACCAAAACAGGTCGAAGTAGGGGCAGTAGGAGTGGCAGGAGCATCAGGCAGGGTCATTCATAGTAGCGGTAAATACTCTGGCGCTTGTTGTATAATCCCCTGGCAGTTAACAAATGTGCGCACATCCGTTTTCCGACCACTGCAGTTATCCAGTTCAGAGCAGGCCCCTCCGTGCCCCCCCACACCACTTGTCGAACAAACAACAGGAGTTGCCTCTGCTGAGCTTCCCGGGCAACACGCAAAGCGCAAACATACGCATTGCAGCTGGGCAAATGTGTTAAGCATACAAAGTTGTTTCTGGTCCATTGCCATCACCTGGCTATAACTCTATTTGGTATCTGTCCCATCTATGACTAGGTCGAGGCAGAGCCGCCCATGCTGGTGCCGCGTGCAAATTGCTTAGTGAAACCAAACAAATTAATCAAAATCAACTCGAAGCTGTGCAACTGACTGAGCTTCAAACAATGCTACAGTTCCTTCCATAGTTCGTTTCACCCACTCTCGCCCAGTAACCCGCCCCTGCCATATTTCAACTTTGCTCTCAAAAATCAAACTGTCTTGGTGTTCGGGTCAAGCCACTTCGCTCGATTGAGTGAGGGAACAGTCGAAAGTGAGCATTTGAATGGAGCTGCCGAAATGATTAGCTTCGTTAGGTTAAAGCAACCGAAAAGTTCAGTTCCCATAGGTCAGGCTCTGCACTGAGATTAGTTGGCTAACCAGCAAAGATCTGAGCCAGCGATAACCAAGCCATATTAGTTTACGCTGACTAATGATCCACTTTGTTGCCAAATCTTTAGCAATCTTTCACTGACAACGGGAAAAGGAGTAAACGGTCGCTTAGCGTCATAAATAATAATCCATAGCGGCTGAAGATGATGGATTTATTGTCTATATTACGTACACTAGGGGAAATTCAACTCCCAATTTTAAACTGAATTTTTGTATTTAACACATAAAAGCCTATGGCTTTATAGTGAATCATATTAATATTTATCGATTTAACGAAAAAGGCATCAGATTATGTGATTCATTTAGGGCGGTTGAGCATTGCCGAAAGCGAACGCAATCAACAATTTCGGCGGATGGACAGCTGCTGCAATTTGGGCTAACAATCGAGAATTTCGTTCACCTGCCGCTGCTCGAGTTGCTGCTACGACCTTTATTTTTTCGGTCAGCTCTGGGCTCGCTCACCTCAACTGTCATGTGCCCATAATTGGTTCTCGGTGGTCGACATTACTCGCCTGCCTGCACGCCCGACTCTGGCTTTGAGCATGATGCGCTTTTGCCGCTCTTGGCACCAACCATTACCATGGGCAGTAGCAGGGGCCTTGATCTGAGGGATTTCGCTGCAATTGAGTACAGCGAGCCGACCACCACCAAAAGAGCAGAATGCACTTGAGCCGAGGCTACATTGAAAGTGTGGCAGTTGCCATGGCAGCTCAGGCACTCCATTTGCCTGACTTTACCCGTGGCATGAATGCAGCAACGGGAACGTGTTGCTGCGTGCAATGGTTCCTCTGGGCGACTTTCCGCATTTGCCGACATGATGTCGATTGTTGTGCAATTGGCTCGGGGTGCTGCAGGCCGAATTGCGTGCTAATTGCCATGTATGGTACAGTTTTTTATTGTTGTCTACCTTTTTGGCCCAAAAACGAACGAGTGACATGTGGCTAGCTGAATTGCGGCCATAGATTGAATTCCGGTTGCCCTTAGTGCTTTTTCTCCCCATGGTGGATGCCTTGATGATTACTACAAGTTCAAGCCTCTTGAACTTTTATCAAATATTTAGTATTGAGCCTGATATACAATTAATTATTATAATATCAACCATAACTTGTTTCAAACTGTTGCAATTTTGTGAATAGTAACGCAGGCACCTAAGAAGTTTCTACAAATTTATAATATGTTAGACAGAACCACAAGGCACAAGACCGCTTACCCAAAAATATGAAATATAATAAGATTTTTACAGAGCCTTGAAAATGCCTCCAGATCTCAGCTCAATTTATGCCCAGGAGATGAAAGCAGAGGCGGCATTATATATGCATAGGCATATATAGGTGATGCGTGTGCGCATAATGTGAGAAGGGTCTACACCAGCCGCCTAATTAGTCAATTTAATAGTTTGCGATGTTGTTTATGAGAGGCACGTGCATGACGGGGCTGTCAAGAATGCTGAGTTTATGCGGGTTAGTTAGGCTCTTCAAGTCACTGTCACGTAGCGAAACACTCAGCCAATGCGGTGCGAGTCAAGATACCTACATGGAATTCCAATTAAGTGACAAATATATAAAGCGCTCTTTGCCTATTATTTATTATTTATTGTTTGCTCTATGCGCGCTGTATTTTACCGCAGGGAAGCATCAAATTTCTAATTAGAACGTAGAAAAAAACCCAGGCAGAGAGGTTTCCTAATTTAATTAAATGCATGCTTAATTTGTATGAAAAGCAAAGTTGCAAAAGAGCCGAACTAAGAACAACAAATCATAGCATCAACAAATTCTCGGGCGATAAATATTCCCAAATTGCGAATGCCTCCTGGGGAGTCGTCGGCTTTCGCTCAACTCAGTTTAAAGGAGCAGACGACACGATACAAACACGCCCACACACAGAAAAGTGGTCAAAAGTTTCAAAATTAATTTTGAACTTTATTTTGTTACAATCAAAAGCGAAGAAAGAGCACAGCAGAGCAGCATCAAATTTTTATAATAAACAAGTCAGCAATCAAAAACACGCAGGCATAACATAGGACCCTGCTGCCTCGCATGGTGACAAAGTATTTGTATACCGGGCGAAGAGTTGGAGCAACAAATACAACAATGGCGCTGCCATATCAATTAAAATAGCTGCTTGACTTGAAAAATGTTCCTAAACCAGCGAGCTCTGTCTCTTTTTCCCCATCTGCGCATGCGTCGGCCTTTTGTTGCTGCTGTTGCTGTTTGGTTTTTCTTGACTGAGCAGCAACCGCACAAAAAGCAACTTTAGTGGCTGCACCATGTTAAGAGTTTCTATCAAACTTTAGCAATTCAAAGCACACACGCACACTCAAGCACATAGAGCAAAACGCATTGGCAGCAAGTTTTAAGTTTCTGCTGCGAAAGACAGTTGAGATGGTTGCATGGTGTTTGGCGCATCCGCCCGACGCTGAAGCCCATTTGAGTATGACAAGAGTGGCTGAAGCTGGCTCTTAAAATCAACTTGCACTCGACAACTTTAACTTAATTAATCATACGCAATGTCTGAAAACTAAATATCCCTTAGCTTGAAGTTATTTAAAAATAAATTAGCTATTAACAATTAAATTCAATTTCAAGAAATATGTTGTTAGCAGTTATAAATACTACATAAATTTTTCAAGTCTTTATAAATATTTTAATTTATAATTACCTAAATTCGAAGTTCAAAATTCAAATGAAAAATGATTATAATTTTTAGAACTTTAACTTATAAATGCTGTCTGTCAAATTAAAGCAAGTTTAGGAGTTGAACCCAATTGTCTTTACATTCATTCTTCTTTCCTGATCTTATTATAATTATTTATTCTTCCATCAAGCGCCACAAGCAGCTCCAACTTCACCTGAAAGTGATAATCGCTTAAAGTAAACTAACTAAAAATTTATTTTATTATTTGACTGAACTGATAAGTCACAAAAATATCTTGTTTGAATCAACTATTCTATTCATGTGAATTCAATTATTCTTAAGCTTAAATTATAAATTATTCAAGTAATTTCGAAATGAAGAATTTCGATTTATTAATTTAAAATTGGATTTCTGCCATTGAATATATGAAAAAACAGTCGAAACATCTTGTAAACATTAAAATACAAAAGCATCGAGCAAATATTTAGTTATAAAGTACCGAGCAGTGCAACACTCTCGTCATTGGCAATTTTATTTTTGTTACGGCCATTTTGAATACGCTGTGATTCGCCCGACACAAACTGTGTGCAACAGCAGCCGAAATATTCGTAGCGCAAGGCGGCAACAGTTAAATGAATCAAATCCATTTGAGGCTATTCATCATATGACAGCGGGTACGCGGCTGTATCGTGCAGCAAACGTAAGCCGCATCCACGACGAGCAGTAGCGACAGCAACACCAGCGAATATGGAAGATTTAGGATTCGAATGGGATGATGTTGCACGATGTGGTGCAGAACGTGGTGCTGCGAGAGCGAAGCAAACTGGTTTTATAATTGAATTGATCCCATTATGTAGATGGAAACGGTTTCACGTTTCGTTTCGTTACGTTACGTCTCGCCTTGCACAGCACAAATTGGCGGGCAGTGCAGGGCTGTGCAACTTCCGGTGGAATAACGAGCCAAGTTGCAACTGCCTGCCTGCCTGCTTGCTTGCCGCATAAACAGTAAACAGTAAATGGAAGGCAGCCACTCTAAGGGCAAGTGGCAGCTGCCGCTGCTCTCCTTCTTGTTTCTGTTGCTGATGTGCCCTGTGCAATTGCTGTTTTGCTGTTGCCGTTTGCTATTGCCTTTTGCCTTGCTACAGTTTGAACTAAATAAATTGAATTTAGCGCTTATGCCCCGTCCTGACATTTGCTTTTAATTTCATTCAGTCTCAAGCCAAGCCAAAGCAAACAGTCGACCTCGTCCCATGGCCGTTTGCATGGATTCAGAGAGATCCACTTCCCGCTGCATTTAAATTACTAGAGCTGCAGCTGTAGTTGTCTTCGCTGTTAGGCGTTTGGTTTGCTTGATTGCCTGGCTACGAGTGCATTTATTCCATCAGTCCCACAGCGCGTTGCTTCCTCAATTTGACCACAAATCAAAAACGGCTTTCATGCGCTTGTTGGCCAATAATTTGATTGGCTCACGCCTTAATTTCCATTTCAATTTGTGGCAAAAGTAATAAATCTTACATATTAACTTTATTTATTTATTTATGTAACAAAGCTTAACTACAAAATTTTCAATTTGTCGTCACTTTTAAGCTAAATTTATTGTTGATAAAATATTAAACTATTTTTTTTTTTTTTTTTAACGAAAACCATTTGTAAGCTGCAGTAAGGCCCGCACAACAAATTTGATCAAAAATGTCTTATTTAAATAATGTTTTATAAAAGTTTATAAGCAGCTTTACAAATGTTGTCGATTAATGCATGCCAAATGTGACGACTGATGCAGTTCTCCAAATCTGTGCGTCCTTTCCACGGATTGGCCCAACTGTTCATATCAAATTCAAACCCTTGTCACAGAACGTACAGACTATCTGTATCTGTGAATATGTATCCTAAAAATGCATAGAGCTTATTTCTGCATGTGTACGTGTATGCGTGTGTGCATGTGTGTGTGTGTGTGTGTGTGTGCCCTTTGTACATTTCAACAATGTGGCACATAGGAGAAATGCATAAATCATCGTCCATATTCGCATGCGGCAGAAAACATAAATGTTTAAGCTTGTTGTGTTCGGTTAGAGCTTTGTATTGTTTTGCTCTGCTTTATATTGTTCCATTTGCTTTCGCGTTTAGCTGGCTAGATATATACTGACCCACAATGAATTTACATCAATATGTGAACAATGCTAAACAGTTCAATTTATTCGCAGCTCAACACAATGCACAGGAAGCTGCAGGCGAAATTGTTACCTAAACTTTCAATGGCCGCATTCTATGCAGCATTTTAAAGAAATCAATAAACGAGACCACAATCAATGTAGAATTTTTGTGGCTCATACAACTCCATCGAGCACGCCTCAGCAACGACATAACATGCCCTGACCGCCGACCAGGCCAGGTAACAAAGGGCCTCATTTAGAAGCCACATCCGTAAAGTCTTCCGTTATCGGCTTGATGTAAAACAACTGCTTGGCAGCTCATTGGTATGCAGCAGAAATGTGTTTGCTTTGACATTGTGTTGAACACAAGCTTAGCTCTTTCACAACTATTGGTTGATTAAGACTTTAACACGTTATTGAATATTTAAATAAATTTAACATTAAATTTTGTCAAATGGCGACAGCACGAAATAAAATTTCTTAACTATCTCCCACAGAGCTCAATTCATACATAAATGCATATTTGACATTTTCACAATCTTCTACAATGTTTTGCAGCGCAAATAATAGACAAAAAAAATTAAAAAAGTAAAAGAATGTTCATTGTTGAGCAAAAAATGTACATTTCAACAGAAATTAGCCAGCTAGTGCGAATTAAGTTATTTACAAATTTCATATAAACTTGTAATTGGTATATTTTAAGCGATTATCACTGTGGAGAGTAGCAGTGCTTCGCACTGTTTATGATTGCTCTTCATATGCCGAGACCGCCTAATATATAATTGGCTTGATAAAAATAATTCAAAAGTCTATTTAGCCTAACCAGTGAGCAAGCCAGACTCAATAGTTAGAGTGACATGGCTGCTCTTATTCCAGATATAATCTAAGCTCAAATTATTTAGAGGGAACACAAATACATTATTAAATGAAATAGTTAAATATTTACTTCAATTCAAATATTTAAAAAATCAAAGTTACAAATTCACATTATTATACCCTGAATCCATTGAAAATGGAAAATCAGAGAATAATGTTTTTTATTATAAAATATGTCAAAAGCAGAATAACGGTAGAAAAAGTTAAAGAGAAATATTTGCTGCTAGGCCATGAGCTTCAACTTCACTAATCTTTGGTCAAACAAATACAAGTTAGTTCTTACACACGCACACACACACACACATTCACGCACGCACAAGCAGCTTGTGAGGCGGCACGCGTTTAAAGCATAAATTACCTATGGCATATGCTGCCATGCGGCTATGTTACTATCTGCAGCTCCATAAAAACTGGCACTGCTAATGCCCCTCGTCAGCCCTTTTTAGCAATAGGTTTGCCGATCCATCGTCGCATGTCAGCAGCTGCCGTGTTTAATTTACGCTCCAACTTAAACACAGGTAAATCCCATAAAGCGACCCACAATGCAACCAACGTCCGCACTGCATGCTGCATCAGGATAAATGGCACTCCATATCTTCTCTCTCTCTCTCTCTCTCTCTCTCTCTATCTCTCTTTGGTATGCATCGAATATCATCGCCATTATTTGTGCTATGCCATAGATTCATGTTAGCTGTTGCCTTTGCTGATGTTGATATTTTTGTTGCTGTTATTATATTGTTGCCGCTCAAACGTTCCTGTCCGTAACATTAAATAAGCGGATAACTGTCCCAGTAACTGGGCTAATATATACATATGTATTTTTGGATTTGCTCCACGCTTTAGGAACATATATCATAGCCCAACAATAGAGTTTCTTTTATCGATTAGGTTTGTTTTTATTTATAGATCGCTATTGACCACCCTTCAAACATGGTCTACATACATTGTTGCCAACAATATTTTAAATCGTGAGCTGTCTAAAAATACTAAATTTTTACATATTCGTCTTTTTACATTTGTTGACTGAATTTTATTGAAGAAACGCAGAGATTAAGAAAAGCTGAAATCGTTTCATTTACATTTTAAAAGCGACTTTAATAATATAGAGTCGAAATTCTATGCAATCGTATTGTAATATATTATGTTTCTTTTAAATATACTTATACATAGAATGCATAACATAATATATAATATAACATAAAAATATATATAACGAAAAAATTAAACCTTTTTATGTCATATTTAAGCCTATTAACAATACAAATAGTAAAAGACAGGGAGCCAAATGTCAAGTGCAAAATATGTAGCGTGGCCAACTGGCGGGCAAATGGCAATGCAGAAGACTTCGCACAGAGCAGCTGAAGAACACGGAATGACTCTGCAATAGAAGAAAATGTCAAGTTGGCTGGGTAGAATTGTGCGCACTGAAACGGCTGCTCCGATTACCATTCCATTCCTTCAGAGAGATATCCCACTGAAGCCGGCAGGCAGTAGCCAAGCCAGGCAGACAATGCCTGCACTGAGCTGAAGATAAAAACGGACATTTTGTCACATTGAGTGGAGCTCAACAAATGTTGGGAGAGCCGCGACGCACAGCGAAAGGCGCGACACAAATTGAAAACGAAATTTAGCTCAAGTATGGAGAAGCGACTGGAATGCGACGTTTATTTTGTCTCTCCCGGTTCCTTTTTCAGCTCTTCAATGTAGTTAAGTGTATGTGTATATTGTTGCTTATAAATATTTAAATAGCTTAAAGTGCAGCTTGGCATGGCTGTGCTTGTGTGTCTGCAGCTGCCGCTGGCTTGACCCTGTTTCTCTCACAATTTGCCCCGTAGGGGACAGGCAGCCTGCCCATTAGGTACTGCAACCTGATGCAGAGCTGTGGCCACATCAGGCATTGTCTGTCTGAATCTGTTGGCTTCAGTCAGTAGGTAGGCCTTCAGTGTAATTGCAATCAAGTTAATGAGCTTAATGCACTTCCACTCCAGACCCAATTTTCGGTATCCCATTCGAACCTGGCACATTTCATTTCCTTTCGTAATCCAATTCTCGTAAAACCAATTCCAACTTAAACTGAGAATTTTCCATGTGCTTTTTTCCATATAGATTTTATTATTATTTATCTGTTATTTTTTCGTGAGAGTGTCAAGATTTCTGCATTTCCCACGCACCGCATATGAAAGACCTTTTTTAAATGCAGCACATTCAGTGTGCCTGGAAGCCATGTCTGCATATGAATCAGAATGTTTATGAGCTTGGCTGAGGCCGCTTCTGGGCACTTACTGTGTGGGCGGTGTGGGTGGCTGTATGTGTGTGGGCGATGTTCACACGCAATGCGGGCCTTACATTGTGCCTGCTATAAATTTGCAGGCATAAACACGCCCACAAAATTAGTCGGCGAAAACTAACGAGGAGCGCAGCCAAGGGGCAAAAACGTAGAGGCGCGGCCGTCGACATGAATACCAAGCGATGGAACTGAATGAATGAAAATGATTCGGCAAACAAATTTCTAAGGCAGTCAAAACAATAAAGCTAAACAATAATTTCCGCTGCGCGTTGAAACTTCCGCTTCCTGGCAGGCACTGGTATTAGCAACAAAACAACAGCTGCAGCAACAACAAGCATTAAAAGCCTGCTTAAGACAAAACAAAGGACCCCTGGGTGTGTGCGTGTGTGTTGTGGGTGTGTGCTGTTGACATTGCTTGTGTGTCATTTTATTTTTTTTTTTTTTTGTACTTTAACACCCAAAACAAAGCCCCAGTACTGTTAATACCAAGCATATTAATGTGTGTGTGTGTGGATCGTAGAAGATTCTGAATTGAGTCAAGCAAAAAGGTTGGGCAACTGCAGCCGATTGCATTCGGCTCTTTTGGCGTTTGATAATTTATCGCACTTATCTGGCAGCTTTGCTCATAATTTATGCATACGCTTTTGTTGTCTGACCCAAAACACTCCACAGGCTTCGCCCAAGCACTTGCCATGTGGGCGTGGCTGGTGCATATACCGAGCGCATGCTAATTGTAGTCAGCAAGCAGCCGGAAGCGGAAATAAGTTCAAGTTGTGCGTCGTGAACTGGCGCCGCGCCTCGACTGCAAAGCTAATCTTGGCAAACGCAACGAGGCCCCAGTTGCATGCCCCAAGCGGAAGTTGCAGGCTGCGACAGTTATGTTTCCGCTTTGCAAAACTTTTGGCTAACATTTGACAGACATCAGCTAGTAACATTAATATCCGCAGGACAGATTTGTAGATAGACATCAAGGCTGTAGTCGGAGCAGCTATTGTGCTGCTGTTCTAATTCAATCAATATTCCGATTCTGTTTGCTACAATAATCTTTAGGAATCAATTTAAGAACTAAGGGCAATTTAATGTCTTATATTGAGTCTTGGCTCCAATTATGATAATTACTTATTACTTATTATTTACGTTTAAGTTCTAGCTACGCGTTTCTCTATTTAAAATTTATGAGAAATGAATGTAAATAAACAAGGTAAAAGTTAGTTAAACTTAAATTTTGAAATATATCAATATTCGATTTGTTAGTATTTAATTTACAGTACAATTTGGCTAACTTCTATTAATATTCTAATGAATGGCCAAGACTTTAAATATAGTTTAATAATATACATTTTGCAACTAGCTCAAACAGTCCACTTTTCATCATTTTCGAATATTGCCCAAGACCACGCTCCATGACGAGTTTTGAGTCTGTTGCTGCAGCGCATCACCGCCTCGTATTCGTGGTTTTCCTCTGAATGAATCGCAATTTCTCGACGCTTCTATATGTCAACTGACAATCATGACAAAAATATTTGAATGACCTGAGTGCCGTCTCGCTCTCACCCAGCAGCAACTATCTTTATCTTACTCTGGCGAAATCTCAGCTTGCTCATACTTAGATGCGCCCAGAGTTCAAAGCACAGATGAATTTGCGCACAAATTAAAATTAATTAATCGAGCATAATTTTTAAGCAGCTCTTATGTGCCTCGAGATTATTTTGTTTATTGGCAATCAAGTGTAATTGGGTGACTTAAAAGTTAATTGCCTCCAATCAATTTTGGCCAAGAGCTGAAATAACTTTTTAAAAGTGACCTAGGCAATTAAATGTTTGTGATACCACAAAATACAAAGCTTTCAAGATAATTAAACTTTGGTAGAGCACGCGGAAAACAAACCAACCTTGGGAGTCGCCGCCGCTATTTATGCATATATGCATGAGACTTGCTCGATATTTTAATGCAATTTGAAGGGTCGGACAAACCAGGGCGGAAACAGGTAAGTTATGCCAAGATTATGAGCTCAAGCACACGACGGCAAAGATTTTTTTAACAAAAAGCCCATTTAAATAAATTGCAGTGCATTTTTTACATGAAAATTAAGAGCAGTCGCACGAGGAATATGAGGCAGGCGACTGGGGTAAATGAGGCAACTGTTGACGGCCAAGCGACGCCGCAAAGACAAAAGAAATTGCAAGGATCAAGGACTACGCACTGAATAATTCATGAGTGTCGACTCGCCTCGACTCGCACCGCCTCACAGCGGAGAAAATGCGAGTGAAGGCGCTTCATGCTAGTGTTAAATTTAATAAGCTATGCTATGGCAGGGCCGACGGACAGCGACAGAAATCAGAAATTCAAAAGACCCAGTTCGCCGTGCGTGTGCGCCTGTGTGCGTGTGTGTGTGTGTGTGTGCAAGCAAATTTTGACAAATATCGCTGCCTACTTTCGGGCTGCCGCTTTGGCTTAATCATTTAATAAAACTTTTATGCTGACGACGCAATGACATGGCCAACGTTTTCTTCTTGCCCACGATTCAACGTTACGCGCCACGCCTCATTCACAATTACTTTTGTTGCCATTTGCTTGTTTCTCTTCCGCTTTGGTCTTGCGTCAGGCGGAGCACATTTATTAGCCCCATTCATACTGGTGCCGACATTCCGCTGCCTATATTCGACATCATTGTCTGTTCCGGCTGCTCGTCCATATTTTAAATTATGTCAATTCTCTTAAGAACGCCGCCGAGCATTTAGCGCAATATTGTATATTACTTGGCCAGCGAACTGGCCCGAGAGGTCGTGGCAATGTCCCCTCCATATCTAATGCGCTGTTTATTCCATTCATCCTGATAAACAGCTTGGAA
This sequence comes from Drosophila mettleri, assembly GCA_035047625.1. Lineage (NCBI taxonomy): Eukaryota > Metazoa > Arthropoda > Insecta > Diptera > Drosophilidae > Drosophila > Drosophila mettleri. The sequence goes on along the minus strand of JAWNPI010000035.1, from coordinate 11,971,810 downwards.
CTGAACTTCAGTTTTACGCAGCCAATTATACCTGACACAAATATACAAATATTTTTAGTCCAGCTATATCCTAGTCGGGCACATCCGACTCAAGCATTCTGACTCCATTGGAATTGTGTGAATGCTTGAAGATTCTCGGATTCTCAACTGGCAGAAAATATGCAAATGTGACTGCCTTTTGAGATGCGAGTGGCCATGTAGGTAGGACTTCAGCTGGCTACAATATGAATCTGCCCGGCAACAGCCACAAATTTGACATTCTTTCATATGTCCCAAAAGCAACGGTGATATGTTGCAGGATATATGCCCGTGGGCAGCATTGGTATCTGTGGCAAGGTAAGCGAATATCTAAAATAGACTGAAGACGCCTTCGGCAATGAATAGCAGTCATTGAGCACACGTAGCCCAAACATAACATATGAAAATCGTTTTGCTGAAATTTGCATACAAATGCCATACATATGCCGCCATGACTTTGTGTTAGTTTCCTAATATTTCTGTGCGTGTGTGTGCATTTCAGTTGCAATTTCCGGATGCTATAACCGGAAGTGAAGCTACTCAAAAATTCATGCAACCGTAAAAGAAGCAAAGTGCGCCAATAAGCAAATGTTCCAGCGGAAACACCAGCCAATATTGGGTTCAGAAATCGCAGCGCTACTCGGTCACAACTGCTCCCATATTCCCCAATTTCAAGCAAGCCACCCACCACCCACCACCCACAGTCAACATTTAGCGGCAGACGCCCATTGCCTGTCGCCCTCTACTTCTTTCCATTTGCATACGCAACATTCGCATTTGCTGCTGCTATAAATATTACAAATGTCGGTATGTCACTGTGGCCAGAAGTATGTGTGTTTGTGCACATATATTTATTTATGCATATATGTATATGGTTGGTGCGCCATTGCCGCATTATCGCCTGACGGAGGGCCTCATACTTTTAGCGTTCTGTGCTGCCATCTCGTAAATCATAATTTTTATATTTATATTGATTTATGGCATATTTTAATAGTTGGGAAATCATTGTCGATAAATTTTTATAGTATCTTGCCACATTATCTACAAATACAATTACTCTTTCTAAGCTCTGCTGAGCTCAACAGCCGAATCTATTTAATTTCAACAGCATTTCCTTAAATATATATTTATAAAATTGATGACATTTTTATGGTTGCTCCTTTCAATAATGCGTATATTGATTTAATTGTTAAAAAAAAAACCCCTTAAATTGCTGTTTACGAATGCCAATTGGTTATTTTTAACATTTCCATTCAAAGAATCGAAATTTTATTCGTGTACCACACTTTCATTGCAAATAGCTGCGAGAGCCACAAAAACTTTGAATGAAATTCCAACTGAGGTTAAATTTATTTTTAGTTGCTTCAACTGCGAAAAGGTAAGCAATTTCATGCAAATTGCGAGGCAACATATATATATATATATATATATATATATATATATATATATATTTATTTATTTATATAGATATATAAATATTGTACATATAAAATGATTTTTTTTTTACTAATTTTAGGCCATGCTCTGAGCACACGAGCCTACATTCCAGAGGCAGTCCTTTGCCTCGTGCCCGATTGCCACTCAAATTTAAAGTTTTAACTTTTCATATAGTCATAAAAAAATAAGACATACTTTATTTTTATTAATTCAGAAACAATTCAGTTCTGCGACACGCGCTCTTAATTACAGTTTTATGTGGCAGCGGCAGCCAAGAAATATGCGTCTCATTTTTGCCTGCTGCTGCTGCTGCTGCTGTGAGCATTGGCAAATTCTTCAAGTTGAATATTTTATGAAGCTGCAATGGCGCGGCGGGCAAATTGTATTGGCATAATGAACAATTAAAGTGCTGCTCGCGATTTGAGTCGAGGCTGTGCATTAAGTGCGCATTGTCTGCCGCTCGCTCGTTTTCCGATTTATACCAAATTGCAAAGTTTCGTATTGCGGCCCCTCAGCCTGGGAGCCAACAAAAAAGAAGAAAAATCGCTGTAGGCCAGCAAACAATTTGCGGCTGTAGACTTCAATTGCGCGTTAAATTTTCCATGTCGACATTTTGTGACCGCCCTTTTCCAGAAAGCTCTACTCGGTTTTCTCGGCTCCGCTGTGCTCTGTCGCGCGGCCCCTCTTATTAATGGCATTAATTAAAAATTTAATTTGTAACAAACCCGTTTTGTTGTTAAATTCGCGTTCTGATTGCCCCAACACTGATTTCCGTCTCGCCTTTGACTGGCACAACAGGACAAATTCATGCGACATAAATCAACTGTTTCCGTAGGCCCCAGCTTAGAGTCTGCGTCCGTAGATGCGCCACAAAACATTTTTCATAATCATTATTCCATTAACTGCTGACCTTCAAGACTCGTTTGCAAAATGAAAGAAACAAATGGTTAAAGAAATCGATTTAGTTCGACGTAGCAGAACTCTGAGCATGATTATGTTATTGTTCATAAAATAAATAATCAAATTATTATAATACATATAAACAATCAAATCCATAATAAGTGTTGCAGTAAATAAAATACTCTACTAAATTAAATTTGGGTACTAACTATTTAGTTATCAATAATTTTGAGAAGTAACTTACTTTTTCGAAATTAACTGAAAAACATTTTTAAATATGTATTGCTTGTTGAAAGAATAATGAATATGCTCATATATTAAATACAAGGATTAATTATCTAATAAGAAACCCAATTTGAAAGAGTACGCATTTTTGTGTACATAGTATTACCGCTTAACACAAATTAGATTTTATTCCTTTAGCATGAATAAACACATCCAGTAATATTAAAGTAAATGGAAATTCCGTATCCAGTCTTAAAGTGGACTTCGTGAACACGATAACTTGAGAGCCTTCGTGGTTTTAATCCATGGTTTTGGTATGCCCATAAATTAGAGAAACTCACGCACACATATATAACTGTATGTATTACATGAGAGCATATTTATATGTGTCATCGAAAGAGGTTATTTTTTCGTATGTGTCTGTCACAGCAGATGTCGGCTTAAGAAAGTCGGATGGTTCTTAGCTTATCTCATCGCCGGAAAATCCCCAAATTAAAAAAAAAAAAATTATTTTAATTATGTTTGCGTTTGAGTTACATATTTGATTCGTAATTTTGGAGCATCAGATCACACATGCCAATTAATATAAGTTGACTCTTGGATCCGCTTATAATGATATAATTCGTATCACATATTAATCGTGCATACACACATGACGTATAAGTAATAAATGTAAAGCAATTGCGAATGTCGTTCTCTTTTACAGCCTTAGCTGGCATGTTCGTATTGATATATTATACGATTATCTTCCCTTTTGGTACTTATTTATAATTGTATTTTGTATTTTTGCTTATTTTCTGTGTTTGCTTTTCTTTTGGTTTTTTGTGTTTGGCCTTCACTTATGTACTGTCCTTGACTGCTCGCTATGAGCTACGTCTCTGACAGGACTTCAAAATTCCATAGCAGAGAATGCGGTCAAATCACACGCACGCTTAGCCCACATAAGACTAGCACACTCGATTTGTTACCATTGGTCTACCCTTGCAAGCCAAAGAGGCTCTGAGGAGCCTTTGGTTTACTTTGAAGTGGTAACTGGACTGCTATTCGTGCTCATCGCGTAGATCTTGATGTCAGCAAAAAATGTGCGTTTTAAATTACATCGAAATACAAGAAATATATATATATATTCTTTAAGAAATATATGCTTTTTGCAATTTTTAGAGAAATTTAAAATAAGCATAAAATATTTTATTACAATTTTCTCTAGAAATGGATATGAAAATTTTGAAGGTATACTTGAGCTATAAATAAAATAAATAAGAAATTTGTTGCTATTAATTATTATTATATATATATTATTATTATTATATATATATATAAATATATTATTATATATATATATATATATATATATATATATATATATATATATATATTATTATATATATATATATATATACACATCTTTGATTTGTTTGATTGCACAAATAAAAGACTTTAATTCGCACACGGCGACGCGAACAAGGGTCGCCAACCATTACCTGCCCCAACGGCAATTTTTCTCGCAATCTATAAGTGTGCCCAATAGCTGTGAGAAGGACCGAACCTATGGAAGGAGCAGTAGAAGCTGATTGTTTAACAGCTGTTGAACGATTGCTGAGTGGAGTGTAAGAGCGAAAGCTCGCATCGCAGAATACGTTCCACTTCCAGGCATGTTGCGTTCGCTCTATCGCGCTGCTTCCGTTCGTTTACTTCGTTCGGTCGCTCTCAGTTTTGCTGAAACTTAACCCACATAGCAGCAGCTGCTGCTGTTGTTGGGCAGTTGGGCAACTTCGAAGCCGTTGGCCCAAGAATCAAACTTCAGTCGTTGGAATTCATTCGTGCGTCGTGGACACAAGTCAGCCTCTGTACACGTTTGCAGTGTCTCTGTATGAGCTATATTAACGTTGGTGTGCGTGTGTATTCGTGCCTTTGTGTAGTTTATGGGCAGAAGGCGGCTAATGTTGGCAAATGAAAAAAAATAAGGCCAGCTGCTCAACTAAAGCGTTCAAGCAAATGGGCAAAAAGTTTTGCTGGCTTTGAGACGCGTCTGACTGCCGGTACCGTTTCTGTTGCCGTTAGCTTTTGCGCAACAAAACCGCGACACCGCAGCATCCGCATTCTGTTGGCTCGCGTTGTCTTCTCGCTGGCGCCCAAAAGTATATAGCCAATTGTCCACGCTTTCATAAGCACTTTACACACACTCGCACACCCCACTTTCCGGTCATTGACGTTTGCGTTTAATTAAAGCAATTGCATGCCAACTCGTGTGTATGTGTTTCTTTCCTGTGCCTCGCATGCAACTTTAACCGCTGCTCAGACAATAGCTCAACACGCCAAAGGAAGTGAATTCAAAACGCGAACGGAGCAACAGCCCAAAGTAGCTGCAATCACACACTACAGATTGCTTTAAAGTTCATTTTTAAGAATATACGCGTTATAATTGCCAAACGAGGATTTCAGTTAAACCATCTCAGTCATGTACTTACCAAAGTAAATTTTCACTATGAAAAGTAATTTCTAAGGTTTCTTTTATTGATTATTGATATTATGTTGGACTAAATGGATATTCTATTGAAAAAAAATGTTTTATTTATATTTAATTTGGAAACACACTTGTCCTCTCCCCCTCTCACCTTTTTCCCTCGCTATCTTTCTGCTGTTTAAGCAATAATTTTAGTTATGTATTTTCGCACTTGTAAAAATATCTACAGCAAAAAATAAATGAATTAAATAAACTAAATAACTATCCCAACATAACCAACATAAACTAAATAACTGCCAACATCTCGATACAAATGCAAATATAACGCAATTAATTTCCATATAGCTATTCTAATTTAAACCAAAAAAGTAAACGAAAACGGTTTCATAATACATAACTTTCGTCATATGTGCTTGCACGTACATGTGTGTGTTTGTGTGTGCATTTAAATACATTTCTGAGTATTTAAAAAAATTTAAAAAAAAAAAAAAAAAACAAATAGAGGATACGCGAGCTAAAAATAAAAGGATTCTCATCGCCTCTGTTGAAATACACCGACTAATCCGCTTACGGACATTGATAAATTCATCAACAAAGAACAGTGGATTATTATCGAGAAGGTCAACAACAACAACGGACAACAGACATAAAATAAAGTCGCTGGTGTCAGCACAGCCCATCAGAACCAGACACCAGATCCTTTCACATGCGTTCATCTGGAGCAAACATTAGGATAAGGTAAATCAAGCAGACACAAAACAAAACTAAACAAAGTGGACCCGAAATGCAGAAAACAAAAAAAAACTGTCGAAAAAATACGGCAATAGATTGTCTACTGACTTTCTTGAAAATTTATTGCGATTCATATTAAAAACCATTTCAAGGTCATGCGATAATTTTATGGGTGTGCACATAAGCTTTGAACCTTGACAATAAAAGTTGATTAAAAGTGAAGTTCGGGGCTTATGAAAATGGAGGCAGTGGAAGGCCGACAACTTAAAACGAAATGAGCCCAAACAACTAAACCAAAACTCTAAGCCTAATCAACTTCAAAGCATGTAATTTTCAGATTCACTAGGCATTTTAGCTGGGGACATACTTCTTGACGATATATCTTTTTTGATTTTCTGGCTATTTTTTAAATTGTTCAAATATCATAATATCGACACGTTAAGAGCTGTCTAAACTTCGTATATTCATATGTAAGATAGGTGACAATATTTATTTATTATTTATTATATATTTATAATGTGTTCATATAAAAAATTGAGTATAATTTTTGTTATTTTTGTATATATTTTGTATGTAAATAAATCAATTTATTTATGAATAAAAGATATAAATATATATATATATATATATACATACATATATTATTGCACTATTTATTACATTTTATATCAATTTATTTATATGTAAATCATAAAGTTGATTTTTGAATTGATTTGTAAAAAATATCTTTTACTTCCGCAAATGATTTAAATTTTTGTTAATACCTATAATCGAATGTCTGTGAAACCAATGGCCTTTACAAAACTAAGACCTTTGAGAGGGAAGAATGTTTATTTGTAATACATACGCGTAGTACACGCATTAATCAGTACTTGACCATATCAATCAAGTGATTTCTTATATGGAACGCTGTCGACGGGCCAAAAATCAATTGAAGGAAGATAAATTAGTTAAAAGTGAGTACCCAGGCGCCAATGCTGAGCTATAGAGACTCGTCTCGACTTTCACTTGTCATTGCCACAAATAATAAGCGTTTATAATGCCGTAAATCTTGGCAGTAGCAAAGGCAACGGCAATGCCAACAGCAATAATCGCAGCAATATGAGTAGTCCAAATGCCGTGTTGCCAGGCAGCCCAGTCACGTGCACAGCCTCAGCAGCAGGGCAATATAGACCCAGGTGTGCCAGTCTATCGATGACGCACAAAATACGAGCTGTCAACGGGGAGGTGTCATAATTTGCTGGAATGCCAACGCTTATCATTCATAAGCCATGTCAGGTGATGATGAGGCTCTTGCCGATATCAAGTTATTCATTCTGCAAATTGCTTAGATGATTATATATATTGTAAAATTTTCTTTTAATCTTCCTTTCCTCCTTTTTCTTTATCAATTTTACAATTATTTATTATGAATCACCACTGAAAATGTAATGAAGGCTGATGTTTTACTTCCCTCGGCTCAACTGGTCTCTATTCGTGCAATTTCATAGGCATTAACGCAAATTATTTTTTCTCCTGATTTCTTTAAGGGCAAAATATTGAAAGAAAAACTGGAAAACTGAGAAATATGTTCTTTGAATGCTTTTCTGAAGCATATGCAATATACCGCAACTAATTTAATAATATTTATTAAAAATAAAAGACATTAATGCGAGGCAATAACTTTTTTTTTATTTTGTGGGAGAAAGTTTTTGTGTCCTTAACAAGCCCATAAAACTTGTTGATTGAATTAGTTTCAAAGTCATTTGAAATATAACATTTTACAGTCATAGCCAATAATTTCCTTGTCCGATTCTCATATTTTATACATTTATTTTTAAATAATTTATCGCGCTTTAAATTTGTATAGCAATTGTATATACAAAGAAATTTCGACGTTTTTTCTGAAATAATTTAACATTACACATAGCTGTTATTTCACTACACAAAATAATCACTTAGTTATTTTGTTAAATTTGATTGATTCAATGTTGAAACGCTCGCTAAGTTCCTGTAGGATGGAAATGGTGCAGGGCAGCAATGCCAAGCCTCCTTGATTATCAACCATTTGCATATGCTGCAATTCTTTGTCACCTGGCAACAATGATGGCTGCGCAGCATCGCTCGGCATGGCTTTGTGCAGCAGCTGATGAAAGTCGGCGAGCCTGTCCTCGAAGGACACACAAAAGCGCATGGGATCAATTGCTATATAGACTTGCCCCAGGTCGGCCAACTCGTTGTCCGAGCCAAAGAGCCCTCGTCGCCGCAAATGCGATGCGTATCGTGCCCCTGTCATGACGCCACAGAGTATGTCCACCATAGCGGCCAGTCCGAAGCTCTTATGCTCGGGCGCGAAGAGCCGCAGCCGCTGAGCACGCAAAGCTTCTGCGGCACAGGTGGTGGGCATACCCTGACTATCAAGTGCCACATTCTCGGGTAGCTGACGCAAATATCCATTGGAGTACTCCAGCTCCAATTGCTCCACGGGATAGGCGGCCATGTCCACTTTCATAAGTAATTGTTGTCGTGTGCTGCCCACGGCACAGGCAATTGAATTACGACCAAACAACGGATCGACTCCGCCGCTAGGCACGAGCATGGCTGGTCCATTCGACATGCAGATGCCGATCATGCGATGGGTCAGAGCCTGGCAGGCATACCACGACTCCATCCCTATCGAGTTAGAGTGGCGTGCTGCCACATAGCCTATACCCTGTTTTCGCGCCTTGTCCATGGCCAGGGCAATGCAGTAGTTGGCCACCACCGGGCCAGGTGCATTCTGACCATCCACTAAGGCCAACGCTTCACGCTCGATGAGCAGTTTCGGTTGCATGCGTGGATCAATCGTCAGGTTGAGCAGGTCGACCGTAATTGCTGGCAGAGAATGAATGCCCATGCTCCGCTGACCCATATAGTCGGCAGCAATAAGAGCATCCGCCATCTCGTTGGCGGCCTCATTTGGCACATCCATCGCAGCGAACACGTCGCGCACAAAACGCTGCGCCTCCAGCACATCCACCAAGACTTCCTCATTTTCATATTTCACCGTAGCTACCAACGGCTCTCTGTATCCACCGCACATGAGCAGCACATGCTTTAGATTCTCCCAGAGCAGTTCCGAGCCCTGAGTCGCAGATCTCAGCCCAGTCGGCTTGCATTCTGCAGCAGTTGTCGCACTCACGTCTGCCTCATTAGAAGACCGTCCACCCGATGCTAAAGCTATCTCCTTACATGTGTTCGCGATTGCAGAGGCTTCAGTGCTCGACTGTGGCCGCACTCTTCGCAGTGTGTCTAGAAAATGCAAGACTTTTCGCATGTCGAACAATTTTCCACAAAATTATTGAATTTCATTTATGATTACTGCTGCGCTGTGTGCTTTAATTTTTACTTGAGGTAACTTTAAAAGAAGTGCTAACATATCTAGGTCAAAGAATGGATTTGTGTTCATAGAAAAATTGTTGGAGTCTAGCTGTTAAAGGCTTTGATTGCATACATAAGAAGTTAAAACAGACAGACTGAGGGAAAAAAAAACAGGCATAGGTTTAGAGTGATTCAGCTCGGAAGCGCGGTGATTCGTAACGTCGGCCATGCCTTCTCTTGCCTGTTGCTTGCGTTTTAACCCAACCCTTCCACAACAAATTTCGATTTTCAATAATTACAGGGTGTCAATAGTCCATCTTTATTTATTGATATAGAGATATAAATGCATATTAGCCAGTAGCTTAAGTACACCTGGGATATTTAAGAACTGTCACATTCAGAAATTACACTTTCGATATTCTTATTGATGAAGTCTTTGTAATAGAAAATGTTTGTGGCGTCAATAACACTTGAGCACTTATTTGAATCTAATCCATGCTTTGCAGAGTTAACCACGCCGTACGCGCAAAGGATTTTCTTGCTTTGGGCATACTTTTCGTTGCAATAACTGACAAAGCCGCTGCCACTGTCGCCGGTGCATAGTTTGGCATTCATACCAATTCGGATTTTGAATGTGTCCGAACTGCTATTTTGTTCGGTTATTGCGGCACTTGTTAAGGTCAGTTTAGGAGAAGAAGTCAGACTTGTTGTTTCCCATGAGGTGATCTCGCCGGTACGGTTCAACGGTAGGATTTCATTGGAATCATTATTAAAAATCCAAGGCAGGCAAATTACGTTAGACACATGATTTTTTTGATTTGGCTTCAATCTCAACAGAACGATATCCCCTAGTAAAAAATCACTATTATATTCTCTGAAAAGTACAACAGAAATCAGACAATTACCGCCACATATATACAAATAAATTAGACTTACGGATTGTGAATTATAGAATGCACTAAATCTAGACTATTGTCTTTTTCCAGCACAGTAAGATTACTTTGTGAATTACCCAGTCGTATGAATGAGGAGTCGAGGACTTCTTTTCTTTCCGAATAAACGCAATGTGCAGCAGTCAGCACTAAGTTCACTTTGATGCGCATCCCAATACACTTGCGCTCAAATACTGCCCCGCTCCATACATAAATCGAAACACTCCAAGGCGAAATTAGAGGAGAAATTTGCAATGCATTTTTACCAAGCAATCTTACATTTCGCTCAATCACGCCGCAAGCCTCTGTACAATAGTTTTTCAATCCTGAGATATTAGTCCAGGTTCCATCTCGTTGGCATGTCGCATTCATGGGAGTCGAGGAACTTATCGAACCAATTTTGCAATTAAATATGACAAAGGTGCCGCCCGGTACCAGACTCTCACATTCAAAAATCTCATAATATTGATCATAACAGGTTGGTTTCACCATTTCGTTACAGAAGATTTGGCTACCATCGCAAGAGTCTATGTGAAAATAAAATATTAAATATATGCTACATAGCTACTTATACTCATGCTTACTTATGCAGACCGGATCCGTGTAGCTGACCTTATTTCCACGCCATGTCTTATCCCTGCACTGAAATTTTGAATACTCTAAATCAAGTCGGAAAAGTGTGGTGTTGCCCTTGCAGGAGAACTGAACTGTCATCTCATTGATGGGCGGCCTAACTTCTGTCACACAGTGAAAGCCTCTGCACTTCTTTATCACTAGATTCTCGTCATATGTGTCAATTGGGCATCCATTTGTACCATTTGTATCCGGATTCAGATTCACTTTCTTCAAGAGGCACTCCGTCTGATTGTTAAGCCATTCGCCCGTTCTTAGGCATACGTTCCATGAACTGCCGCGCAGCTTGCCACTGGCATCGTCGCACTTGAAGCGAACAGAATAATTTGGATATACGAAGCGGTTGGTCCGATTCATATGATATACAGTATTTTCAGCGAACCGCAGGCCTCTGTCTGTTGGCTCCACACACACTCTTGGCATTATCCAATTCCAATCTGTATTATTTTTACAAATTACTGGTATTTCGTCGGAGCCATCAATGCAATCAAATTGGTTATCACAACATTTACTCGAGCTTATCCAGGCCCCATTCGCACATTGATAATTGTCTTCCAAGCCGACGCCCATACACAGATCCGGAGACTCATCTCGGCCATCCTCACAGTCGATCTGACCATCGCACTTCTTACTTAATTCAAGGCATTGCCCAGAATAACATTGAAAGTAGCCTCTACAAAAATAACAAGTAACGAAACTCTAGTCGAGACTGCTCGACTAAGAGATACCCTGAATCCATTGAGCTGTAATACCAATCATTAAGAGCTTCATTAATAGTAACCAATACAAGCACACACACACACACAAACACGTAATATGTTCAGTGCGCAGTTTTGCGGCTGCAGAAGAGGCTGTGCTATGCAAACTTTATTGTTTAATAACTTTTTTTCTCGACCTATGTTCTTAATGAAATTTTCGGGGAATGATTATGACACTCAAATGTACCTATTTGCCAAATTTCTCTAGTATTTGATATACGTGAGTTATCGTTTTTGTTGAATTGTGGGCGAAAGGGGCGTGGCATCAAAAATCCAAAAATGACAAAATGTGCAGATTCAATATAGCAATCAAACACAACTTAGTGCACGATTCTATCTTTAACAGTGTGCACGCCAGACCTCAAAAACAAAGCGATATTTTCGATAGTTATCGATAAAAAAGAAATGGGACGAGTTATCGAAAAAAAAAAATAAACTCGTACAGCGTATGGTATTATCGAGCATTTTGCTTTTTACTTGAAGTCTCTAGCTTTTGTGGTTTACGAAATCCAGGTGTTTACACGGACAGACGGACGGACGGACGGACGGACAGACGGACAGGGCTAGTTCAACTCAGCTCATCGAGCTGATCAAGAATATATATACTTTATGGGGTGTGGCACGTCTCCTTCTGCCTGTTACATACATTTGCACAAAAACATTATACCCTGATTTTCCATTTTCAATGGATTCAGGGTATAAAAAGAAATAATGAAAAAAATAATATATATATATATATATATATATATATATATAGTATATATGTGTATATATATATACATAGTTATATATATATATATATACATATATACGAATACAACTCCTATCACTTTTACTGCACTGCAAAACTGCTATTCAAATATTTTAACTATATACTATGTATGCATAAAAGTATATTAAGTGATAATCGTACGAACGATAATCAGCATAAAAATTGTGAACTTGAAACAGAAGGAAAACAACGAAACTGAACGCTGACGTAATTTATCCGGTTTGGGAACAATATTCGGTTCATGAGCCTATTTTTATACCCAATTTTTCCTAAATGAATATGATTTTTTCTAGACATTATTAATGACATTTTCAGAGAGTGATTATGATTCAGGATAAAATTGTGCACAGAGCTGTGGTGATTGCTTTAATGAATGCGCATATTTCGCACAATTCACAAAAATTCACAAATCCCGCAAATCTAATACTAGAGACTTTTCATAATATCTCGCTGAAGATTTTATTTAAGAACATATGTCTAGAAAACAAAAACAACTTATTCATTAATTAAGTGTTCACAGTACAGAGTATTCTGCCGCTGCATAAACTGCGCAATGCACAAAGCGCGTGCATATGTGTGCTATTAATGAATGAAATAATAATTTAATGGTTGATATATCAGCTCAAGGGATTCAGGAAATCTCTTAGTCGAGCCGTCGCGATTAGAGTTCTCTTATTAAAATATGCTGTGTACAAATGCTGTTTTAGCTCATATTTATAATTTAGTTAGAAATGTTTTGCACGAACTTAAACGTTCTCTCGATAGCCCCTCCCATTTTTTAATATCAGCAAAAATCGATAATTTGATTGCTTTTAAAGCTTAGTTTGAAGTCTCCATAAAATAAATACGTGCACTTTATTGTGCGAACATTTCATAATATATATAATATATAATATATATATATATAATACATATATTTTGTAAAATTGTGATTTTTGATAGCACCACTAAAAAGAAATACGAGAGACTTCAGCCTTGACAGAGAAAATACTTATGCAAGCCTGCTTATGTGTGCATGAATGGATATATATATATATATATAAATATACTTTTTTTTTTATGAACATGCATAGACTTCACGTTCATTGGTTTTTACTTTATATCGTTCCAACATACTCTTCACAGTGGCCACGCATTGATCCCTCATGAATTTCACAGCCGGCGTGTTCATCCGAACGGTCAGCGCAGTCAATTACTTCGTTGCACATCTTGTGTCGATCAATGGGGGCACCATAAGCACAAGTAGAGTAAATTGAATGGATATATAAGTCTTCGCACAACATGAAGTTCTCATCGCTGCCATGCGGACAATCACGTTTGCCGTCGCAGACCAAACTAAGCTTTAATTTCATTCCATTTTCTTCACATTCAAAGGTTGAAAGCGACCCATATATTGATTTAAACAAGAGAAATATAACGAATAGGCGACCGTACATATTTGCTGTCCGAATTATACTGATTAAATTTTGATCCCATGCTGGTAATTATAACTTGCCGAGAAATTTTTAACTCATTTCCGTCCGAATTTGCGCTTTGCAAATGCCAGCCTTGAATATTTACTCTTGTTCATGACATAATACACATATTTATATTTTATGTATATATTTATATAAACACAACCATAATTTTAATTAAATTAAAGTCATAAAACTGTACGTATTTCAGTCCGGGGAGAGCTATTGAAAAATGAGTACTATGCACTTGAAATCTGACTATCGAGGCCACGCCTGTCAAGCAGTCCATAGATAGTGTATTCAGCGTCAAAGTATTGAGAAAAAATCCCAAGATATTCAAGTTCGTTGACGAGAGTTTAATATCGCGCAGATCATGTGGACTTTCGAACAGCCAATAAGGCAGCTGAGGCTGCTGCGCTTTACGCTGCTACTCGCGGCAGCATCCATTGGCTGGTTTGATTACGCCACAGCCTCCACGCACGATGTCTACAACGGAGCGCGGCCGGGACATCGTATTGTGCAAACCCGATATGGACGCTTACACGGAATGATTTTGCCCTTGGATAACTTTAGATTTCTGCGCTCCGTGGAAGTGTTCCTTGGCGTTCCCTATGCCACGCCTCCGATCAAACAAAACCGGTACGTGGCCCAAAAAGAGTAATTGAGGATGAGCTATAACCAACACTTGCCCCACCCTCTCTATATACTTTGCAGATTTAGTCCAACGCGTGCTCCTGCACCCTGGGACGGCATACGTATTTCGGATAAATACAGTCCTGTATGCCCGCAACGGTTGCCCAACATACAAAATGAAACCGCCGCCTTGGAAAAGATGCCAAAAGGCCGATTAGAGTACTTGAAAAGACTTTTGCCATTTTTGGAAAATCAATCCGAAGATTGCTTATACCTGAATATATTTTCACCTGTTAATGGTAAGATTAAGTTGTATCAATGATTTTATTATTTCAGATAAAAAATCCTTTAATTATAGTTAATGTTTGTTTATTTTCATTATATTTTAATTTATTTATTTTATTTTATTATATTATTATATAATAATGAAAATTGTGATAATAGGTATATAATATATTTGATAAATATATATGTATATATATATATATATAGATACTATAATTATTTAGCTGCAAGCAAAGATATATATATATATATATATACTTAGCACATTCCAATAAGCCGGAATTGTGAATACCCCACAACATTATATTGGTAATATTATCTACTGATAATAACATGTAGAAAATTTAGGTCACAATTAAGATGTTGAAAGAGTCAAGCTTGAAAAAAAAAATAAAAAAAATTCTAAAAGCAATTATTTCATTACTTCTTCTGGCTCTTCTGCTCTCAGCTTATTTTTGAGAATGATGGAGCAATTAATCAAAAAGAAAGAGAATCATTAAAAATATATTATAATATAATAAATCATAAAAAATATGTAAGTTTTTGACCATGTATCACAATTTACACATAAAGTACAAAGCTATTTTGCTTTAAAATTTATGTTTTTTTTTAGTTTATTTTATTTTAAGTTCATAAATTTTCATTTATAAATAGACAGAGGTATATATTATATAGCCTTAATTGCTGTTGTGTGACTTTCTGTTTTTGTTCCAGCAGCTGGGGCTAATGAGAAAAAGCTACCTGTAATTGTGTTTATACACGGCGAGTCGTTTGAGTGGAGCAGCGGCAATCCTTACGATGGCAGTGTGCTGGCCAGCTACGGCGATGTTGTCGTTGTGACGCTCAATTATCGACTGGGAATACTGGGTAAGTCGATTGCAAGTGGTCTGTGGCCTCGATACATAATTATGCGGAGCTTCACGGCTCATTATCATCTGACAGGCTTTCTCAATGCGAATCCCAGTCCACATGTTCACGCGCGTGTTGCTAATTATGGGCTCATGGATCAGATGGCGGCGCTTCATTGGATACAACAGAACATACAAAAGTTTGGCGGCGATCCAAATGTTGTTACCTTGGCTGGCCACGGAACGGGCGCCGCTTGCATCAATTATCTGATGACATCGCCCACAATGGTGCGCGGACTCTTTCATCGTGCTATCCTCATGTCTGGTTCAGCGTATTCATCTTGGGCCCTAGTCGAGGATCCAGTGCTTTTTGCCATTAAACTGGCCAAAGAGGTTAACTGCACCATACCCGAGGACTTAAACAGACATCATGAGCAAATTGTCGACTGTCTGCGGGATGTGCCGCTAGAGGATTTATATGGGGCCGATATACAGGCACCAAACTTCCTAACATCGTTTGGCCCCTCCGTAAGTTTGTCCACTCCAAGAGATATGTTGATAGTCTAGGTTTCAGTAGCCCCTGTAGCAGCTCCATGAGGTAAAAAAAAAAAAATTTGCTCAAGCTTAATTGAAACGCTTACAAAAGAATTGAGTTGAAATGACTATCGACTATCCCCAGGTCGGATATAAGTGTCCATTTGGTCAGATGACTTATAATGCAAGTACTTTGACGTCAATTGCTCGTGTTGTTCTTCTCTTTGTGTTTCAAGTTGACAATTTTTACGCTGATTTTCGTTCGTCCATCAATTCGGATCATATCTTCGCCTAAATGGTCTTTATTACTTACTTCACTTGCTGTGGGCTACTCCTGAAAGGTTTACTCAGATTATGTACACCAACAATTGAATGCTCTCTTCTCTTCCCGTTTTTGTATTATTTTTCATCTATTTCCCGCTGGCTGGCAATTTTAATTTAGGTTGATGGCGTTGTCATACGACCCGGACATTCCAATCTCGATATTGATGATTTAATGACGCGCAACTCGAAGCGCTCAGCTGGTGATGGTGGCGCCCAGTCAGCCGGTGGCAATGGCGGCGGATCCGGGGCTGGCTCCGCATTTAGCGGTGGCTCTGGCTACTTTGGAGGCGGCGCTGCCACGGCCAACATCGGTGGCCCTTATGACGTGCTCTTCGGTGTTGTTACGGGCGAATCCATTTGGCGCTTCAGCGCCCATGACATACAAAATGGCTTCGAGGGCGAGAGAAGAGATAAAATAATACGCACTTATGTGCGCAATGCTTACAACTACCATCTCAATGAGATATTCTATACGGTAAGTACGCCCTGTCCATAAATATTCTCGACTTCATTCACCATTTGCCGGGCCGGGCCAAAAGTGCCAGACCGAAACCGGTTGTGGCTCCGGTCTGTGGCTCTAGGTCTGTCCAGACCAAAAGCTGCGGTTTGCAGTCCGTCACATAAATCTTATAATCAGATTGCAGCTTCCCAGTGGTTTGCACAGCACGACTTGGTCTAGCTTGGTTGACGCGGCTGCTTTTGGAATCAGTTAAAGCAGCACCTTATCTTCAGTCTACTTATTTACTGTGCCGCTCTTTCCACTTGGGGTTGCTTCAGACATTTCTGTTTAGTTTGCATTTACCCATTTTCCTATTTTGCCAAAAACTTTGCAGACTTTCGAGCTAAACTTAAGTAAAATTTCGGCAAGCCATGTTGCTTTTGAGCATGGCCAGTGAGGCGAAAAAAAAAAAACTTTTTAAATTGCAATTTCAACACTCTTTAGCAGCTATTCGAGTTAATGAGCCTTAGCTAAATTAAATTTTACTAGAATATGAAACGTATAATTTATGAGAGCATGGGATCTTTGAAGGTCAGCGCTATTGTTAAATAAATACAGTTTACAAACAAGCCTTTTATTTAAATTAAAATTGCGTTCAATGTCCAACCTTCGAATAACACGAGAGAACCATGATACTTGCGAACAAAAACATTTTACATAAAAAGCGGCAGCAGCGGCCACGGAATTAAAAATAAAAGAAATCGAGAAACAAGCAAAAATAGGCAGAAAAAAAATCTATTAAAATGTTCGTTCGCTCGATGTAACTGTAATTATAAGTGCCCAAACGCAACACAGTGCGTATGAGTAACATTCGTAGCAACAAATAAACAAAAAGGAATACTGAATTCTACTTTGTGTAACTGCAGCTTTTCAGTGTATTATTGTAATTGTTTTTTTCGTGTTTTTTTTTTTTTTCGCGCATCTCTCGTTTGTATTTATTTTATACGAGTTTTTGTTGTTGCTTTTTGTTTTGCGAAAGCGAGCGAAATGGAAGGCAGTTAACGCGCCATTGCAGCCGAAACATTAACACGCTTTATTTGCCAAATGTGTAAGGCTGTTACAAATATATATGTGTGTGTGTGTGCCATGGCAAGGACACCGTTGCTTATATTCGTATATAGCAATGTTTCTATATGTAGGATATACTTCCATGTGTGTGTGTGACACACACACCTACTTAAAAGCATACAGGCTACACTTAACCCAAATCACAGTAGCAGCAGCAGCAACAGCAGCAGCAGCAGTGAAAGCATCAGCTGTAACAGCAGCATCCAACGACAACAGTCATTCCCCCTCCGCAGTCTTAGGTACAGCATCAACGCCGCCAGTCGACGTTGTCACCATTTGCCATATTAAAACCAAGTATACGTTTGCATCTGTATCTATATCTGTGTGCTTATATGTGTTTGCGTGTGGGTGTGTGCGTGTATGCACTTAAAACCCACACAGCTACAGATGCATACATCAAGGAGCCGTAAATTGCCAACGCATATATCACGATTATAGCACATACCATGCCATACATTCGTATTTATTTTACTTCATTATACCCGTGCGCTGCCAACGGCAAATGTCAAGCTCGCTGCAATTCAGCGATGAGGTTTATAACGCATTCAGTAATGCCATATATGCTATGTATACACCACGTCAAGCACTTTCCTCGGAGCATTAAGAAATGCAACTGCAGAAATGCATATATGTGTGTATCTGCATGTATGTATTTGCGAGCAAACTACATTGACGACAATTGTTGGCCAAAATATGTGGATGGACAATCCGTAGAAAAAAACATGAACATTCGGAGTCTTTCATATTTAGGAAAATGGAGTGATTGTAAATATATATATATACATATACATATATATACATATATATTTTTATTTTTTTTTTTTTTTTCCTTAAATATACTTATATTTATTTACATAACCCCTTTGCAGAACTTTTCGATTTTCAGAAAGCATTCATTCAATTAATCCGTATTACTTTATTCATATTCAATATTAAATTTAGCTTTACAGAATTTAATGCAATTCAACATTTCACAGATATGTTAATATTATGCATTTGCTTCTTTTTTTTTTAATAGTTTCCCTATGAATACTCAATGTAAACTAATGCATAGATTTATGTGAAGAATACCAAATAGTTGCGCCAGCTCGAGCCTTTAATTATACATGACATCGATTCCACATATGTATTGTGTGATCCCTTTTAAAGCCCGCCGGCAAAAATAATAACAGCCACATAAAACAACAGCAGCAGCAAAATTGCGGCTGTAATCCTGCACGGATTTGAGGTGCTGCACAAGCTCCAATATGCATGTTTTAAGCCAGCATAGTTTACAGATCTGCTAAAACTAGAGCGGGAATAAGATTTTTGGGCCTGGCCAGATAAATAATTTGTTTTTAAGACAACAAATACACTTTGTAATAAATCAATGATGATTAAAGTATTTTGTTTGCTTAAATTTTATAATTATAGCTATAATTGTTTTTAATTTTAATATTCAGTAATTTAAAACAAATAAAAACGAAATTAACACGAAACTGTCGATTGGGTAAATACCAACACAAATATGTGATCTAAGAGCAAATGGTGATTGAAATGCGGGAATAAGATTATTAAAAATGTTTTTTTTTTTTACTATTGAAACTAATCAATTATTTATCGGCGCACAGATTGTCAATGAATATACGGATTGGGATCGCACCTCGCAGCATCCGATTAATACACGCGATACGGCTGTTGCCGCGTTATCCGATGCCCAGTTCGTGGCGCCTATAGTACGAGCTGGGGATATATTGGCGGCCAATTCACCCCCGCCGGTGAGCTCGGTAACCCCAAGCGGAGGGGCTGCGAGTGCGGCCGCTTCGACCTTGGCGGCTTCCACGCAGCCCGCGGGCCGTTGTTACTTTTACGTGTTCGACTATCAGACCAAAGACGGCGATTATCCTCAACGCATGGGCACGGTGCATGGCGAGGACTTGCCTTACATATTCGGTGCACCGCTTGTGGACGGCTTCAGCCACTTTCCGCAAAACTACACCAAGTCGGAGACTGCATTGTCAGAGGCCGTCATGATATACTGGACGAATTTTGCGCGCACCGGGTAAGCTAAGTGGTTGCAGTTGCCCATTTCTTTCCCCAAACCAACATCCAAGTGCTTTGCCACTCACCGTAATTCAAGTCATTCAAGCGACAGAGCTTCAGCTATTCTAAACACTTCTTCTTTGTGTGCATCACTTAGGAAAGTGCTTCCATGTCCAGCTGAGTAACTGTTTTCCGGCACCTGCTGCCAGATTACCTAAGCAGCGAACACACCTGGCACACAGACTTTTCCCCCACACAACCAAAATTCCGAAGTCTTTGCAAAACATTTAACTAAACTGTGCATTATTTTCTCCTTTCTCTTTTCATATTTCTCTCTCGAGTTTAGCAATCCGAACGAACATCATCGCCAAGACTCTGTGCTGCCCGTTTCAAAGGAACGAAATCGTTTTCGCAGCATCACATGGGAGAACTATGATCCACTGCATCAAAAGTATTTGGAAATAGGTGAGGAGACAACAAATATTGATTTTGCTTTAAAATCGTGTCAGGTGTGAGCCAATCGGACTGCAATATTTTCTTAGTTTATAAGTTCATTTGAGTGCGTACAACTTGAAAAAATATTTTTTATCTATATAAATTTACTATAGTGCACAATTTAATATTATTTTAAGCGATTTATTTGATTTGTTTTAACATACAAATGTTGTTATTATGTATGTGGAGGGTTTAATGTGAACCGACGGCAAGTATTAATATAATTTCTATTATTTTTAAATACATGAAATGAATGAAAATAAATAAGTCTCGGAGCTGTGTGAACAGAAAAGTCGATCCGCAAAGCTCACATACAAGTAGTAGAGAGGAGAACATGCAGTTGCTTTGGAGCTCCAAAGTTACATTTATTCTGAACCCAGCTCGGTCCGAATCCTTTTCATATGACTGACAGGAGTAAGGAGTAATCATTAACAATTCAATTTAAAAGGAAATTTTATTAATATAAGATGACAATTTAGTACCTGTCTTATCTTCCTTAACATCCATTAAGTCAGGCTACACATTACTGTTTATTTTATGGTTATAGGGTATTAAATATACGCAAATATTATACAATGTATAAGTGGCATATAAAATTATTTAGCTTACAATGTATGAGTAGCATACGAAATTATTTTACGCCCTGAACTGGAATTCACGGAACAGCCAAATAAAAGCAAACAAATTGCAAAATACTTTAAAATGTGCGTTTCACCAACTCCAACGCCAAGGCGAATAAAATTTAATTTAAATTTTAAAGCAGCCAAAAACAGCTTGTATTTATATACACACAAGCTGCAAAGAGGAGCTGATGTGAAGTGCAAAAAATCATTAGAATTGAGCAAGGCGGGGCACAGCTAAGCAAGGCTATATCCGAGTGGCAGTTGAACGTCACCTGGCGCAGATAACACAAGCCCGATGAAGGAAACAGTTGCTATCAGCTTAAATGGCAACAACATCGACAACATTATGATCTAAGCGTATTTATAAAACAAATATATAAAAAAATAACAACATAAGTTTTTTAAAAAATTAATCAAACTTAATCTTACACACTATTGATATGCCCGTCAGGTGCATTTGTAGGGTGCAAGATACAGTTGAGCATATAAAGCTTGATGTATTCTTATAAATGTTCCCATCGCGTCATATTAAATGTGTGCAAATATTGTTATGCTAACATTTCTCACACCTCATGTGTGTCTATCAACAGTAACAGTTCAGACAACATATCAATTTTTATAAGAGATTTTAATGAAATTCGTAAGCCCTTTATCCAGATGACATCTATATATATACAGAAAAAGAGTGCGAAAATGCTGATACTGCCATAAGACTTTGATTTTAGTTCGTATTAAACATATACGGAAATCAGTTGCAAAGAAGAACATATTTTACTTCATATCAAATTCTCTTTGGCTGTGTCGCCTACGTGGCTGCGTCTAGCTGCTCCTCACCAATACACACATAGCTTAGAAACACGCCCAGCTGCGTCTTTAAGAGTCTAACTTGATTTCTGTTTGGTTTTAATTGAAAGCGCAAGACGAGAGTGACATGTGAAGCACGCACTCATATCCACACCCACACCCACACCCACACCCACTCTCGCCCACGCCCACGTGCACGCTTTGGTTCATTTTACAAGAATTTGTTTTGAACGTTCTGCCATGCTGACACATAATACGCACAAAGGATGTAGTTGCAAGAGATTTGTCAAAGCCCACGCAGCATTCTGAATTTTGATTTGAAGTGTTGAAAAACTGAAATCAAAATCGAATTATGTGAATTCAGTGAGAACAGCATCACAAGCATAAATTGTTCGCACTTACACAGACACACTTCGGAGCAGCTCATACTCAACATGCCATTGATGCCTAAAGTTGGAAGTTCTGTTGCGTAAATTATGCATAATCCAAGTGTGTGCAGTACTTATTCACTGACTTCTATAAGCGTCACGTCAATTGCAATGGGGCGAATCGATTTCTGAGATTTATTTTGAAATTTACAAAGTGTCAGGAATATCCTTTCAAGGTTTTCATTTCACAGTTCCTATTTTCAGTTTTAGTTGCATGTGTTCACTAAAGATGAATGTATTGTATTTACTAATGACAAAAGCCGAGCTATAGCTGATCTCTGAAGTTCCTGTTGAATAGTATTCTATTCGACTTTTGAGTAGCTTATTCAAAGCGCCAAACTATGTAAATAGTCAACAGCCTATAAGTATTTCATAACATTTGATTGCATAATAAACAAACCGACACGGAAGCCGTACACAAAGAAAATCTCACGAAAGAAAATCGAAAAGCGAATAGGTAAGTTAGCCCCAAACACACGGCAGCGTGAGACCCAACCGAAGGCATCAAAAATTAAGCAGCTCAGTCAGTTAAATAAACAAGACATCAAACTAGAGAAGCAGGTGAATGCGGATGAGAGGTGTCCTCAATTGCGAAGTGGCCCAGCTAGCTAGCATGCAAATGTCTTAAAAGTGCCCCTCAACAGAGAACAGCAACAGTTGCTGAAGGAGGCGAAGTAGTTGACACCGGGTGGCATTTGTATGCATGAAGGCCGCCCATGACATAGATATAAAAATGTGTATATTAACGCTTTTGTTTCCGTTTGTTTTTCTCTTTTCTATTTTTGGTCAACACGCCTATCGTGGCCATCTTAAAGGCATGAAGCCGCGCATTAAGAATCACTTTCGTGCTCACCAACTCTCGATTTGGCTGCGTCTGATACCCGAGCTGCATCGTGCTGGAATGGAAGACGTTATAGCCCGTCACAATCTATTTCGCAATCACGACGATATGGAATTGTACGAGGGACCCGTTAAGCCCGATCCATTTGGTCTCTCAGCAGGCACAGCAACATCCTCGTCGTCGGGCTCCTCGTCGTCCTCCTCGTCGCGGCTGCTACTTATCGATGAGCAATTGATGATGAAGAAAGGCCGCGGCCTCAATGCCTCGACCTATTTAAATGGCATATTGGGGGGTAAGTAGCAATGGGCTCCACAATACAAACAAGCATCACATCTGCTATGTAACATCAGCCTTTTGTAATTGCCAGTGGCAAATAAAATGCCAAACGCTCGGATAGGTTATCTTTGCAGCTCCAGACAATCAGTCAGACTGTCTGTGCGTGACAGATGCTTTTAAACAGGGCAAAAAAAAACTTTGAATTATATGCAAGGCAGTTCAGGCATGTAGAAGATTCAATCAGTTTGTACCAGGTATATCCAAATAGAATTTACATTGCTATGGATTGCAGGAATTCGTCGTCTCGTAAGATCTATTTCGCATTGTTAAGACATAAATTCCGAAAGACTTGTAAAAAATATTTATTCATCATATTATTAAAATTTTGTTATTTTTGATTTGAGTAGTTAATTGTCTACAGGGTATTGCCAAATTGATCACAATTCTATTTATTGCTGATTGCTTTGTATTGGCTGTAGCTGGCGTTTAATAAGTAAATTTGACAAAAGGCACGTATGGCAAACAGCCCAAAGGCATTGTGGAATAATTGTTCATCCTGTTTGATATCTACTGATGTATGTTTCTCCTCATTTTGACTCAGCCACTGTCAATAGAGGTAGCTCAGCTAAAAGCAGTTTAGTCAACTTGTAATAATTGAAATTTGATCCGAGGTGCTCAAATTTTACGTGATTTATACTTTAAACTTAATTTTCTCGATGTCAAGCTGAGTGAGAGTTTACGTAATAGTCAAATTCGATTAGTTCATTCATTCAAAGTAAAACTATCATGATCGATGATCGATGATTGCAGTTGCCCAAGAATTCAATTTGTTATAAAACAGAATATTACTATCTGCTTGAGCAGCAGCCTGTACGTAAATCAAATGGCAATGGGAGAAATGTGCGCACATGTGACAGCTTAATAACTGGTAAAGGAAACAAATCAAATATTACGTACACGCCACGTGAGAATCGGCAAAAGGGTTGTGGAAGTCATGTGAAATACGAATTTCAAGGGAAAATCGCTGCCCAAAATGCTTGGCATTTTCTTTTTCGGGTATTTACTATGACTTAAGCACACTGAGTGCGTTCAAAATCAACACTTTAGTTAAGGATGGCAAAAAGGGGTTTGCGGATTTGTTTACTTGCAGGGCGACGGGAGGAAGTGTGGCAATGTTTACTTCAGTTTGTGGTCCCTCAAGTTAAATTGCAAATTGCAAAGTTGGCATTTTGTGTATGTGAGCCTGAACCATGACGTTTCCATTTGTGTGACCAACTGACCCAGCTCTCGACGCCCAGCTGTGTGTGCCTCTGCTTATTGAAATTGCGCCCGGACGGGCTGCTTTTGGCTTTTGAATTTATATTGTGTCGAGTGCTGACTTTTGAAAATGCACTCAACTGTAATCTGTATTAAGTATGTGAATACTCGAGCCTCGCTCTGTTTATATTCCAACTATCTGCTGCCGAGTATCGTCTTTTGCCCCATTGTGCGAATCGCTCTCAACAAAGGCTCAACAATTTGCTAGCTAACATTGCTTTTGGGGTCTGATCTGCCACAAAGGCAAACTACTTATGCATAATTTTTATTTACTTTCCGCCCAAGCTGAACTAGTTAAAAAGGCTCAACTAAAAGATGCCCAGAGCTCCACTCTCACTCCAAGCATGGGTTCCGTTTCATTTGTTATTTTATTTAAGTAATCAACTGCAACAATACCAAATAAGCACAAAAGCTAGTCATTTTATAAAGATCGGAGCAGAGAAAATAATTACACTATATTCTCCGCCATTTCAATGGGTTCTGGATATAAAAACTCATTAAGACAGTTTATATAAGAGTCGTTGGAAAACTTACTCAACACTTACCCTAAATTAACAGCAAACTTTGTTGATGGTCTTTGCGTTTTTCATACACTTGCTGTCCACACAGCAAGCCGAGAAGCTGCGGTGCTCAGCAATGCAAGTCGAATGCAACTCAAACAAGCAACCAATGTTGCAAGCATCCGGCAAGGGCTCCGACTCTTCCCTCATCTGCGTCGCTCGCTTATCACAAAGTTAAGACTAAAGACAGTCAATTTTAAGAGAAAGTCTTGCAGCTCGCTGTTCGCTTAAGTCGGTTAATGTAATATGCATTAGTTGACAGTGCCGTTGGCATGGGCGTGGCAGCTGTGCGGGTTTGCTCGGAAGCTCACTTGCCATGCCATCAAGTTGTGTAAATTAAAAGTTATTGCAGTGTTGGCTTAGCTGCTGCACAAATTACTTGCGGGTACCTTAAGAAGTGCCTGAGTTCTCTTTGACGTCGTTCAAAATGTGCCAATCAGAGTTACAATAGTCAAACAAAATAGATAATTGCGAATGTAAAAGCCATTTGCAGTAAATACTATTCAGTCGTTAATCAAGAAGCGAATCTTTCTTCGATTTAAAGTCTTTATTGAAATTATATGCAATTTAATTTGATAAATTAAGGCCTAATTCACATTCGAATTATCGAAAATAAAACCCTTAATTTTAGCTTGAAGTCTCAAATTTTCAGAGCGCACAAAAATGAACTTACCCAAGCACATAGACACAAGCACCCAGAGCAAACAAAGAAGACGAGCTCGGGTGACTTGTGGGCGGCCACTGACGTGGGTGGGCCGTAACTGACGTATGGCGGGTTTGGGGAGGGTGATCCAGCAGTCAGAATACACAAAATGTTCATTTCAATTAGTGCGAAAGGAGGAAATGCTGCACAACTAAATCCGCCTCCGCCTCACATCAAAATAAACTCAGCAAAAAACATTGAGAGGGTTGAGAAAAACTCTTTGCGCACGCAGCAGTAAAAGATGATAAAATGCCTGAAATGCGACAAACAGCTGTCAAGTTGGCTGTGCAGGACGCTGTGTCTGGCGGCCAGGCTAAAAGCCAGGCTAGGCCACCGAACATGGCAGCACCAATACCGTAAAAGAGTTAAGAGAAACAGGCGAAAAGATACGATTTGAGAGAGATGGCAATAGCGACAGTGTCCTCGTCTCATATCGACTCGACACACAATGACAAGATTTTCATTTACGCTGAGCTTGCCAACTGTGCGCCTTGGCGTCTCACTGCCTTTGTCGTTGTCATTGTTGTTGTTGTCACCTCAGCGTCATGACTTTGGCCCAGAGACAAACGCAAACGAGCTAAAGTTGATGCGAAAAGGCCAAAACGAAATGAAAATAAAAACACGCGGCGCAGCCTGCAAATAAAAACCAAAATATTCACAAAAGAAAAGTCTGTGTAAACAAAGCGAAAAGCTGCAATTCAGTGCTGCAAAAACAGTTCAGCGGCTGAAGTTGAAGTCCTACGTGAAAGCTTGAAAAAATGTGCTGAAATGCCCCGATGCAAGTTTTCCTATTAGCTTCTTTCAAATACCCTGTACTCTGTGCAAAATGCGCTAGTCCAAAATATATATATGTATAATGTATATATATATATATTTTTTTTTATAATATATTTTTATATATTAAAATTTATTTCCATGTTTCCTATTCTGTGAGTCAGACCAAAAATTGATGTTTTCAAAAAAAAAATAATAATAATAATAATAATATTGACTAAATCTCAATTTTATTTATTTTATATATTTAGTATTTTAATTTTTAAGTTAGCAATTCAAAAATTATTTGTAAACTTAAAATTTAATTTCAACGTAGAATATTTGAGCATTTTAGAGATAATCTTCACGTCAATTATAGCTTTTGGCCGCGTATAGAGTAGCGTAGCTAACCCAATTGCGCACTTAGCCTTGTTTTTCAGTTGAAATATTTTTATTTTATCTCCTTGAAATTTGTCTGCTATTCAGGTTGCTCACGTGGGCGTTGCTTTAAAAAATAATATCTTTGAATTTCTTATTGCATAGTGCTGTCGACAGACGCAAATCCCTTCGAATTTAAAGACAATAATTTATTTAAGATCAGATTTCTGGTAGCCTATATTAAAACGAATATAAACTAATGTAATTAATAAAAATATTTAAATATATGTCTAAGGCATACTATTAAATATCTTTAATTACCCTTTCATCTTCTAATCTCTATTCCATTCATACCAGTTATGTCTCTAAGCAAGGCTTGTATGAAATAAAAAATATTAATAATAAGTGAACTATATTTCTGAAAAAGTCTCTAGTGTTCACAGCATCTAAGCTGATACATACTAGGATACAGGGCAAGAAACAAGTCTCGAAATGCCGCTGGTTATTTAGTTTTACTTTGGCCTACGAGCTGATATATGGGTCTGGGCGACTTTTGGGCGACGTCCTGTGATGAAATGTCAAACTATAAGCTAGATTAAGTCGGCACAAATTGAAATAAAGCCTCGGAGCTGGGATGCCTGTTTCTTGAGGTAATCGCTTCTTAAGTGATACTGCTGCCCCCTTTTTTGGGAAACATAGTTACTGGCATCAGCTGCCATCGCAGTTATTTAAATTAAGCAAGGTCATTGAATTGGGGCTACGCAGCATTGCAAACATTTTGCATGCCAAGCATTTCACTAAATGGGATTGGGGGTTGAGGAGGAAGATGAGGAGGCAACCGTAGCGCCACTTGCAGCCTAAGTTGATTTTATGGTTGGTTTTTTGTCATTCCACTAATTAAAGGCACATTAGGCATTAGGCACTGGTATGGCACTGGCACTGGCACTAGCTCTCGACCAGGCCAAGGCAATCTCTCTTTGGTGCTTCAGGCTTTTGGTTATCTGACTCAAGCTGCGCCGGCCGTGTGTCCTCGTTCATAATTATCTAGGGTCCTTGAGAGCATGCGGGCGTCGGTTGTTGTCCTCTGTGCGACTTTAACTCAAACGCTCGGTCCTTGCCATAAAACGAAAGCTAAAATTAAAATTAAATAGAATTAAAATAGGAAATTTTCCATGGCAGAAAGAGCGTATTTCAGCTTTCAGAAAATAAATGCAAAATGGAGCGATTTGATAAAAAAGCTTAGTTAAGGACCGCTTAGAAATGCTCAACCAAGCTACGCCAGCTCGGTTGGCCATGTTTTTATTTTTGTCATTTTGCACGGCTTTCTGGCAGGGGTCGCAGTGTAACTGGTTAGGCCATTTAGCCATGGAACTGCCATCGAGCTCATGCTGGGGCCGAAAGTGTGTGCTCCTTAAGTCTGTCGAGTGACAGGTTGAGTGTCCACAAAATTGCCATTGACGCTGCGAAAAGACCAGTTAGGTCCTGCAAAAGTTGGGGTCGGAAAAACTAGCATAATGCCCATTAAGGCCACATATATGGAAAATTTCTGAATCTGTGTCTATAAATATTTTCCCATCCATGTAAAACTAATTAAGAGTCGTCGTCACTTCTATTGCCAACCTGATCCTCAACTAATTTCTCACTCCCCTATCAACTCTTAAAATAATAAAACTCTGTAGAGAAACCAGGTCATACGTTATAAGAAAATATACACAACAATAAATTATAATAAATTTAATTAATGATGCATATTCAGATCAATATGATGAGCTGAAGCTATGAAATCAATGCTTTTAAAACAAAAGGTTTTCTATTCACACGTTTGAAGTATGCAGCTGCTTACATTTTTGATTGGTTACAAAATCGGATTAGTTGCTTTTTCGCATTGTGAAATGCAAATTGAAAAGCCCTCAGCTGCCATTTGCCACTTGGCAGCTGTGGAGAATCACACGATATATTGAAAAAGAGAACAGCAATATGACAATGCTGATTATGGCACTTTGGTTTATTGTCTAAATATTTATGCAAATACGTGCCCAAGTCTTTAATCTCGTGCAGATCTTTCTCGAATTGTTTGATATGCAGAAAATTGAAAGGCAAAACTTTTCAGGCAGACGACAACGACACTCAAACACAGACTCACTTATGACTATGGCTTAAAACAATGCCAAGTGTAGATAGCACTTGAGGCACATCAACGAGACAGTCAGACACAAAGCAAAAAGAAAACTTCAAAGCGACAACAATAACAAAACAATTGTGAAATATATTTTGAAAGAAGTGTGAACTTCAAAAGCATTGAAGCACATCTCTTTTATCGCGAGTGTTTGCATTTCAATTTAAAAGTTTCCCGCCTGCTATAAAAACTACAAATCAAATATTTACTTACTGTTGCGGACTAGAATCTAGTTTATATTTTGTCAAGGATACGCAGACTCCATGAGCTAGAAGATGTGATATAGAAGATATATATTTATGCTTTAGTTCATGAATTAAACTCCGTATTTTAACAAATGTGAAGCAAATTGCTTAAATTTAAACTGTCTGAAGTGCATAGTTAGACAACCATATTTTGATTGCGAGCCACTGTCTGGCTAATTTGTGATTGTATCTTGGCCTGCGACAAACATGAAATATAAGCAATATATTAATATGCAACAACGGTATACAATTACTCACCCCAACTCTGTCTCCTTCTCACTCTCTCTCTCTGTCTCTTGCGCAGTCACGACCGTGGAGCCGAACAACATGTATACAACGTGTATACCAATTGGCGGCAACTACTCTGGCGCTGGAGGCGGCGTGTATGCACCGACAACACTGGCAAACGCATCAACGGATAGTGTTGCATCCGGCTTCGAGGCAGCCGGTTATGCGGCATATTCCACGGCGCTGAGCGTAACGATTGCCATCGGTTGCAGCCTGCTCATATTGAATGTGCTGATATTTGCGGGCGTTTACTATCAGCGGGATAAGACGCGACTGGAGGTGAAGACACTGCAGAAACAGTACCAGCAGCGCAGCATGCATCAGCAGGTACCATATCCGCCGGAGCCCATTAAGCATGCCCACTACCACATGGGCCACTCGCAGAGCGCCAATGTGATTGTGGACGTCGAGAGCCATGCTCAGGATCAGAGCGGGCAGGCAGCTATGCTGCTGCAGGCAGCCGCCGCTGCCGCCGCAGCCGCCAACGAGGCATCGAAGCCGCCACCGCCGCATATATGCGCCAGCACGGGATTGCAGGCGCAGCAGCAGCAGCAATCGCAACAAGCGGGCGGCAGTGGAAGCATGCTTAATAGCATGGCCATGGATGGCGCTAAGCCCACGGATAACTTGGCCAATGTCACCTATAGCACCAGCACCAAACAGCAACAACAACAGCAACAACAACAACAACAACAACAACATCAGCAACAGCAACATCAGCAGCAGCAGCAACAGCATCAACAACAGCGCGAGCATATGCAAATCAAGAGTATGGGTGTCGGAGGCACTCAAACGTTTGGACGTGGCAACGGCTCTGTGGGTGGCGCAGGTGGCAGCGGCAGTGCTGCTAGCAACAACAGCAGTGTGCCCGCCACAGCAGTGGGTGTCGGTGGGGGCGCCTCTGTTGTTGTGTCAGGCAGCAGCGTTAGCTACAATCCCGGCCTAATGACTTTGCCCAAGGCAAGCCAATTGCATCATTCCGGAACTCTAAATTATGCACGCAGCAACACAGCCGCTTTAAATTTGGCTGGTGGTGGCACCGCCCTGGTGGATAGCCGCGGCAACGTTCTACTCACCAGCACCGCCGGCGCCAATAACGACTGCATGACACTGCCACGAAATCTCAATCGACACAATCCAACGACAGGTGAGTTAAACACAATCTTACCCCGAAGCTAGCAACAAATTTAAGCCGCAAATGCAATTGGACGAATTGCTTTTTGATGCAGTCAAGCCCGCAGATGAAAGTGTTTTCTCGTTTTGGTTTTCCTCCTCGAAAGCTACGTGCAGCATTCGAGGAAATAATGCAAACAACAACACGAGTACACGAGGTGGGAGCATATGGCATCCAAACAATATTGCACCAAGGTAGCAATCAGGCCTTAATCCGATAAAACTTCATTACATTATGAATTGCTTTTCATTTTTGTTCCATTCGTTCAATGGATTCACTGCGTCTTTTTGCTGTTGCCTGAATAGCGCACAGCTTGCATTTTATTTTCGATTAAAGAAGACCACATCCTTGAATGAAAGCCCAAGAGAAAGAGAGAGAGAGAGTTCATACCTGTGAATGTGTTCTCAACTAAATGATTGAATAAGCTTATGATTTCTGCAACTGCAACATTTCCTGTGTGTACAAGCATCAGATGAATTTTTACAATCAAATATAAATAATTGAAACCTAAAATTATGAAAGAAGATTAAAAACGTTTTCAGACGCATAAATGAGAGTAATTTTCATGCGAAACCAATTTGTATTCAAATAAACAAATGTTCCAATAAGCTCTTTTACTATATGGTATGGAATGATTGAAAACAATGTTGTTGCGATATTACGAATATGATTGAAATTTATGTTGTCTTTGAGACTACCTTTTACCTTTTTATCTACTTTGAAACTACCGAAAAATCTTATAAGCCAACATTGAATGATAAAATCTTACAGTAGTTAGCAGAAGCAAAAAACATGTATTGTTTTTCCTCTCCCTATGATTTAGTTTCGTTATCTTTCTTTCTGTGCATTTATTATTTACCGCGTATTTCACGCGCCAAAGTCCCGCTTAACATACTAAGAAAAATGTAAGCAGTCCTTAAGCTATGAACAAGAAAAGGCAAACTCAGCGTTCAATCTAACACTAAGAAATGACTGGCATAATAAATATGAATGTATTTATGTTCCATATACCTACGTTTATAAATATGCTATTGGTAGCACAGCTGCTAGTCTGGCTGATTGTTAGGTTGCTCAACAACAAAAACACAAAATAAAATAAAAATAAGAAAAAAAGAAGAGAAAGGAAAAAATATTTGAAAAATGAGTGACGGGCAACATTGTGAAGGATAGCCAGCTACACATAAATTTCCTGCAAAATCACCCCAGGCAAACAAAAAATATTGCTCAATCAATCCAAAAATGACCTTCATGCTGGGCCTGACAAGACCATAAACTGAACCCCTGGCTATGCACAAATATGTCCGCGCGAAAATTGAAATTGTACTAATCAGCCGCAGAGCCCGCTCCAAAAGCTGGGTGCCCAAGTTACTCATTGCGAGCCACAAAAAAAAAAACCAAACTACAACCAAGAAACCCAAAAACCACAAAAATAAAAGAAAGAGAATCCAAGGGAGTGAAAGCATTTACGCATCGCTGAAGTTCAACGCACTTGCGACTTTTGACCACAGTTTGGCTGGCAGACAGCAAACGAGCCGTTCAAAGCTTGTGGCCCATCCGTACGTCCGGCTACCGTTCTGGCAGTGGAACCAGCTTTAGTTTGACATCCGTTCAGTCCAATCCAATTCCCTGCTTAGTTGATGGCCACGACGGAAATTGTTGTACAAATTATGCTCCACTGATTGCCAAGGCTTTCACGGAAATTATACTCTGTCATGCTAACGGGCTAACGGGTATACTAAACTATTATCATGCTTAAAAAGTAAAAAAAGTATTCAATTTTAAACAAAAAAGAACTTAGCGTCTATTTAGAGCTACCCATAAAAGTATGCTGTACAAATTTAAGAATGTTCTCCAATAAAAAATCTATTCCACTTTCTTTACGTTAATTTGCATCATGGTCTTAGCTTGATCAATCAACACAACCATCAATGAAGTAGCCTAATAATATATAATAGTATTTATACAATTCTAAGTCTAACATACAAATATTTATGGCTGACACGAAACTGCTGACAGGCAAGCATGCAGTCGAAAGTCGGAAGGTTCTTGGCTTCCTGTTTTACTTTTGTTTGATGAGCTGTTAAATGGAGATGGTGGATTGCAGTTGCCGTAACTTATTGACAGTTTTGCCTTTTTTTCCTTGTTTTTTCCTTGCGGCATCACGCTACGAGGGTTGTGACGGCACTTCAGAAAATATGCCCGCAACAATAAATTTCCGGTTGAGCTGCCGTGACATCTGATAAATTTGATTGGTCCGATAAATTCTCCGGCCTGCACTTTGCCACTATGATTTTTCGTTTAGATTTTCAATTTCGATCAACAACTCATTCCGCGATATAGTTTGCTGCCTAGATATCGAGCCATGAAACGTTTACAGTTCAAGTTATTGCTTTGCGCATAAAAAACAATAAAATGCCGCATAAAACTGTTGTAAGTTTAATGCGCGGCCCTTGCATAATAAAATGAAAGCCAACAATCAGGCCATGGCCCTGAAGCAGCTGAGGGTTCAAGGGGCCCCAGCTCTGTGCAGCGTATTATGTTATTTTTATTATGGCACCCGCAGAGGCCGATCCGCGCCGGAGGACTGGGCATCTGTCGTTGACATTTTTAGTCATAAATAAAATTCCAGCCATCGATTGCAACAAATAACAAATACGTGGCCACAGGTAAGGGACATGCAGGCAATTGGCAATTTTTTTTATCGACTGTTTATGAAATGGTCATGCGATAAGAAAAACAACACATTTTTTATAACGGGCAAACGCATTACACACTTGTAAATGTGTGTGTAATTGTGAGTGTGTCTGTTGCGCGATAATCAAATTACCGCCATCAGGGTCGAGATTCCGTGCACTGTGGCAGAAAATGTTATTAAATCCACTCAGAGATTGAATCGTTCAAAAGAGAAAAAGGAGAATGCAGAAAAATATAAATGATTCGTTTTTCTGCAGGTGTGCGCACAATTTAAATAACACACAAGTCACTAAAAGCAAATTTGCTTCTGTTTTTGACGGACCCTAGATAGTCAAATAAACATTGCGTGCAATGTAATAAACGTTCATTGTTGTAATGGGAATGGGAATGTGAATGAAAGTTATATTAAAATTTGTGTAACAAGCGGAAGAAGACGTGACAGATCCCATCAAGTATACATACATATATTCTTGAACTCTAACGACACAGAAGAGACATAGCCATATTCCTCCACAGATCAAGTTAATTTAAACAATTATTAACTATTTCCAAGTCCTATGAAAAGGGCCTGCTTCAGTCCAGAATAAATGCACTTTTGGAACTGCAAGTCTCAGTTAGGCCACCCTAATAGGAAACGCAATCATACGGAAAGCGAAATTGAAGCTCTTATCATAAAGCCATTTTTATTGAAAAATGATTGCCACACTAATGGCTTAACATGTACTAATTTATAATTTTAATTTAATTATACAACCGATTTAATCAATTTCAATTTATTAAAGATATTGTTGTGCCTCAGCTATCTTCACATAAATTACTTTAGTTTCAATTTATCCAAAATAACATTTAGATCGCAAACTACAAAATTGTATTAAAATCTGTGCTTACAGTACAGCAGCAAATAAATAAAACGAGAGATCACAATTGCGAATAAATTGCGTTTAAGTTGTCAGCAGCTACTTGAGTTTAGATGTGCCACGTCACGAACAGACTACGAAGAGGCAATGCCTGCTTTAGAGCAGACTTAAGTGACAAGCGGAATATTTAAATGTGCTTAAACATATACGTATGTTTATGTATGTGTTGTGCATGTAGATGTGAAGCTGTGTACATATATAAGTCATGAAGTATATTGGCTTCTCTGGGATGCCTCAGAGCTTCTCCTTTCTTTCTTCTCTCAATATTAATTTTGGAGGTAAAAAATGATTTATTCTTAAATTCAGCAATAAGAAAATATAATATATTAAATATAAGATATAATATTGTTATGACTATTGAGAAAGAAAGAAGAACTCATTTTAAATAATTTTAATTTTCATCAAATAAAATCGATCAATAAAAAAATTTCTATTGGTGCTAAAATTGAGTAAATTGAATTTTCACCTACGCTGGATATTTTTAAAGCCTTCGTAGGTCATGTTTTTGATGAATTTCTGCTGGACGCCATTCAACAATCTTTATTAAGGCGAAATACAAACAAAAAATATATCATTCATAGTGATTTTAAATTTATATTCTTGATTGGTCTGATTTCTTGATTGCATTGCCAGCCTACCATTGGTGACGCACTTGAATGCCCTCGACTAAGTTTCCAGCTGAGTAAAATTGCAGAAATTTGCGTATTGCGTATAACGGAAAAGGGCAACAAGATTTTCGTCTCTTTAGCTACTTGAGCAGGTTCATGCACTTCGATCTTCTGCTCTAATTGCTGCTCAAACGGCGCTGTAGAAGGGAAAGAGTCAAAAGGGCAAAATAGAATTTGCGTCAACCTGACGAAAATTGCAAGGAAACATAATCAGCATGTTTTCCACTCGTGTTCACTTGTTGTTGGCCCTGTCAAAGCTGATTTAATTTTACGCACCTCTGCCGCAGCGCATTGCGCCTTAACGGAAGCGGAAATGTTTTGTAGTGCTCGAGTGGGTGGCCACTGATTTTTTGGGTGGCACGGCTGCTGGCCGTTGTTGGTGAGCCGTCGCTGAGCCGTTGGCACTCGACAGTCACAGCCATTATCGTCGGCGCTGGCATCAGGTGCTGGCGTTGTCGGATGTGGCGAGTGCCACTCGCATTGCGTTAGCATTTTCAGCGCGCTCTGCATTATTTATAATTATTGCGAATTTTCATATAATTATGCGTGGGCGCATGCCACGGCGTCGCCCGCCAGCTGTTTGCCATCGCGGCACGACTCGGCATTCCCAGTCAGTTATTTATTTAAGCGGCGCATTTTTCTTCCCTGTGCAGACCATAAATATTAAAGTCAACTACAGCTTGTGTTGGCGCGAAAATCCTCGCGTAATTAATGCCCAGATTTCGGCCCAACTTGTTTCTTTCTGTTTCTTTGTTTCTTTTTTTTTTTTTTTCTTTTTTTTTACACTACGCGCTCAAGTGGCGCATTAATATTTGTTGTCGTTGTTGCTATCTAAAGTCCGTGGATTATATTTAACGCTTACGTTGTTGAACGGCTATTTAATGCCTCATTAGGCTTAGTGGTTTGGCCTCAACTAGCACAATTGCTACCATTCAACCATTTATAGAGATTATATTTATAATTATATTTTTATTTATATTATTGTTGTATCAAGAAATACCTCATATTATTTGTTACGCTCTTTGCTGTCAATCTCACTCTTTCTCTCTCTCTCTCTCTCTCTCTCTCTCTCTCTGTCTCTCTTTCTCTATTTGTCAGTGATCATGATCAACTGAAGATTAGATTTCAGTATAACTATATACTATAATCTATAATTTTGAACACAGCTAAAGATGCATTATTTTGAAAATCTGTGCACCGAGAAGATTTATATGTAGGCTACTCTAATTATATATAAAAATATAGCTTACAAAATTTAAATGAATACTTCAAATTTAAAAAGCACAAATGAAAATCGCAAAATTTTCAATTTTAGCAAAGACAGCAAAACGTTTTTATGTAAAGCATTTGATTACAGGCTTAAGAATAAGCCCAAAAGAACCTTTCAAGTTGGCTACAGTTGAGCACTCAAAGCGAAGCTATTTCATATTTTGTTCGTATATTTGCAAGCAACACTTATCAATTGATATGTTGGAAACGTGTTCGTCAAATGGCAAAAACTTTGCATACAATTCACAGTAAATTCTAAAGAGCTCGTTTGACGAGCCGCAAAAAACAAGCCGCCAGCAAAAAATCAACCAAATTGAGTAAAACAATGAAGCGTAAACGATTTTTGCTGACATGTGTAGGCTGTGTGTGTATGCTTGACTGTGTGTGTGTGTGTATGTTGAGCGTGTGGGGGTGAATGAATATAATAAAAATAAAGCAGCAAACAAAAGGCAAACGCGACGCGACTACTAAGCCCAACACGAGTAAGTACAAGCAAGTACGTAGGCAAACGATAAAGAGAGAGACAAAGTGAAAGAAATAAATGATGAAAGACAAAGAGCGAGAGAGAAAGAAAGAAGGAGAGTAGGCCCTTCGTAAACTCAGACCCAGATGTGACGTGATTGTCATCCACATTGTCAGCCACTACAGCAGCATCGCAAGCATGGGGACATAAACAGCTTCATACAAATGTTATTATTGAAATTTCAACAGACGATCCACAGCATGCATACATAGAAAGCATTTATCACGCATACGCCGTGTGAGCCATACAGAAAGACAAAAATAAATGATGAAAAATCTATTTGCAAGCCAGCCGAATGTCGCACAGCCAACACCCTCTAGGTCCCATCCCACCCACGTTCAGCTTTATTTATGCCACCGCCGTCAACATATGTTTGCCCTCTGTCTCAGTCTAAAAGACAAGTCGACTCAATCGCCCAGCCAGCCAGGCTACATTATTCGATCTGTTCGCCGCATTGTGGCTTCTGATTCCGCAGTTTTGTGTTTTCCTTTCGCCTTTCCTAGTTTTATTATTTGGCCCTCGCTTTGATGATTTTGGCAAAAACGACTGACGGAGCTGCGGGCATACAAATGTCACTTTGCCTATATATATATATAGTTACGCCGCTCGTTTGCTGAGGGATGTTAGTTTGGTACCCCATTTCTCTTGGCGGCCCCGATTCATTGCCTCTTCTGTCACCCGTCCTCTCTGACTTTCTGTCCTTCGCTCCTTTTGTTGCTGTGCATTGCACAGCTAGTTAGATAAAACAATATTATTTTATTGCCTCGGCACAAGAAATGCTCACACTGCGTTGCCGCATCCTTAGTGGTCAACTGTGCTCGTGCTGGCCCCTCTGGTTGAGTAAGACAGACAATTTGATGTAATAAAGGGTCTGGCTTTAGGGATGAGCCTGTTTAGTCAGGCGACTTGTATGCTTCAAATGCTTGAATTTAATTTTGCATTCCCAACTTTACTACTCTCATTTACTGCATACAAACAGCGAAGCTGTTTTACTGCACAAATAACACAAGGCCTTGACTTACAATTGATGAGAAGCTTTTAGCTCTGATGGTTATGGAGCATGCTTCCATTTCAAAAAGACTTTAAGCATACAATATCTATAAAATAACATACATTTGTTAAATATAAAACATTTTATCAATTTAATCTATTTTATCAATCGAGCAAATGCTAAATAGTTCTGATTGTTTATTTTATCATCCGACTTTCTAAATATGTTATTGCCTACTACTACTACTATCTACTAGATGAACATCTTTAATAATCAAAATTTTGTACAATTTGAAAAACGTTTCTTGCGAATAATAAGGGAATGGATGTTGATAGTATCTAAAATCCGAAATATGTAGTCTAAATATGAAAGTTCTTTACAGAAACATTCCAAACTAAAATTCATATTTCTATATTCTATTGTATTCA
Organism: Drosophila mettleri; assembly: GCA_035047625.1. Classification (NCBI taxonomy): domain Eukaryota; kingdom Metazoa; phylum Arthropoda; class Insecta; order Diptera; family Drosophilidae; genus Drosophila; species Drosophila mettleri. Next base: position 11,933,382 of record JAWNPI010000035.1, on the reverse strand, counting down.
AGCTAAAATTAAAAATGATTTTAAAAAATATAAATATAAATATTAATACAAATTATAATGAAAATAATGCTAATAATAATAATAATAATAATAATAATAATAATAGTAATAATAATAATAATAATAATAATAATAATAATAATAATAATAATAATAATAATAATAATAATAATAATAATAATAATAATAATAATAATAATAATAATAAATAATAATATATAAATATACAATATATAATAAAACAATATAATAATATATAATTATATTAAAATAAATTATCCAACTGCATTTGGTACATTCAAAATTGCAAGCCTTCTATCGTTACCGAGGTTGCAGCGTTCACACATGAGGACATACGTACAGATGCTCTGCTCTTTATACTTTGTGTTTAAATGTTGTGTGGCACGCCTTCTTTTTATTCCCTAAGCTCACATTTTCAAGGGATTCAGGGTATAATGAATGCTGAAAACATTCTCAGCTAATTCATAAAACCCTAACAACGGATTGGAATATTGCTGAAATCACTTTTTATATATATAAAAAAAAAGTTAACAATTTAAAGCTATGTGTAAGAGCAGCTAATTAAAAACTTATGCAGCTGTCGACGCATCAAATATTCCATAAAACTCAAACGGAAAGTAGGCTTAAACAACTGTAACCCAAGCAGCGCAGCGTAGCCCAACGGCTAATCCAGCTAATAAATTTTTCACTTCGGTCTCCTCGTAGACGGACAGTCAGGCAGCATATACATATATAAATCTACATGGGGCACTCATAAATATTTCATTGATGCGCCTCGCTGCTCAGTTGGTTGATTGTGCTGCTGCCGCTGCTGCTTATAAGTGAAATATGTCCAGTTGGGCGTGCAGAGTTCCATTTCCTTGGCACTTACTTGCAAAAATGTTCTCATATATTATTTTTCCTTTTATTTTTAATATGCTCATTCAATTTGCTTTCGCCGCTGTATCTGTTGGTTGGCTTGGCACATCGTGTGCTTTATTGATGACATGACAAACAAGGTACGATTTCCGTGAACTCAAAAAGTTCGAGAATCATTTCTCTTGTGTTGGCTGCTGGCATCGCCCAGTTCGCAAAGTTTTTTCTCTGACCATTGTATTTGTATGTACATTAACTTCATTTTGTAATCACGCGCACCATAAATCCAATTTAATTGTGCCGCTTACTTGCTTGCACGCTCACAAGCTCACACAGACACACACAGTTGTACAGCAGATCGTTGCGCTTAGTTTGTCAACGTTCGCGCTGGGTATACGTAATATTTGTTCGCTCGTGCGCTCAGTGCCCGGCTCAAAGCTAAATAGACGCACATAAATTTTCCACGTTATCCGTTTGATTTCTTCTTGTATTGCATTTTGAAAAATAGATTTTCTATACTGCTTACGTTTGTTGCCATCGAACTCCTCGTACCAACGCAGCCCATCTTCAAGCTTCACCTTGTCTGACTGATTTACTACGCACAATTTTCTGCCAACTGGCTTTCAGCTTTCTTAGCGTATGTATGTATATCTGTGCTCGCCAGGTCCAGTAGTCACTTGTTGTGATTTATGTTTGATTGAGGTGCTTTAAATTGTATGCTAATCTGACCTGATGCACAGCCATTTGTATGGCTGGCGCTCCAATTGAATTTAAATGGTTTGCTCATTTGGCACTTTGACTGAACGATTGATAATTTGAATGTCATTAGCCATTCCTGTGTGCGGTCTAAATAACTGCATATCATCTATCAATCAGAGAGTCAATCTAAAATAGCACTCAACAAACAATTTATGCTCTCCATTTATTTACGCTTCGGCTTTAAATGCTTTCGCTTATAATATTTTTATGTCAGTAGTTTCAACCATTTAAGTTATTAAGTCATTTCAAATAATGACATAAAACTATAAATTAATTAATAAATTAGTTTATATTAAGCGATTATTTATTTATAATATATAAATAATAAAAGAACAAAATATCTATTTTAGTTCTACTATTTATAGCCTATTATATAGAAAATGTCCAGTAAATAATATTTTTTTTAAAATGTATGTAACAGTCAGGAGACAAAGACAACGATGAGTAAATCAATTTTAGAAGCTATAAGAGCTTGAGTAATTTTCTATGTTCCTATATAGCAAGCTCATATCGAGTGTTTTGTCCAACAAACAACCTCTAAGTGCAATAATATCAATTCGCTCAATTATATACTTCTAAGAGAATTTCAGTGATATCCTTTGGTTTATTCTCCATTCTTGAATGCGGGTTAGCTTTCGCTTATATATAAGAATAATAAAAACAAGTAACCAAACTCTAGTCGAGACTGCTCGACTAAGAGATACCCTGAATCCATTGAGCTGTAATACCAATCATAAAAAGGTTCATTTATTCATTAATAGTAAACAACATATGCACACACACAAACATATGCATGCACGAACATGCACGTAATATGCTTACTGTGCATTTATGCGGCTGTAGAAGAGGCTGTACTGTGGAAACTTTATTGTTTAATAACTTTTTTACTCGACATACTTTCTTAATGAAATTTCAGGGGAGTGATTATGACAATCAAATGTATCTATTTGCCACATTTCAAGTCTCTAGTATTTGATATACGTGAGTTGTCATTTTTGTTGAATTGAAGGCGAAAGGGGCGTGGCATCAAAAATCCAAAAATGACAAAATGTGCGGATTCAATATAGCAATCAAACACAACTTAGTGCACGATTCTATCTTTAACGGTGTGCACGCCAGACCTCAAAAACAACGCGATATTTTCGATAATTAGAAATGGGACGAGTTATCGAAAAAAAATAAACTCCTACAGCGTATGGTATTATCGAGCATTTTGCTTTTTATTTGAAGTCTCTAGCTTTTGTGGTTTACGAAATCCACGTGTTTACACGGACAGACGGACAGACGGACAGGGCTAGTTCAACTCAGCTTGTCGAGCTGATCAAGAATATAAATACTTTATGGGGTGTCACATACATTTGCACAAAAACATTATACCCTGATTTTCCATTTTCAATGTATTCAGGGTATAAAAAAAGAATGAAAATAATTTTCCATTCGTTGAAACTAATATTTAATTGTGAATGAAAGTGAAATCATAGAGCATTTAAAGCGCATAAACATATTTTCATCATATTATATAACACAAGACGTATACAACTATATTGATGTCCATTAGCAATTTGTATCATTTACACACAATTTGCACACTTGGTTGATTGATCGTCCAACTGATAATGTTTTCCTATTGTTCCACTCGTTCCCTTCTACATAGCAGACATGTAGGCTTGTCTGCTTGAGTGCCGTTGGTGTGTGTCATTAAGCACAGCTGTTGGGCTTCTACCTTACTAAAGTAAACTGAACGCCCTGGCCGCCTCTTCAGCTCATCTGCGGCCAAGTTCATTGCTAAGCATTGCATACAATTTTCTCAATAATTCCAATTCAACTCAAGAGTTCAAAGCCAAAAACTTAAACTTAAAGTATTTCAACGAATTTGAGCAATAAATTCACGCACCACTAGGAACATTTCATTAATGAGAAGAACACACACGCACACACTCGCAGGCTTTCCTCTGAGTGTGGCCTTGTGCTGGGCCACTTGGTTGTGGCCAGAGGTGGAAAGCCGCAATGCCATATCGGCAACTGGTTAATGCCCACTGGTCCATGGCCTCTAATCGCTTTGCAATGGTCAGCCGAGTTCGTGTCCATGTCGAGGTAGTGTCACGTTTCTAAATTGGTGCTGTGCTCGTGGCGTGCAGCCCCATTTTTATCGTTTTGTGTATGCGGCATATCCGGCCTTGTCATTTCATGCTAATCAACATCCGTTGAATGCTTTTCGCCCAAAATTTGAGTACATTATTTCGATTTGGGGTAGCTGCCAGATTTGAGTGTGTGCGTGTGTGTGTGTGGGGCCAGCCGAAAGCGTAATATATTTTCAATTCTATTATGGCCATTTGTTACAGCATTTGCATTCTAATTGCATGCGGGTCGAGTTCTGTGCACTTGCACAACAATGCGTGTAAGTGACGCGCATGTAAATTATATTTGCTTCGCTGCGAATTGCATTTTGGGCAACAAAATGTAACAAAATGCAGGGAAATTGTAAATTTATTGCATGCCACGCATGCCACGTATAGGCGGACACATGCACATATTACGCATACGCACCGCTGTTAGTTTCATATTCTGAATGAATGCCAACTCTCGCCGGGCCTCTAAATGAAATTGTACAGCTACTCTATTGTGCATTTCATTCAACGGCACGTGTTTCTGCTTTAGTATATGTATGTGAGTGTGTGTTTGTGTGTTCGTGGATGTTGCAAAATGACCACAACTTAAAATAAGCCGCTGCTAGCTTTGATCTTTGCCTAAGCCACCATCCACTTTAGCTACCTTTGCTAGCCCCATTTACTTTAATTGGACTGTTCTCTAAGGTGCGGCTATTGAGGCTTTATTGCTCCTTAGAGAGCAACGCAAAAATAAATTTACAAGTAAACAGCAAAGCCAAGCACGCAATGCCAAGATTTTATGTTGTGTCTGAAAATGCTATATACATACATGTAGCAATTCTATTTATCCTAGCGCGCTTTTAAATATCTAAATATAATTATTATAGTAACATTATATTTTATTCTGTGAATTGTTATACCCTAAACCCATTGAAAGTGGTACTTTTTGGTAAATTCAATTTGAGAAAATGTTTTATACACGCTATCAGCTCGTATAGTTGCGTTGTGCGAATATACATATAAAAAAGAATTTTTTATAATATTTCGATAAAAATCCATAATTTGACTACGTTTTTCAAGCGTAGCTTGAAATCCTTATAAGGTATTTAGTAATTTGGATTAAACCAAAAACCTTATTATTTTTAAACCCTGATCCCATTGAAAATGGGAAAACAGGGTATAATGTTTTTATTAAAAGTATGCAACAGGCAGAAGGAGGCGTACCACACTCCCAGTATATATATTCTTGATCAGGACGACAAGCCAAATTAATTGAGCCCTGTCCGTCTGTCCGTATGAATGAACGCGTCGATCTCAGAACCTATAGAGGCTTGATTTTTTTTAGGCTCGTGTATACGGCACGCATATCGAGTTTGTTTCAGAAAATCGATAACTATTCCCGATTAATTGTTATCGTTTTAAAGCTATATGCAAAATCATCAAAATCTAAATTTCGCATGTAGCTTTATGTGTATTTTAACTAATCTCAGTTCTTTTTACATTTGGATACCGGCCTCAAATTTCCCCATTTTTCAAATGTATTGAGTACCAATTATGGCATATATGTAAATTTTTTTTTTTAAAAAGCAAAAGAATATTAAAATCATTTGGTGAAAGTTTCATCAAAATCGGTTGATAAACACAAAAGTTATTAAGATTTAATGTTTGATCACTTTGCAAAAAATGCGCCAAACAAAGTGCGGGCAACGCACAAGCAGCTGTTTGTTTTAGCACCAGCAGACATTTATATGCTAATATGAATTAAGAATTACAAAGTGCTTGCATTGTGAACTGCTTTCTAAGGCTAAGTTGAAATTTGTTAACCGATCGTCCACAAGAGCAATAGCTTAATGAGTGAGATGACGGCCGATCTGCGATGAGGTCGCTTGCTTTTTATAAAATATAAAGTGAATAAATGGTTTAAAATTTGCTGTTTTTAATATTCAGCCATAATTATTTTGTACATACAATTTAGTGTATATATTCACAAATTAAAAACAGGTGGGATTAGGGTATCCCCTAGTCGGGCACTCCGACTAGAGTTTTCTTGTTTTAAATTATCATTAGTATTTATATTATTTTGTCTAAGACTCTTACACGGATATTCTCTATCAATAAGCTGGCCCTGCATTATTTAATTACTTGTCCATGACAACTAATTATTGCAGTAATTGTTGCTGATGCTAAACTTTACGAAGCAACACGACTGTCTGATGTCGGTCGCTTATGATTATTAGTCGACAGAACATGTCATATTGCTTGACATTTTCGCAAGCTCACCAATAAAACTGCATTCTATTTACTGTGCAAGCAAGAAAATTAACTGGCACACACGCTCAGACATTCCATATTGTATAGGAGTATGCATAGGAGATGGATGCGTGCGGAGGGGGGTCGTTTTAGTGTCACATTATTTGACATGCGGTCGCAGGGCAAGGGTAAGCATCAAAATATTAGCAGCGTCAATAACTGCAGACATTTGCCATATTTGAACGATGTGTGGAAGGACTTGAAGAGTAAACGGCAACAGCAGCAGGGAGAGGAGTGCTTGGACGGCTTAGAGAGGAGAGGAGAAAAGTAACTGGTTGGCAATTGAATAGTATAAAATGCGCAGCAGCGCCCAATGACGATGTCGATGGCAATGGGGCAATGATGACAACGATGACGATGTGTGTTTAATGTTTGACGTTGTTTTTGTTATTGCTGCTGCTGTTGTTGTTTACAAATTGACTTTTGTTCTGATGCTGGTGCTGGTGCTGGTGCTGGGGCAGCTACTGCAGATGGCAGCTTCGCAGCTCGTCAACAAACATTTGCTCGATAATATGCCGACATATGCATAACGACATAAGTAGCTTACAAGTTCCCTGCTCTATCTCCATTCCAGAACTACAACAATATCAACAACAACAGCAGCAGCAGCAGCAGCAGCAGATTGGTAAACATCAGCCAAACGGGGCTGTGCTAACGGGCATGCAGCCGCACTATATACGTGGTCCACGCCCACCGTTGCGTACTGCCTCCTCGTCGACAACGACTACCACCAACAGCAGCATTAACTCTGGCATGGGTGCCGCCGGACCCAGTGGCAATATGCTGCTCGATCAGACGCCATCAGGTGGAAGCAGCAGCAGCGGCGTCAGCAGTGCGCCCAGCTCATCCAAAGGGCACATACACGCCCACTCGCATGGCCACATGTCGAGCGGCCATGGCGAAAGCTTAGCCATGAGCTCTGCCTCCCAGCAGCAGCAGCAGCAACAGCAGCAGCAAGTGCCGCAAGCAGCCATTGATGAGATGCGCGTCTGATAGGTGTCGGTCTTTGAGTTGGATTTATAGTCATCAACGGGGTAAGTTGACCGTAAGGAACACGGCTCTAATTTCACATGGCCTAATCACTGTTACTGAATCTCTTTTGGCTAACCAGCCAACTACAATCTGAACAAAGCTCTTTTCTTCAACATATTTCTTTCATTAAATATGTTCATTTAAAAAAATTAGAAACAATTTTATTTAGCGCTTCAAGTTGATAGAAAAATGCATATTTACTTTTAATTTTCATTCGATGAATCCTGCGGTGATTATCAATAAGAATTAACTATTTTGTGGATTACAAAAATTTGGGAATATCGCAAATGTTATTACTAAAGTAATTCTAAAAGAGTTTGTGCCCTTTGCTTTTTAAATTGAAATGCACCATCATCCTCACACTTTCGCTTCATTGGAAATTGAATTATTTCCAAATCGTGCTCAATCTTAGCTTCGTCTGGATCGAATGCGTCTCTCTCAAAATCATACATGATTTCACCTGTGGGACACACACGTCCGTACTCATACAGGTAATACTTGTTACAGGCTTTACAGATGATGCCAAGCCGTAGCCCAACGTCCAGAGCTTTGCGCAGTTGTTTTTCGTTGTATTTTCGGCTACTTTTGCAATTGATATTCTTAAGAGCTCTTGCAAGTATACGATGCCAATAAGTGGGTGGACTCAACTGCTTCATCGCTTCCACTAAATAAAAGCCATATGTGAAATTACTCATGTTTGCAGTTGTTTTAAAAGACATATATATTTATAAAAAATACAACACAGAAATCCAACTAAAAATATATTTATTAAGACTTAAAAAGCCAAGTAACTTTTTAAAATGTCAGGCATTTCTATATGAATTTCTTTCTATAATTATACAAATATTCATTTAATGCGTAGCCTTAAATGGTTAATGCAAACATTGAGAATGAAATTTAATATAAATATTTTGAGTGCGAAACAAAACATGTTCGTAAATAAAATATTTATTCAAATATGTTAAACCCTTGCTTCATATGCATTTTAATGTGTACGAAATAAAATTTTCGCCCCTACGAAAATGCCAAAAAAAAAAAAAAATTTAAGCCTTTACGGTTGGAAAATTGACAAGGTTGACATGAAGGTGAAAAAAAAATGTCCCCAGTGCTGATTAAATATAACAAACGGCATGGCATAAATGTGGGTGTATAAAAAAATCTCTTGTCTCTTATTTAATAAAAATAAAAAGTAAAATGAAAAGCTGGCATTGAAATGCCCGTAGAGTTATTCTGCTCAAATGTCACAGCTGCTGACATGAAAAGATGTGCCCAGGAAACAAACAAAAAATTCGCAATAAAGTCGTACGAGTAAAAGACAAGTGACAGCCTACTCGCATGAACTTTGACATATTAACAAATCAAACTAAATAAAGGCCAACGTTTTGCGTTTCAGTGGTTTATTTTATATATTATTGATAGTAATAAAACTGGGTGATAGGATAATACTATAAAGTGAATTCAAAGAATTATAATTATAGCATATAAAAATATCTCGATTTCAATGCCAATATCGCAATATTTTAAATGTATTTAAATTTAAAGAAAATATGAATTGCATATCATCAAATTATTTAATGCAAATCATAATAATTAAATAAAAATAAAGCCTAGAACACCCTATTTGTAGCTTATTAGCTAGTTTGTCTAAGGCTGTTCAAGTTTTAAATATAAATAAAAAATAAATAAATATAAATATAAATAATAAATATAAATATAAATAATAAATATAAATATTAAATAAATTAATAAAAATAAGCATAGGCTAAAAATAATTTTTATTAATTTAATTCAATGTCTTTATAGCTGCCAAACCAAAATATAAATGCAAAATAAATAAATATAAATATAAATTATAAATAAATATTAAATAAATTAATAAAAATTAGCATAGGCTACAAATAATTTTTATTAATTTATTTAATATTTATATTTATTATTTATTTATAATTATATTTATTTAATTTTTATTTATATTTTGGTTTGGCAGTTATAAAGACATTGAACCGATCAAAGGCGAACAGTTGGACAGCTGTCCATAGTTATGGGCATATGTCAACCTAGATACTCTAAACGCACACCGCGTTGTCCACTTAAGTTTAGTACCGTCTGTAATGCGGTCAATGGTTGTTGGACTTGTTGTTGGGATTGCGGATGCTCAAGTTTGTGGGCTGCCCATTAATTCAGCTGGCATACAATTAAATTTGCATTTCATTCAGCACTTTTTCTCCGGCCATTTTGCTTACACCTGGCCAAAAGTAGCTGGTCCACGCAGTAGCAGCAGCAGCAGCAGCTTCACCTTCCTGACTTTTAGCTGATTAACATTTGCGCTTTTCTCTTTTGCTCTTCTGCTCGGGGAAATGCAATTTTCCTGCCAGTGAAAAAAGCAACAGCAGCAAGTGGCAACCTTTATGTAAATTTACACCCACCATATATGGCGGACACACACAAATACACACACCCATACTCACTTACACTGCTATGCACACTTGTGTACGAGCGGCGGAAACTTTGGAACGGCTCTGCCGAAGTGTATATGTGCTAAGAGCACAATAAACATTAATTTTCCTTATTTCTTACACTTTGTTTCAGCTCGTCCTGCTGCCAGCTGTGCATATTTTGGCACTTGCTTAAATAATGGTCGCTACACAAAGAGCTGCCACCCCTGATAAGTAGACAAACATAGAAAAAATAGTCGGAAAATCCTTTTTTATATCGTTGCAAAGGTTTCAAATTGGGCAAATATAAAAACCTTATTAAATTGTAAAGTCTTATAACCATATAAATATATAAAAATCATCTTAAGTAAGACAACTTGCATCTAGTATACTCGATAATTCTCGATAAATTATTTTAAATATTGCAAAATGAACCATATAAGGATATCCATGAAAAAGAAAAATTATTTAGGAATTGGGTGAATTTTTGTGTTTGTGTTTTTTAATATGTATCCATAAAATGAACTTGAAATTATTGGAATATGTGCGAAGGTTCGACTGTATCTTCGTCCAGCAGAGCTTCTCAGCACGCACTGATTGCATACTTATACTCATACATCATCATATACTTATACTCACAGTCATACTCATAATCATACTAATATTCAAACTCATACTCATATTATTCATATTCATTATCTTATATGTAATTCTAATTCAATTAATTTAACAAATGCTCAAGTGATTTCACAACTGTATAGTTACAAGTATTTCGACACTTGGTATCACTTCTCACACAATCTTCAATTTCGAATAATGTAATAGCACCTGAGTGTTTATCGCCATCAATTCAAATGAACTCGATATGTGAGTGAATATCAAATACCAAGAAATGCATACTTGGTCTTTGGCCTGGCCGAATGTGTTTATCGTTGCCATTGACGACAATTAGTAACAATAGAGTAATTTGGCACTTGGCTATTAAGCGCTGTGATGAATTTAAGACATGAACATATTTTATATACATACGCATAAAGATGCAAACTCGTTGATTAAATTGAGAATTAATATTTATTTAAGCCGAAATTTATAGCTTGTCCAAATTGAATTAATTATCTAACTACAAGGATGCTCACCTTCAAAGAATGCATGTTATTGGCAATGTGTACTCTGATGCATTAGCTGAATTTATGCTGATGTGCATAAGTTATCATTTTATGGCACATAAATCATATATTCACAGGTCTATCTGTGTGCAAGAGTTATTAAATTATATAGTTAATAGCATGTGCACATAACTCGGCAAAAGTTGTGCTGATACTTGCTGGAATGTGGTGTAAACTTCATGTAGTTAAATTAAATAATGCATTTTTTAATTAGTGCAAAAGTTTGCGAAGCCGTTCAGCAACACACACATTCACAGGACAAAGAAAAATGCTCTGGATATTAAAATTCAGTTCATCTGTATAACTCGTACTCGTAATTGAAGGAAAATTATGAAAATTGAATGATTTCAAAGGATAAAATAATTCTTTTTTAATTACCTAGGACTTAAAACTGCTTAAAGCTAACTAGCAATTCATTTTTTTTTTATTTTTTTGAATTATTTATATTTTTTATTTATTGGCAAAAATAAATTTCTCATTTCTACATGAGTAAAAATCTTGAATATCTTTACACATATTTCATTTTAGTTCTTTTAATTAAGACGATTTAATTTCAATAATTTAATGTCAATTAATTAAAAAATAATAATAATACATAAATGATTTGTTTACACACACTATATTACTTTATATTACACTTGTATGTTTTACACAATTAATTGTTTTTATAAACATTTTTATTATTATTATTGTAATTATTATCAAAATTATTATTTTGACATCCTTTTATTGTCAATGCTCAATTGTTTTTACACATATTTATTAACAAAAGCTAATTTAATTACAATCTAGCTAATTTTTACAGCATTTGGCATAATTTCGCCAAAGATTTTCTTACTGCTTTCGCCGTGAACAGCTTTAAGCTGAGACCATGTCTCTTAGTCTATTCTTTTTATTCCTTTCACAAGATATGCAAAGTGGCTGCACAAACACGCGTGTAATACGTTAATGATGGTCCACACACTCAGACACACACACACAGGCCCCATTCCTGAACAATGCACACATTGTTGCTAAGATTTGCATTACGGGCATTGCTCAGTTTTGCAGCTTTTTAGTGTATCTGAAGTCAAGTCTGAGCGCACCGACGAACGCCTACATGGCTTAGCCCCACCCACGCTCCCGCTCTCAGCTGGTTCAGCTGGCAATCTGTGGCAAATTGTGCGCTCAGCTATACGCGGGCAGGCCACACCCCTAGGAGAGTTGGGGCATCTGAAAGTTGCGAGGAACGAGGCAAATGCCTTCCTGACAGCAGCCACGCGGGCGGCAGGGGCGTCATGCGGACAAAACAAAAGGCAGCCGCGCGCATTCTGTAGCTGCACTTTAGTTTGCACTTTTCGCTTTCTTTGCATAAATTCTCGCGACCAGGCACAAACTGAGTTTACTGTAGTGCAAAAATGAGCACGCACAAAAAAAATCGCGATGGTTGTGCCTTCGCCCGGTTAGGAATGGGCGTTGGGGGACAAACGAGATAGATGCATTCCTGTGCAAGATTTCCCGTTGAATTTTAAACCAAACACAAAAGCATAATGGAAAACGCCAACAGAGCGCAATGAAGTATGCGATGCAGAACAGCGGCAAATGGACTAGTTTTGCAGATACAGATGTATACACACACACACACACACACAAAAACATAGAGATACAAATGCAAGAACAAAGAATTTCAGGGCCAGGCACAAATGAACAGAGTGATGCGATGCTGACTGCGACTGCGACTGCGGTTCACCAGCCGTGTCTATGAGTCGGTGTGGCTTTGTGGGCGTGGCAATGGCAGCTCTCAAGGCAACTTGTTCATAAACATAACTCGTAAGCTTTGATGGGTAGTCAACAGCAACAGCGACAGCAACTACAACGCAAACAAGCTAAAAACAAGCCAAAGGTCATTTGAGATAGCTATCTAGAGAGCGCCATGCCTATTTAGTAGCTGCTTTGCATACCGCAGTTGCTAAGTAGCGTCAGCGTTTTATAAGTCTAAAATTGTTGACTTCGAATGAAAAGTTGAATCAAGAAATTTTCCTTCATTGACATTAAAAATCGCAGTGTTAAATTCCGTTGTTCGTTTTCCCTTTGACCTTTAAATTCCTTTATCAATTCAGTTAGATGGATAAGGTAAATTTCTCAACTATTCATACTTGTGTCAAAGAAGACAAATTCCTTGGCCAAGTCAGCTATATAGAACGAATCATGAGAGCATGTGAAATCATTGTCATCTGATAATATATACTTATTTTCATCGTTTATTTATTTTATACATGATATAAATATATATTTTTTGCTTTGCCTATATTTGTATGTAAAAGCTTTTAATGGACGTATGCTGACGGACGGACAGGGCTAGTTCAACTCAGCTCAACGAGCTGATCAAGAATATATATACTTTATGGGGTGTGGCACGCCTCCTTCTGCATGTTACATATATTTGGACAAAAACATTATACCCTGATTTTCCATTTCCAATGGATTCAGGGTATAAAAACTCAGTTGCTGACAGAGATGATTGAAATAAGCTACTTAAAATTATAAGTGGGAGAAAGAGAGACAAAACAAAAGGGAAATAAAAATAGTGAGAGAGAGCAGAGAGCAGAAAGAGCGGGGGAGAGAGAGAGAAACAGAGCTGTGTGTAGCTTTTTATTAAATGGAACATGAATATAATACAATAATTATTGCTTAATAATGTATTTAATTAAAAAAAAAATCTTTGCTAAGTTTTTCCTTCAAATATGCCACAATAACTGAGAAATGTGAGCTTGCAAAGATTTCTACCTCTTTCCATTTCAGATTTAGGGTCTAAGCTACTAAATATCATATAAATAGTCACATTTATTGCCTTAAGTAGTTTAAATACCAACAACAAATTATTTTTATTTATATTATTTATTATATATATATGGAAAAAAAAATATACATATATATAAAATATATATATATATATATATATATATATATATATATATGTACTTACAACTTTTAACTTGAACTCAAAGTTAATTAGCCCACGTAGGATTAATTTTGTTTTGGAAATATAATTAATTAGCCGCAGTTTTGATGACCCTTATCAAAGTGCGTTTGACCGTGCTGCAATCGAGGCGAATAAATAATTTTGTATTGCTCTTTTTACACGTTCGTAATTAAGTTTTTACACGGGGCCAAAAATAAAATGTGAAGAGGAGCTGACTGCAATTATACAAAGGAAAAGACGTTTGACTATTAATTATGAAAATTGGGTATATTAGCTTAGTGCCCATGGGAATATCTATAAATTTTTATTGATCTTAACTTGTAGAAATAAAGCAAACATTTTGTTATAGCCTGATCCCATTGAAAATGAGAAAACAGGGTATAATGTTTTTGTTAAAAGTATGTAACAGGCAGAAGGAGGCGTGCCACACCCCCAAAAGTATATATATATATATATTCTTATAGAGACTACCAATTCCACCACCCAGATTCTTTGACAATTTTATAGATATCTTCTAGCTATATTTTAGCTGTATTTTTAGCTATTTTCTAGCTATTTTATAGCTTTATTCTTGCTGGATTCTGGCAGCATCTTTAACTAAAGTATGGCTGGATTCTACCTACTAAGTTATGCCTAAATTATAGTTAGTAACTACCTATTCCACTTTCCCAGATGCTCTGACTATTTTATAGATATCTTCTAGCTATATTTTATCTGTAATTTTAGCTATTTTCTAGCTATTTTTTAGCTATTTTATAGCTTTATTCCTGCTGGATTCTGGCAGCATCTTTAACTAAAGTGTGGCTGGATTCTTCCCACTAAGTTACGCCTAAATTATAGTAAGAAACTACCTATTCCACTTTCCCAGATGCTCTGACTATTTTATAGATATCTTCTAGCTATATTTTAGCTGTATTTTTAGCTATTTTCTAGCTATTTTTTAGCTATTTTATAGCTTTATTCTTGCTGGATTCTGGCAGCATCTTTAACTAAAGTGTGGCTGGATTCTACCCACTAAGTTATGCCTAAATTATAGTAAGAAACTACCTATTCCACTTTCCCAGATTCTCTGACTATTTTATAGATATCTTCTAGCTATATTTTAGCTGTATTTTTAGCTATTTTTGGCTATTTTTTGGCTATATTCTTGCTGGATTCTGGCAGCATCTTTAACTAAAGTGTGGCTGGATTCTTCCCACAAAGTTATGCCTAAATTATAGTTAGAGACTACCTATACCACCACCTAGATTCTTTGACTATTTTATAGATATCTTCTAGCTATATTTTAGCTGTATTTTTAGCTATTTTTTGGCTATTTTTTGGCTATATTCTTGCTGGATTCTGGCAGCATCTTTAACTAAAGTGTGGCTGGATTCTACCCACTAAGTTATGCCTAAATTATAGTAAGAAACTACCTATTCCACTTTCCCAGATTCTCTGACTATTTTATAGATATCTTCTAGCTATATTTTAGCTGTATTTTTAGCTATTTTCTAGCTATTTTTAAGCTATTTTATAGCTTTATTCCTGCTGGATTCTGGCAGCATCTTTAACTAAAGTGTGGCTGGATTCTACCCACAAAGTTATGCCTAAATTATAATAAGAAACTACCTATTCCACCTACCTAGATTCTCTGACTATTTTATAGATATCTTCTAGCTATATTTTAGCTGTATTTTTAGCTATTTCCTAGCTATTTTTTAGCTATTTTATAGCTTTATTCTTGCTGGATTCTGGCAGCATCTTTAACTAAAGTGTGGCTGGATTCTACCCACAAAGTTATGCCTAAATTATAGTAAGAAACTACCTATTCCACTTTCCCAGATTCTCTGACTATTTTATAGATATCTTCTAGCTATATTTTAGCTGTATTTTTAGCTATTTTTGGCTATTTTTTGGCTATATTCTTGCTGGATTCTGGCAGCATCTTTAACTAAAGTGTGGCTGGATTCTACCCACTAAGTTATGCCTAAATTATAGTAAGAAACTACCTATTCCACCTACCTAGATTCTCTGACTATTTTATTGATATCTTCTAGCTATATTTTAGCTGTATTTTTAGCTATTTTTGGCTATTTTTTGGCTATATTCTTGCTGAATTCTGGCAGCATCTTTAACTAAAGTGTGGCTGGATTCTACCCACAAAGTTATGCCTAAATTATAGTAAGAAACTACCTATTCCACTTTCCCAGATTCTCTGACTATTTTATAGATATCTTCTAGCTATATTTTAGCTGTATTTTTAGCTATTTTTGGCTATTTTTTGGCTATATTCTTGCTGGATTCTGGCAGCATCTTTAACTAAAGTGTGGCTGGATTCTTCCCACAAAGTTATGCCTAAATTATAGTTAGAGACTACCTATTCCACCACCTAGATTCTTTGACTATTTTATAGATATCTTCTAGCTATATTTTAGCTGTATTTTAAGCTATTTTTTGGCTATTTTTTGGCTATATTCTTGCTGGATTTTGGCAGCATCTTTAACTAAAGTGTGGCTGGATTCTACCCACTAAGTTATGCCTAAATTATAGTAAGAAACTACCTATTCCACTTTCCCAGATTCTCTGACTATTTTATAGATATCTTCTAGCTATATTTTAGCTGTATTTTTAGCTATTTTTTGGCTATTTTTTGGCTATATTCTTGCTGGATTCTGGCAGCATCTTTAACTAAAGTGTGGCTGGATTCTACCCACTAAGTTATGCCTAAATTATAGTAAGAAACTACCTATTCCACTTTCCCAGATTCTCTGACTATTTTATAGATATCTTCTAGCTATATTTTAGCTGTATTTTTAGCTATTTTTTGGCTATTTTTTGGCTATATTCTTGCTGGATTCTGGCAGCATCTTTAACTAAAGTGTGGCTGGATTCTACCCACTAAGTTATGCCTAAATTATAGTAAGAAACTACCTATTCCACTTTCCCAGATTCTCTGACTATTTTATAGATATCTTCTAGCTATATTTTAGCTGTATTTTTAGCTATTTTCTAGCTATTTTTTAGCTATTTTATAGCTTTATTCCTGCTGGATTCTGGCAGCATCTTTAACTAAAGTGTGGCTGGATTCTACCCACTAAGTTATGCCTAAATTATAGTAAGAAACTACCTATTCCACCTACCTAGATTCTCTGACTATTTTATAGATATCTTCTAGCTATATTTTAGCTGTATTTTTAGCTATTTTTGGCTATTTTTTGGCTATATTCTTGCTGGATTCTGGCAGCATCTTTAACTAAAGTGTGGCTGGACTCTACCCACTAAGTTATGCCTAAATTATAGTAAGAAACTACCTATTCCACTTCCCAGATTCTCTGACTATTTTATAGATATCTTCTAGCTATATTTTAGCTGTATTTTTAGCTATTTTTTGGCTATATTCTTGCTGGATTCTGGCAGCATCTTTAACTAAAGTGTGGCTGGATTCTACCCACAAAGTTATGCCTAAATTATAGTTAGAGACTACCTATTCCACCACCTAGATTCTTTGACTATTTTATAGATATCTTCTAGCTATATTTTAGCTGTATTTTTAGCTATTTTTTGGCTATTTTTTGGCTATATTCTTGCTGGATTCTGGCAGCATCTTTAACTAAAGTGTGGCTGGATTCTACCCACTAAGTTATGCCTAAATTATAGTAAGAAACTACCTATTCCACTTTCCCAGATTCTCTGACTATTTTATAGATATCTTCTAGCTACATTTTAGCTGTATTTTTAGCTATTTTCTAGCTATTTTTTAGCTATTTTATAGCTTTATTCTTGCTGGATTCTGGCAGCATCTTTAACTAAAGTGTGGCTGGATTCTACCCACAAAGTTATGCCTAAATTATAGTTAGAGACTACCTATTCCACCACCTAGATTCTTTGACTATTTTATAGATATCTTCTAGCTACATTTTAGCTGTATTTTTAGTTATTTTCTAGCTATTTTTTAGCTATTTTATAGCT
Source organism: Drosophila mettleri (assembly GCA_035047625.1). Lineage (NCBI taxonomy): Eukaryota > Metazoa > Arthropoda > Insecta > Diptera > Drosophilidae > Drosophila > Drosophila mettleri. Next base: position 11,915,783 of record JAWNPI010000035.1, on the reverse strand, counting down.
TTATTCTTGCTGGATTCTGGCAGCATCTTTAACTAAAGTGTGGCTGGATTCTACCCACAAAGTTATGCCTAAATTATAGTTAGAGACTACCTATTCCACCACCTAGATTCTTTGACTATTTTATAGATATCTTCTAGCTATATTTTAGCTGTATTTTTAGCTATTTTTTGGCTATTTTTTGGCTATATTCTTGCTGGATTCTGGCAGCATCTTTAACTAAAGTGTGGCTGGATTCTACCCACTAAGTTATGCCTAAATTATAGTAAGAAACTACCTATTCCACTTTCCCAGATTCTCTGACTATTTTATAGATATCTTCTAGCTATATTTTAGCTGTATTTTTAGCTATTTTTTGGCTATATTCTTGCTGGATTCTGGCAGCATCTTTAACTAAAGTGTGGCTGGATTCTACCCACAAAGTTATGCCTAAATTATAGTTAGAGACTACCTATTCCACCTACCTAGATTCTTTGACTATCTTATAGATATGCTATAGCTATTTTTTAGCTGTATTTGTAGCTATTTTCTAATTATTTTTATGCTATTTTTTGCCTTATTCTTGCTAGATTCTGGCAACATCTTTAACTTATTTGTGGCTGGATTCGACCCATTAAGTTATGCCTAAATTATAGTTGGAAACTATCTATTTCACCTACCTAGGTTCTCTGACTATTTTATAGATATCTTCTAGCTATATTTTAGCTGTATTTTTAGCTATTTTCTAGCTATTTTTTAGCTATTTTATAGCTTTATTCCTGCTGGATTCTGGCAGCATCTTTAACTAAAGTATGGCTGGATTCTACCCACTAAGTTATGCCTAAATTATAGTTAGAAACTATCTATTCCACCTACCTAGATTCATTGACTGTTTTAAAGATATGTTCTAGTTATTTTTAGCTATTTTCTAGCTATATTCTAGCTATTTTATACCCTGATCCCATTAAAAATGGGAAAACAGGGTATAATGGTTTTGTTAAAAGAATGATCAGAACCAGACAAGACGAGTTGATTGAGCCCTGTCCGTCTATCTCTCCGTCCGTCCGTCCGTATGTATGAACGCGTCGATCTCAGAACCTATAAGAGCTAGAGACTTGAATTTTTTTGTTATGCTCGTATATACGACGCGCATATCGAGTTTGTTTTAGTAAATCGATAACTGGTCGTGAATATTTGATATAGAGTTAAAACCATATGAAAAATCAGTTAAGATATTTCATCTTAAGGGCTACAGTCTCTAAATTTCGCATGTAGCTTTATGTATATTTTTACCAATTTCGAATTTTGGTACTTCCCCAAATTTCCCCAAAATTTTAAAAATTATTTCAGTGGCAAATATTGTTTTTGCTACCTACTTTCAATTGCCGGTCGACGCTGTGTGTCGCAGTGCGAATATGTTTTCGATTCTTCTTCTTTAATAGTAACGGAATAATTCCTGTGAGCTTGTAAAATTTTGTTGTTATAATCTTTGTGTCGAATTTGTTTGCATAGTTCCGCTTTGATCGACATTCTTAGTACCATTGGCATAGAAATGAGTCGTATGATAAAGTTGTACATAGTTATACAAATATTACTAAATAAAATGCAGGATATTCCTAAGTCTATTAGAAGTACTCTACTACACTTAATGCACAAACCTGATTTATTTTTATTCGTGGCTTTTACTTTTTTACCTCTTACAGGTCCATAGAGACTTTACGTGTAGAAACGCCTGAGGAGTTTTATGCCCTCAAAGAGGCGCAAAAGCTGAGCGGCCCCGATGACAGCCAACTCAATGTGGTACATGGAACAACAGCGACTACGGCAGAGCAAGGTGGACATGGTGGACAAAGTGACGGTGGTGCAATAAATGGCACAGAGCATAAGCTACAGCTGAGGAAGCTCAAGTTCAAGCGAGAGCTTCACGCTCTGGCGCTCGAGGGCGGGGATATGGCGCGTGGCTACTGCTCCTGCGACGAACAGTGGACCAACTTGTCTTCGCCCGCATCCACGACCACATCGGCGACCATGTCGCCCACGTTGGCGACTGAAGGTGCCAAAGCGAAAGCCAGAGGCGGCGGCAGTGGCTGCCTGAACGACAACGACAACGTCAACGGAAACGGAAATGGAAACGGCATTGTGAAAATGGCGACATTGAAGAAGCGCGGCTCGGGTGCCAATGCTGGCGGCGCTCGCCTGAAACAGCAGCATCACGTGCGCTTTTCCGACGAGAAAAATTTCTCTGATTAAGCCGAAAAGTACTCGAAAACTACTAGACTGCACCTAAGCTCTGTTTAATTTTAAGACAACATTTACATAGACTAAGCAGCGATTGAGAATTCATAAATATGCAAACCCCGAAGTGGAAAATACAAAAAATATATCAAATCATCGTTAAGCGAACCATAAGATTGCGGTAGTAAATGTAGCTAAAATATGTTAGCTCTTAAGTTATTGTAAATACATAGTCAAATAGCAGAAGATGTTAGTCAATGTTTAGTTTAGTTAACAATTAGATCCGTTGTGAATTTAATGAATATAAATACATGTATTTGAATATAACAATATACATATAACAATATATACATATAGCGTGTCTGTAAGCTACAAACGTAATCTGAATATTTTATCGTTAAGTGTAACACACCATTTTTTCTACCATTCGGCATGATTAATTAGATTATATATGTATATATATATATATATATATATATATATATATATATATATATATTTATATATGTTCTCAAATAAATTTGAAATTTGGAAAGCACATGTAAAATTTGTCTAAGAAATCTAATTGGTAAAAAACGTGTATATAAAATAAACCAAAACAACACTTAGAAGAAAATCGAAAAAAATAGTAATATAAACTTAAACTAAAATGTGGTATTATTTACTTAAAGTAAAAAAAAAAAAGAACCCAATGAATGTTTAAATAAATTCCAAATGCAGACAATTCAAGTATTAAATAAAAGCTCAGCGCTGACTGCATTCCATTTAGATAATAACGAAATAATAAAAATGAGAATGAGAAAAAAGCTGCGTCATTCTAAAGCATAAAACTACATTTTATCACGTTTCAATTGCTCCTAATTGATTATTAATGCTTTTTAAATTGTACGCCAATGGCAGGCAATAAATTTGTATTGGCATTAAATTTTTGTTTTTTTTTTTGTATTTTCTTTGAAGCATTGAAGCAAATTATTGGCAAATAAATTATACTAAATAAAAAAAAATAAAGAAGTGAAAACAGGATTAAAATCAAATTAATTGCATTGATTTTTTCAATATATAATATATTAATATTTATAAAAATTATAGTTTTTATAGCGATTTTAGTTAATATGAACTGACTTTTATGCTCACATAAACATTTAACGAAGAGCTTGATTTTGATTTATTAAAATTGCTTTTAAAATTATTGTCTTATTTACTTTATTGGGTATCAAACAACTTAAAGAAATATATTATATATATATATATATATATATATATATATATAATATACTTATGGCAAAATTTATAATCGTCTAGTTACAAATATATAAAATTATAATCGTAAGTCATAATAATGAAAAATGAATCCAACAAGAGAAATTATAAAAAAAAAATAAATCAAAAAATTCGTCTAATAAATAATTTAAATGAAAATTTGTGCTTATTTATTAATTTAAATTTAAATTTAAAGTTGAGAAAATATTACCTGGAAAAAGTGAAAATCGATTAGTTAGTTAGCTACGCTTTTTATTACCATTTATACATTTATTTAAACAAAATAAAGTCAGACTGAATTTTTGTTTTAATGAATCATATTTTTCTATAATATTTGCAAAATAGAATCAGAATATAATATAAATAAATAGGTAATGTATGTAAGTCGATTTTCACTGTAGAGAGCAGCAGGTATAGTCTCACTGTCCCTATAATTAGTCTCTATGTGCTTGCTCTCCTATACTTGTTCTCGAATATGCTCAGCTGTTCAATAAATAATAAATAATAATAAAAGTACTCCAAAATTGAATTGAATGTGAAGTTCTAATTAGAACTAAAGCAGACCCTATTTATAGGACATTATTCATATTTTTTGTCTGGCTGAATTTCAGTCCGAAACCTTCGTACCTTTATACATAAATAATTGCATATTTATAGCTGACTTAAAATACAGAATGCATTCGACTCAAGCTTCCTCTAGATATCTAATACACATGAGAAGCGACAAGAATATATAAATCTCACTGATACTGTGAGTAAAAATTACGAATACTAATTCAAGTTTTAATAATAATATTAAATATTAGCTACATGTGCTGCTAATATGTGTAAATAATTATGTATTAAGCTTAGAAGTGACTAATTATGATTTTATTTATTCCAAGTACAATTTTCAATTACAAAGTTGTTCACAATTTCTTTTCTGGCAAAGCTGCATTAGCCTATAGGTATTAAATATTAATTTGATACTGTGGCCATGCTTCAGCTATGTAGTTGAGAATTCATTTTGCAATTTCCGTTACCGTCCTGACTTTAGTAGAGTTAGTCGAAAACAAGTCCATAAATCAATGGGTTTATAGCCCAAATGAAAATATCATAACAATAATCCTTTCAATCAAAACTTTGACATCGTGCGATGTCCTCATTGACACATCAGAGCGGGAAACACATTGAGAAAAAATGAAAGAGAGAGAAGGAGAAAGCGGGGAGGGGGCGTGGGTGCATAAAGCCTGTAAGACCATGAATTTCAGCCATGGCCACGCCCAACTAAAAGGGCTCTGGCATGATTTTATTTTAAATGTTTTCGTTTATTCATTCTCTGTTTTTCGTTCTGTTTTGCAATTTTAATAGCTGCTTTTTATGGCCAGCTCGCAGCATGCAGCGGTTATTAAATAAAGTTTTATGTGCCCAATAAAACAATGGCGCGCTCAACAAGAGGTTGGTGTGACCGTGAGAAGGGGGGGGTCTGGTAAGATAGGTGCATGTGTTGCATGTTTTTCAAGGTTGCCAAGGGCATGACAGCCATTTATTGAGCTGAGCTCAGCTGGCAGATGGCAAACAAGCCTTAAAAGCTGAGGCTCGGCTATCCCCGTGGCATGGCCCGTTGCAGCCTCTCGATGTTTGTCCAAAACTATTCCAATTAAAGTGCCAGTTAACGAAAAATGCAAACTATACATAGAGCAAAGGCATGTTATATATATGTTATATGCATGTTACATAGATACCATCTATAGGTATATAAAAAGCTCTTTTAACTGCCCGCTGTTTATTGCCCCTCAGCGCGAAAGGCTTTGCTGTTTAGTTTGCTGTTGTTGTTGCTGTTGCTGTTGCATGCGACATGAGCAAAGAGACTACGAACATTATTATGTTAGCTCTCTTTTTTTGTTGTGTTTGCATGCATATGGCCTGAAGCACTAAAAGAAACTATATTACAGGGTATACGTGAATTGCCGAACGATATGCTAGCAAAATTATAGTATAATAACTTAACAGGATTGATACGTATTCCTATAGAAACTTTTAACCTAAGAAAGTTCCTTTAAGAAATCTAATTATCGATAGTTCGCACATTTATATCAATAACTATTGCAAACAACGAATTCTCTTTTTTTTTTAACATACAGGGTATAAGCTAGTCTCTCGCGCTCATATTTTTTTATGTGGATTTTTTGTTCACTTTTTGTTGGAAGTTAAACTCTGGCAAAGCTAAAGTTTTATGCGCAAATTTCATTACATATTTAAATTGTGTTGACGTTAGCGTGTGGTGAGTATGTATATGTATGTGATTTACACACTTTTATATATATATATATATATATATATATAGTTATATATATGGATGCTTGCAGGCATAATTAATTTAAAATTAAACACACTTGAAATATGTTGAGCCATTTTAATGGATGTAACGCATCTAAAAAAAAAAAATAAGTTTCAATTTTCTGTTGTTTTTTTTTCACTCGCTCTCTCTTTCGCTCTGCCTCTCTTAATATTTGGTTTGCATTAGTTGACGGTGTTCATTAGTGCAGTTACATGTTATCTTTGTTAATAAATTTCGCTGATAGCTATTGAAAAACGTAGTTTGAGTTAGAATTAGAATTAGAATAAGACTCAGTCTCAGCTTTTTTTTTTTTTAGTATTAGATAAACTTTTCCAATTGCATGGAACTCAAGGAACTCTTATTTATCCTAAAACAATTTATTTTACCAGACTTTGAGATTCAAAATTGTGGAATCAAAACTGGTGAATATATGTACTAATATGGTTTATTTGAAAGTGTTAATACGGGCATTTTCAAACCAAATTTATAACTATTAGGTGTGAAAACATTTTAATTGACGAATGCCCGACTATTGTTTTCTATGCCTTCCCAGACAATCAATTTCGTCTGTTTTGCTATCCTTTGCATTTGGATTGACTATAATCAATTTTAGGGAAATCACTCACAATCGCCTGGGCATGAATTTGAATCTGAAAAATTGTCCCAATTCTCTCTTTTTTCTCTTTCTTCTTTGATTTGATATTTGTTTTTTTTTTTTTTTTTTTTTTTTATTTAGTATTTTTAAAATTTTCTTTTCTCTTTACAATCCTAGCTCTAAACATTATTTTAATACAAAAGTTGAATATTTTTTTTTAAATTTATTTTAATTAAAATAATTTTGTGTTCTTATTCAGGCTATAAAATTTTTGCTTAATTTAATTTCAGTTTTGTCAATATTGAATTTAAATATAAATATTTAATGTACATTAATGTTTCAATGTGTAAACAAAGAATTTCTTGCTGAAAATGTAATATTTGAGTATTACAGCAATGTAATCTATCTATCAATATTGCAAGAATTCAATATTATTTTCTGTTCATTTAATTTGTCCAGAAGTTCATGTTTTTATGTTTTCTTTTTTGAAGTTTTGAATTTACTATGTTAACGAACATTACGTTTTAAATTTAATTTAATTATTATCATATGTTATCAATGTTATTATTATTATATTTAAATCTCTCTCTCCTTTTACTATCTGTAGCTCTCTCTTTTTCTCTCTTTCTCTCTCTCTCTCTCTCTCTCTCTCTCTCTCTCTCTCTCTGTGGCTCTCTCTCTCTCTCTCTCTACTCATTAATAGGTACCCCGTAACCAAACCCACATTAATTCCCTAATATTAAGCGGGGCATAGAGATGAGCTCGTTAGTTTTGAATATGAGTTTTTTATGGGGGGGCTATGTTTTTGGTTGGCTGATAAAGGCACCAACTCAAGATGACACTTAGTGCCTTTTAATTCTAAATGTTTTATTGTTGATCATTTTACAAATTACATTTTATGAGAATTATGCAAAACGTTGTCGTTGCCATTGTAAACGACACGCATAAAAACTTGACGACAGGTGTAACAAATTATGATTATTATTTTAAATATCCAGTCAGGACAGCAAGTTCCTACTATTTACACACATATATATAAATGCCCACCACTCGCACTCACACACCCCCACACACACATATTTAACCAACCATCAATTCCACTTTGCTTGCTTTTTATGTTTCCCTTTTCCACCTCCCCCACCACAACTCGTAAGGAAAACTTTTCTTATATACACTATGGAAATCCGGCATTGAGTGGGTGCGCAAAAAAAATATATCTTATTTTTCAACTTATTTTATGTGACTTTCTTTGCTTTGTTTTATTTTTTTTTTTCTTTTTTTTTTGTGGTGTCTGCGGCTATTTTTAGTTTTTTTATTGTTTGTTTGCCCACCTTTAACAAGAACAATAAATTTTAAAAGTATTACTTTTTATATTTAATATTTTTACGTATATTACATTTTAAATTTTACAGACAAAGTCAAAAAACACAGAGTAATTGATATTAATATATTAATTTAAATAAGCTCTTAAGTTATTCATATTCAATATTTGGGTAATATAATTTAATATGTATTTAGTTAATTACTAAACAAGATAAAATTAGATATTATAGTAGGTGAAACTATTTAAATATTTTTAAAAAATTATTAATTTAAAAAAATTAATTATTTAAAAAAGTAAGAAATTAAATTTCATTGAATATTAAGATTTATTAAGTATCTTCATAAAATTAAATTACTATTTATATATAAATTAAAATATATATACATCTCACATTTTAATTCACTAAAAATAATGAAACGATAAATGCGCCGACTTTTGTCTTGAACTTAAATCTCTGTGTATAGAATTCTCAACTGGTTACAGCTTACCGAAAATGGAAAGAAGAAATGATGAAATGATAAACATAGCAGATAGTGAGTGTTACTGAGTGAGAGCGAGGCAGCACAGAGCTCATAATAATGTCATGGACTGTCATGGCTCTCAGTTGACATATTGCAGCGACTAGAAGTCACGAATTAGTCTGGAGAAGAGCACCAATAACAGACTGGGAGTTCGTTATGGAGCGTGGTTCTTCAAATGATTCAAATGATGCAGCGTATTCTGCAAAGTACTCATATATATATATATATATATATATATATATATATTCATATACATATGAGAATAATGTTAATTAATTATGCTCAATATATTTTTCTCGGTGACTTCTTACGTTCAATTTACTCGATGCGAGTCATTAAATTTGACATCTAATGGCAGCGTCTAATAGCTGCAACTTTTTTTTTAGCACCAGGACCTACCCCTAAGCACAAGTCAAAAGTTTCACAGCAACCACAGGCGGCTTGCACAAAGGTGTAAAATTGTTCATTCTTCTACGGCTCACATGACGTATGCGCAATAAAGTAGATGGCAACAGCTGCGTAGGTCGCGTCAGCGGTTTAAATATATCCCAAAACTTTTTCGTGCAAATGTGATGAATGCCTTTTGCACTTGTCACTCGTGATAGGCCCGATAATATATAGAGATTGGGCCAATGCAAGGCTCCCACAGAGATCAAAAAGTTATCTGAAAATAAGCAGACTGAAAACATTTTTGAGTCTTGCTTTAATTAAACAATTTCCATTGCGTCTAGACGAGCGAATCTCATTTCAGATACGCTTACGAAAGAAATAAAGTCGATTGCTGCGATGTCCGCCCACCCCGCGTGCATGCTCCCTCCTACTTGGCCCATGTGCAATTTGTGCCAAAATGAGAATGAAAAAAAATCACAAAAATTGTATAGAATTTATTTTATATTTAGTTCAACTACTCGAGACCAAGTGAATTAAACTGCAAATCAGTAACCATAAAATTTGTAAATATTTAATTAATTAATTAAATATAATTTTATTTTTAAATAAATATATTTTATAACGTTCACAGTATGACGTTTTTTTACACATATTTGACGGTAGTGACGAAGCTTTAAGCTATTAAAAGTTTAGCGTAGCTTTAGGCAAGAAAAAGGTTTGGGTATATATTCATACGTAAGACTTGACGAAAAGCTTTTCTCAAAGCGAATATTAATTTATTGATTCTAAATTGTTAAAATTCATTCTTTTCATTGTATAACACTTATTTTAAATCCATTAAAATGATATGTATGAAATAATAATATTCTCTAATTACATCTACATCCTCCAACATATATAATTTACAATTTTCAAAAAAAAACTTGAATTGATGACTTTAAAAGCTTTCGAATTTTGAGCTTTTGACACTTTTTCCCCATAGCGATATAGAAATTACTGAAATACTTTGCATGCCATATCACATAACACAAATTTAATCAATCGGAAATTAAATTCATTAAACTAACATATTATCTTAATAAATTATGTATAAGCATAACATGCCTGCGTAAATAAAAATAAATTTAAATATGGCGGTAATTTTATTTGTTTGCCAGCGTTGCCACCTGCTAAACTTCAAAAAGATTATATTTATGAAAGTCAAGATTATTTACAATATTATATTGTTACGTATTATATGTATATATAGTATATATATATATTTTAAATTTAATACAACAAAATTCAATGATATTAATATTTTCGTAATTTACGCAATATTTTTATAGTTTGCAGGGCTACATTAAATAAATTCATATTTAGTACATTTCGACGCGTTTTTGGTATTTTCTGTTCGGCATGCGTATTTTTTACATGACGTCGACTCAGAGTTGCCACAGCGATTTAGTTTGCTAGAGACATTCGTGGTGTGAACATGCTTTTGTGTATGCAGCATAGCAACAATTAAATTTTGTGCTTACACTTGGCAACTCAAAATACATCTGTATATGCATACATAGAAACATATGTAGAGGCAGTGCATATAGGCAACAATACAAACGTACGTAAACGCAACATGAAAGCAGAATAAAAAAGTGAAAAATGTAGCGAAAAAAAAATAAAAAAAATTACGGTTTTGCCTATAATAATATGTGTGTGTGAATTAAATCTCCTTAGTGGGCAAAAACAGCTAACTACACGTTATTTCATAATGTAGGTAATCATACTGAATATTGAATTAATAAGTATTATAAATAATAACAACAATAATAAGAAAATCGAATCGAAGAAGCAAAAAAGGAATGCGCGTGTAAGAGAGCGAGAGAGAAAAGAAATTAAAGCGAACGATAAACACAGGCACACACAGCTACATATACGTTTCACACACACGTGCCGCTGCCAGCGTCGACGCGCCGTCTGTTGTATGTCCAGAGTTTGAGAGTCTAGCTCCCACTCACGGTGTGCGTGCATGTGTGCGTGTTAATTTTAGTGTGTATGAAAAGGACAGGGAGCGCCGTTTGGCGAGTAAACGAAAAAGAAGAATAACATTTAATTTTGATACAAATTGCATGTTAAATACTTGTGCCTCGTTTTGGGAGCATTTTGTGGGACGCTGCTGAGTTGGCAACACGGTTAGCGAGTGCAAACAGAAACACACATACACACACAAACAAACAAATACTGTCACATGCGTGTCGCTGTCGTTCCTCTCTCGCTTGCTGACACGCTCGCTCTTTTGCCTTTCGTTTGTTCGTTCGTTCGCTCATTTCAATTTTCCTCAATGAATGAAAATTTTTCACGGTAAAGTGTTCGTCGCAGCGCCAGTCGCAGTCGTGTTGTTTTGCTGTTTACGCGAGCAGCGCGGCGCAATCAAACTGATAAAAATAAAAAACAAATCAGAAATTTCCCAATTGGAAATTACAATTATCCACTCTCTTCTACATTGTACGTACTTTTATTTACTATAACTGTACAGCTTTTCGACAGCAAGTGAAGCAATTTTAAATAATTCCTAAATATTTATAGAAAAGCAAAATGATTCTAAATCATTTTGCATAACACACACACCAACGTTTGCAGCCCCTGGGCAGATTTAAAAACAAAAGTGACAAAAAAAAAAAAATAGAAAAATACAAATACAAATACACAGACTAACAAAAGTGTACGCAGCCAGCAGAAGCAGCAGCAGTTGAATGCCTACGTCAATAAGCAAAACGGTAAGCTGAATTCTCACTGAAATTGTCTCTCTATCTCTTTCGCGCTTGTTCGTTCGGTGATTCTCTCTTAATGTATTCGTTGTGTTGTATATTTGCCAATTGGAAAATTTCTTCATTCTTTGTTTTTCCACATGCGAACATATTTTTACACACACATACACGCACATAACCTTAGGAACTTGCACTTGCTATTACGACAGGCAGCGGCAGCGACGTCGACAGCGACTTCAACAACAGCATTCGCTTCATTCATTTCTACGTTGCGACACACATACATACACGCACAGGCAGGCGTAAATAGTGATACTCTCGCACTCTCTCACGCTCTTCTGCTCACTCATGCTGGATAAAATAGAGAGACCATAGTGCATCAGCTTTGTGTTGTAGCTGGTCAGGCCAAAGTGAAACAGTAGCTTTTTCGATGTTCTAACTAATTTTTGGCCATCTTGTTTTTGTTGTTGTTGCTCGCTATCATATTAAAAGACAAATTATAGTAACAATACTAATTTTTTTCTATTTGTTGCTGTCTCTTACAATTATTTTTTATTTATGTTTTTTTTTTTTAAATATTCACATACTATTGTTTATATTGCTTGCAATCTTAAAAAAAAAATTAATTATATATATGTATATATATTTATATTTATATTATTTTATTTTATTTTTTTTTTTTTTTTTTTTGTAGTAGAAATGCTATTTGAGGCCAATAAAAGACATTTCCTGTCACTGTGGGTTCACCATTTTTCATAAGCCAATAAACCACTGTACTCATTCGCTTCTTGTGCGAATGTGTGCAAGTGCTTGTATAATTAGCACTCAAGCAACTCTGAATATCGGGCTCTCGCTCGCTCTTTTTGTCTCTTCCTGCTTCTCTTTGCCTTCTAATTTATATGTGATTGTGCGTGAGTGATAATTACTAGTAAATTATCAAATGCACTTAGCAACAACAAAAACGATGACAGTAATACAGTGTCGAATAGCGGCATATGCAGTAGCAAGCGCGCAACGCGTGCTCAATTGACATTTATTATTTCAGTTTGTGTTCTCACTTGCTTACAATCCATTTGGACTTTTTTGTTGCTGTAATTATTATGATTGAGCATATACGAATGCCTCTCTTTGTGTGTGTGTGTGCTTTTATCTGACAATGCAAAAGTTAAAAGAAAAAAATTATGAATATTTAAAAAAAAGAAAATCTAAAGCTATTGCAGCAAATTGCTTTATGTTGTTGATGCTTTGCAATTGTTTGTAATTAGAGAGCTTTTGAAGTGGTCGAGTTTCTAGGAATTTTAATGAATCCCGCAAAAAATGTTTGTTTCATATAAACACAATTGGCACACACACACACACACACACACATCGATAACATTAAAACAATTGTCAGACACGACAGCGACACTCGGCGCAATCGCCGATGTCGTCGTTGCATATAACAAAAAATTTATTAACAAAATTATCAAGAACGTCACGGTCGAAAGCACACAACTGTGAGATACCCTGTTAAGAGACAATAAATTATTTGTATACCGATGTCAGATAACTTAATGCAGTCAGGGGGTAACTAATTATATCTATATATGTGAGCTATAGTCAGAAATATAGATAAATTAAAGAAAAATACTTTTAATTAAAAGTTAAACAAATTTTAAAATTTTTTATCGAATCAACTTATTTTATTAAGAATATTGCATTTCATTTATATATTCCTTTCTTGATTTGAGTAAAAAAAAAATGCACGTTTTACTAGTTTTTTTCTCTCTCTCTCTCTCTCTCTCTTTTTGTTTTGTTTGGTATTCGAGCCTTTTATGGCAGGACAAGTGCGTTGTTTATGGTCTCTGGCATCTTGCAAGTTTCTCAACTACACAAGTAAAAATAAAAGATCGTTTTAACTATATGTGTGAATTCAAAAACTTTATTCATACTCAGAGTTTATTGGCGGAGATAAAATAATTATATCTTGTCATACCTGTCATTAATATTAAAATTACAAAAAATAAAAAAAAAAATAAATGGATCTAAAACAAATTAAATATCTTAAAACAGCCAACTTCATTTCCGTATTTTAGTTATGGCTTTTGCTTTTGTAGCCCAACTTATTTATATTATGTCAATATATACAAATCAATTTATATTTAAATCCGTTTAAAGCCTTGAAGCTGTCTTAGACTTACAAATAAAGACGTATGTATATATGCATATGTTTTCATATAATATAATCCTCGACATCAGATTACTCTTTACATTGCCAACACTGGATCATTGAAGTCAACACACATACATATATAAATGTCTATATATATATATATATAGATATTATATACACATATTCGAACTTCAATATCAATTCATCACAAATGAATTGAAAAAACTCGAAATTGCCTAAGCCCAAGCAAAACAAGATCACGCAAGCCCCAGACAGACAGAGGAGCAAAATAAAACAGAAATATAAACACAAAATGAAAAGAAAAGCATTTGTAATGGTATTATGTATGTATATGATGAGCTTTGTTGTTGAGACTCTATAAAAAAATGAAGAGAAAACAAAAAATTCATGCCCATGGCATCATATGGCCCACAACAAGACACAGCGAACAGAAAACGCAGAAGCGAACCGACAGCACACAGCAGACAGTAGTAAATCAACTAAATGATGCATTCTTTTGGAAGTAGCGCGGAAGGGTATATTCAATAACTCGCCTAGTATGCTATATAACTGAATAAGAGGCTATATATTCGTTATTCCATAGTTCCAGTTAGTGAAATGACAATATTCACGTGACGAAAAATATAAAAAAAAAAAAAAAAAAAAAACTAAGTGAAAAAATAAAAATAAATTTGAACTCTAATTGGGAATGGGGTATTTTAAGCGTTCGGTATAATCGTCCGTCACTCTTGTGTATGCAGTTCTTCGATTTGAGTATCATATGTTTCGTCTGTGCTAAGGGCAACAGCAAAAGATCTCTTGGCACATTGGGCCCTCAAGTCTCTGCGCAGATCTCATCAACAATCAGCGCCAGATCCAAGCACTCGTGAGCATTAGCTCCATTGTAAGCTGCGGATACATAGCAACACACCGGCTACAGCAAGACCAGCAGCAGTCAGAAACAACAAAAACAAAAAGTCTTGATAATCACAGACGCATCGCGTCGCGTATACGCAGCGTTGTGAACGCTTGCCCGTAGGCATTTGTATGTATGTACGCTTGTATGTGTGCATGTATGGGCGAGTGTGTTTGTACGCCATTGTGCTGCTGTGTTGTTGCTTTACTACATACTATATTATAGTATGTACTATGTACGCTTAACACCAGTAGCTGTCTGACAGCTTGGCTGCCGACAACGTCGTGTATTGTTGTTGTTGGTTTTTGTTATTTTTTTTTTTATTTATGCTGGCTTTCTGTTCGATTTTTGGTCTTTTTTTTTTTTTTTTTGAAGTTCAAGAATATGAAAAGCAAAACGCGTAAAATGAACTAAACGAAAAAAAGGTAGCCGATTATATGATGTTGCCAACGCATGCTCTCTGTGTACTCACACGCACACACACGTGCTTATACATATATGTATGTGTAGGTTTCTGACGCTGGTGGCGATTACATATGATAGCGTGTATAGCTCGCTGTCGCCGTCGCCGTCGCCGTCGTCGTCGCAGCCAATGCTGATGTCTCTCGCACTTCTGTTTCTTGGTGCTTTTCGTCTCCGCTTCATCTTCTTGTTGGCTTTTGGTCATTTTGTTTGGATTTGTGTGCTGCACACACACACACTAACACATGCTTGTGTAAGTTTGAACCGGTTTCACATTGCGTTAGTTGCCGTTTTCTGTAGCTCCTGACATTCTTGTTGTTGTCTTTGTAGTACGTGTAACTTGTCGATACGTTTATTTCTTGTTGCTGTTGTTATTGTTCGCTTGCTCTCCGCAGCATTCTACAAATACTACAGCAACCAGTTGTATTACAACTTCTTATACCACATTTCCACCATTGGAGTCTGTAAATAATGTGTTTCTTTTTCTCCATTATAGTCGTCATGTGTATCCGTGTATGTATATTTGTGTATGTGTGTATGTTTGGAGCAAAACAAAATACTGGAATGTTAATGTGTATATCTATTTTAAATAAATTCACAAAAAAAAGCTTCAAATATTTTATCTTTTTAATGATACTCTTAGTCCTACTTATCAGTGTCAAATTGGGAAATTAAAAAATATTTTATAATTAATTATAAGTTTCAATTATTCTTAAATTTATTAAATTCATAGAATTCAAATCCCTTTTAAATCAATTTTATTTTGATAACAATTTCACAAGCCCCAACTAAAAATAACTCAGAAAGTGTAGGGACACGTGGACATCCGTCATAGTTCTCTTCATGAATTTTTATAGAATTTCTCTCAGCAACAGTTTTTATTGTATAAGTTCTTAAGCAATATTATTTCGATCTTTACATCAATGAGTCAACATTGTTTTGCAACCTCCAATATCCTGATTCATGCTTAATTTGTAAGTCTCGTTATTTCTATCCATTGCGTCATTTACCGTTAAGAAAAAAATACCAACTAAAAAATATTATTTAGGCAATTAATTAATATGATTATTTGAATTAGTAAATCTTATTTTGTCTGAACTAATATTATATAATTCACATTTTCAATTAAAACTGCAGTGAATGAAATGAAATGAAACTTTTGCTTCCTTAGAATCATTTCTCTAATCCCCTCATAAAAAATCCATGTTCAAATATTTTTAAAATCACCTTGCCAATTCATATGTAAATCCGTTAACATTTGCTGCAAGAATTGTTTATGTATTTTTTGTTTTCTTATATTATTTACTATCCCAACTGTTTTCAAACACAAATCACAAAATTTATGGTGCTCCACAGTCTCCATCATGCTGAGTGACCCTAATCCGCACCTGTATTTCGTTTCATCTTTTTAGACTTTAAAGACAACAACTTCACTCAGCATAACCCGAATCATGCGCTCTGTTGTCTCCAGCAATCTCAGTCGGCGCTGCTGTCAGCATTTTCGGGATCATTAATTACGTCTGACTCTGTCGCCCAATATTCTGTTTCGAAATCCCTCACTCTCGTTGTCTCTATCTCTGTCTCTGCCAGAACCGGAATATTCAAGAAGGAAACAAGAAGTTGGCACTCACTGACTGAGAGGACAGGCTACGCTCTCCATTGTCGTTCGTTCCCAGCACAGCATAGTCTGGGTCTTTTCTAATGCGATCGGCTCCATTTTCGTATTAGAATATGTGAGTGCGTGTGTGTGTGTGTGTGTGCATGTGTGTGTTTGCACAAAGGCTGCTCTTTGTCTGGAACTCGAACGAAACTTGCGATTGGTCGTAGTCTCTTTAGATTCATCAATATCTGGATCCCAATACCCTGTAATCAATTATAATGGATACATAGAAAGGCATAATGAACTTCTTTCTTCTGATAAAAGAATTTTTATCTTCAATTGTGCTGCTTTCTAAAATCTATGATATTTGATAATTATGTATAAATTCAATAAAAATAAGTGTTTGTCTTTTCAAGTTTAATTCAATTTATTTTAAATGAAATAATATATTTATTTTTTTTCTTTTCTTTCTTGTATTCCCTTCTCTTGAACTAAGGGCATCGGTTTAGTTCTCTTCAAAGTTTAATTTGGATTTATCTAAAAAGATTTTAATCCCCTGCCGATGCTATTTACTGCTATAAATCGTACGCACAAATATTTGAGGCGTGCGTTATGGTTATTTATACTCTCCTTTTATTGGCTTCTGACCTGCCTCTGGCTCCGCCGAGCTTCGCTTTGCCCTGTGGAACAATGAGTAAGCGCGCGCCCTCATTAGCATTGGAGTATTATTCACAATATTTAAAAGCCCCTATTTCATGTTCTCTTCTCTCTCTCTCTCTCTCTTTTATTTTACTTTTTTGTTGTATTCGATAAGTCGCTAGGGACTTATTTCAAAAAGAAAAATACAAAAGTTGTATTATCAGGCAGCATTTATTGTGGCTTGTCTTCGGGTTTGCAACGTATTTCATAGAATATCCCATAATAAAATCAAAACTAGTTCCAAATGCCGGCAACAAAAATACATTGTTTGCCAGCACAATATTATAAATTATGGAATCTGGGTTTCATCACAAACCGGTCCATAACTAAAATGCTGTAATAAAAATCCGCAAACATACAGGAAATCGATCGTTAGCTCAATTTAAATTAAAATTTTTTGTTCGCCTAGAAGTTGTTAGCTTTTGCCATATTGCAATGTTTAGTTACTATTACATTCTGCATATATATACAATATTTCTTGCGTTAGAAATAAATTAATCATATTAGTTCTCTTTGTAGTAACTCAGTCTTAATTTAATAATTTTATTATTAATTTATCGTATTTGCTTAAAAATAATAATAAATTATAAATAGATATTTTCTACTAATTTGCAGAATTCGAAATACCATATATACTTATATATATATTTATTTATATATGTGTGTATGTATATATACAATCAAGAGTTATATGAAGACAACAAATGAAAACAATTTAAAGAAAACACGCTGATAAGCTCGTGTGTAATTTAAATTTGTGTTTTATAATGATAAGCTGCCGGTACACCACTACACTGTGCTAAAGTATATGTATATATATATATATATATATATATATATATATATATATATATATATATATATATATATATATATATATATATATATATATATATATATATATACAATAAAAAAAATGCAGGTTAATACTATGACAGTTATTTCGTCATTCTGTCAGTCAGTCAAGCGGTCAAACAATGTGTGCTATCAGTTTAACTGAATAGAAATAGTTTCAATACGCCGTATCTATTTAATGGCTTGCCCCCGAGCAACTCCAACTGTAGATACACACACATAAACACTCGCATGCTATATAGATTTAGATACATATTTGTATCTATGTCAGACAATTCTATTAGTATATGAACTGCTATTATATAAAGCTGTGAAAGCTTCTTGAACTCTATATATATATATATATATATATATATATATATATATATATATATATCATTATCTAAATATAAGTATATTTATGTGTGTACATTTGTATCTATGTAAGCAAATGCAAACAAACCTTTGCATATAGACACACATGCCATGAATTCATTCTTAATGAAAAGCACATCATTCATACGCTTATATGTTCACACACACACTAATACACACACCATTAATTGGTGTGTATTTGCACATATATATTTATTATAACGTTTTATCTGCTTTGTAGCGGAATGAATGAAAGGCGCTTGGGTCATAAAATATATTGTTTTCAGTAGTCTTTCAACTCTGAGCAGAGGACGGTAAATGTTATTTTTGCATTTCGTCTTACATATTGATAAATATCTATTAAGAAAATGAATCACACGTGTTTTTAATAAACTTTAATCGTATTTACATACGTAACATTGAAAAACCAAAAATGCATTGATAAATGATACAATAAGTAAGTACACTAAATTATCTACGGATAATTAATGATAAATTAATGAGATGTTAAATGTTCTATACAAATGCATTGCCAGAATTTCTTTTCTAGAATTGTTGAAACAAGTTTAGATCACTTAATCAGGTAAATTTAAATCTCTGACCAAGCTACTCTCAAGCTCAGATTTAAATCTTTAATATAAAAGCTCGTGTGTAGATATGAAAGCAGAACTATATTATAGCTATTATATTCTATTCATATATTCTTTATAGTTCTAATTAGTAATCGTAAGAAACCGATCGGTTTACAAATGTTTTTACTATTATTATTTTCAATTAATCTGAATTGATTTCATAATCTAAAATCACACACCTTAAAATACCTAATCAACGTTGTCTTTTTTTTTTTTTGTGCAGCGTACAGAATTAAAAAAAATATAGCAAAATTCGACAAATGCAATAAATCAATATTAAATCAGCTAAATTGAAATTCTTAGAGCCATTGACACATTAGCCATGCAAAGCGACAATAAAAATTGTTAAAAAAGTAACCTCAATGATTCTGATGGTAACTGTGTTCGTTTAGTGGCTGATCAACAGTTTTGTGCATACAAATGCCCAGATATGTATACATATATATATATATATATATATATATATATATATATATATATATATACAGCTGAAAGAGCGCTTAGGCCATTTCCTTGACTATTTTAGCGTCTTGGCCGAGTTGTGCGTGCTATAAAATGCCACAGCGCTAAAAAAATGAAGAAAAAAACAATTGTATACGGGTTTCTACACGTTTCATACAGGTATACATACGTATACATCCATATATTTATATTTGTGTATAGAATATATATATATATATATATATCGGTTCATATAGCATATCTACACTTATTACTCACGGCACGTCACAACAAATATAAATAAAATATTAAAATACACATGGCAGAGACACGAAAACGAAACGAAAACTAAATACAAACGACGCTCCAACGATAACTCGAAATTAAGATATGCTTAAAAAGCAAATGAAACTCGCACATCGCTATGGGCCATGGGGCTCGATTGGGGGCTGATTGGGCGGGGGAGGAGATGGCTAATTCGGCAAAGACTTGAGCGCTTGCCTCGTAAACTTGTTGACAACAACTTTGCTCGATTATCGTTGTGCGATTGTTTGTGAGTATCTATGTGTATGAATATGTATATGTTGTATGTATGGGTGTGTGTGCTTTTTTCCATTTTTTTTTTTTTTTTTTTTTTTTGTTGGGTGCCGTTGAGAATCGGCTGTTACTTTATCTATAAAAGTGCGGTTAATGGTGACAGTATGTGTGTGTGCGAGTGTGTGTACGTGCTTTTGTCTGAATGCGCAGCAATACGTTTTGTCCTACTAATGGGTGGTTCGCTAAATCATGAATCAACTTTATTAAGTTCTTTTGGTATGCATGCAATCTGAGCTTTCATATAAATTTCATCTTTAATTAAATAATTCTACCACAAAATATATTATGCTGTGGTTTGGCATGGCTTAAATATGGATGCACAACACTCAAGACACTCATATTTATTTACACAAACTACTTCATGACTTATACAGTTTTAGTAAATATTATCATTTTAAAATATTCTGTTAATGAATTCGTCTAGACGAGTCTTTTATCATGACTTGCTGAACAGCCCTCGCCAGTGTATAACTTGCAGGCAGCTATACTCTTTGCTGATATGGCATTTAAAGCATTATTGTTGCATTTGTTGCCTTGCCATATCATATAGTATTATAAATACATATATGGCGTGGGGGCCTGATTAGTCTTAACTTTTCCGTCTGTCGCTCGTCGGCTTGTCGTCTGATTAGACAGACGAACAGTCAGTGAGTCAGTCAGTAAGTCAATCACTCAGTTGGCCGTTCAATTGTAAGCGGCAGTGTCATTCATTTGCCATTTCAAGTGCTGTGTACACTCATATATATATATATATATATATATATATATATATACATCTGTATGTCTCTGTTTGAGTACGAGTTGTCGCACGTATACATAAATACGTGTATACATAAAAACCATTATAATGCCGGCAGTAGTTATACATTTTGCTCGGTAATAAGCTTTAAAGTGTCGCTGAGGCCGAGTTCATTTCATTAATAAGTTGTTTGGATATCAATTGTTAAACAATGAGTGCTTAAGGTATGCGCACATGTAATAACAGCGACTTCTAAAGCTATCAAACTACATTTCTAATGCGTTGTATAAATTATTTAAAATTCACTTATACAAATTATACATCATTATGAACTATATATATTTGTGTGTTTTATTACTGCAACACTGGTTTAGTGCTCCAAGTTCTCGATTATATTCCCCCATTTCGTGCGTGAGTCAAGTTTATATACCATAAAACCATTGTAAATGTTATTGCAGGGCAAAATAATTTTGTTACAGACAGACAAAGGCGGGTCACACTCCATAAATGAAGAGCTGAAGAGCTAAAAATGCAGGGTATCTGATAGTCAAGCGCTCGCTTTTTATGCTTTTATTCCCATATGATGACAATAAATACGTTTAACAACAATTTGTATTGACGAATCTTGTGAATGCCCCTTGTTGCATATTTATTTTTATTAATATCCGTTCCAATATGGCAATCTACATAAATTAGGTGTGGTTGTCCGTTGTTCTAAAAATATTTATAGACTAAGTGTCATTACAACTACAACTAGATGTGAAAAATGCAGCATTCTTAAATTTTTTTATAATTAATTTAGCTGCTCAGACAGAGGCTATTATTTCAGTAATAATACGAAATCAAAAGGAATAGAGCCATTCCACGAATTTTTCTAAGCACATTAATTAATCAGAAGACGTTGAAATGTTCAGCTTTTTGCAGGGAGTTCACAAATTATAAGAGTACTATATGTTACTATATTATAGTGTCCAAGTTAAATCTAAGATTTATAGATTGTACAGTCATTTCAGATTTTGTAATGAAACTGTATATTTTTTATTTTATCTATGCCAATATTATATATATTAATGTGAGCATCCTATGGTCGCTCTCTGAGATCGCTATGATCGCTTGATGCCGAATTGAGTCTAGATCAGGGAAGAGAAGCACTTGTGTTCAAGGGTTAAGATTGCCTTTCTCCTGGATCTTATTTGGACTGCATCATACCATCATAAGACAAAGTTTAACTAAGAGAATGAACTTTGATTTTAATTATTTTCTTAGCTAAGTTCCTCAAATAGAATTATTATAAATATGTATTATATTTATTTAAAACGAGCTCCGATAACTATAAATAGATTTCTTTCTAGCTGCAGCTATAATAGTACACTGATAAAAAGTTCATTGCACATATATTATCATATATTATAAATGTTTAACTAAATGTATGTTATGTTATTAATAAATGTATACATAATTGAGCTTCATTCTTTTTTTAGTAAAAATAAATAATAATTCTTTGATTAACATTTAGATTTATTTGTATGTATCAAAAACAATGAGTGCATTTAGTCGTTAGCTATAACTCTCTACTAAATTCGTAATAAGTAAACTCCCAATATTAATCACTGACCGAGCTAGCTAGGTAGTTATACTTAATGTATCGGTTCGGTATCGGCTGTAGCTGTGCGCTCGCTTCTTGGCTCAACCAGAGCAATCCATGCGTCGAACAATAAAATTATCGTGCAATCAACTCGAAACGACTTCATCAATCAAGTGGCCAATAAATCATACAATAAATTACTTTCTATCAAGACAAAGTGGTGTCAACCCCCAACCTGTGTACCGATAATAATAGACGCGATTCTACTTTACAATTTCGGCTAATATTAATATCGACCCAGTCGAGCAGCTAGCTCGATATACTTTTATATTGATGTATAATATATATTCTAGTTTGCTTGAGCAATAAAAATGAAATGAATATTATTTTATTCGATATTATCATTATTAAAAAATATATCTAAAATACTAAGATTACTTCAGATAACAGTTGAATATGACAATTAAAGTTAATGCCTATTTGGTATTTAATCAAATCGTTCTATGCGGATAATAAACTTTTTTTGTCAGTTAAGAAAATATTAAATTAATTCCATTTGGTGTGCCTATGTGATTAACTGCGCATTTCCATCGACTCAGCATATGCCATCGACATTTGTAGGGTTTGGATATCTAATTAAGGTATGGACTTGAATTCCTTAGCATGAACCCGTTAGTTGGGGTTTTTGGGTAGAAATACGCGCACAATTTACTGCTTTGGGCTACCTGTTAAATCGTAAAGCAAACAATAAGCATGAGGAACACTTAAGAGAGCACACACGCCTGATATGTATGTATCAACTCCTGCTTTTCCACTCGAAAGGTAAATAAGCCCAAGTGCCGACCAGCCTCCCACTCCGTTCGAAACCAAGTGCAGCCGTGTGTGTACTTTTTCTCTACACACACTTACACACCTTTGTGGCTATAATCGTAGTTGGCCTTTAACTTTCGATTTTATGTAATGGACACCAAATTCGTTTAAAACGCTAGTAAATACTCCACGCTATCCACTGCAACATGTTTAGATACTTTTTATTGTTACTTGTTTTTTGTTTTTTAGCTGACGAGAAAATCCTACATCTTTTCTTCTACTGCTCGTTCTAGTTCTTCTTCCTCTTCTTGACTGCTGTTGTTATTTATGTTGGTATTATTTAAGCTTACTTTATGTATATATGAATGTATATGTATGTATGTGTATGTGTGTATGTATATACACACACGTATTGAGTAGCGCATCGTGTATATGTGTGCGCGTCTCCGTGTGTGCTTGTGCTTGTTTTGTATTTATAGTAAACAAATGCGCGTAAAAAATACACACGACCAGCAAAAATTGGTTGCTGGAAAAGAATACGAAGATGAAGAAGAATCAAACGTAAATTAACAAAAAAAAAAAAAAATAGAAGAGGGAAAAAAATGTATTAATGAAACAACAACATGAAGTAAAAGGAAGGAATCGTTAGTGTTGTTAGTGGACTCAAGTAACCCGTCTTTTGCTGTTCTGATACCCTAGAGTCGATGTCACGGATGGAAGTTCTATTTGTAAGCCAAAGACGCAAACTCGAATTTAATTAAGTTCATTTTCGACACATCGATAATAATCTTCTATTAATAGGAAGCCTTTCGTCTATAATTATGACCTTTTAAAATATAGATTATTTCCGATTAAGTAAGAAATGGAATCTCAACTACACGTTGCCTATATGATGATTATATTTATATGCAGAGTAACTGCAAGTCGATCAATCAATTCAATGCTGTTGCGCTTGCTTTTCTATGGCACGCTGCTTCGCATGCTTATCTAGATACATGCTCAGCGCAACGCAGTCGTATCGCCTCATTGTGGCTCCAAAGGGGGTGTGGCGGCAATGTGGAGACGCTCCACGATTCTGGACTGGCACTGGGATCTGTTGTTGGCACCATCATTCGCGTTCTCATCATCATCGCCATCATCATCATTATCGTCGTCAGCGTATGCGTAAAAATTCTTTTCAAAGCGCGCGCGTAAAGCGTAAAAACAAACCTGAAAAACACTGCAAAGAGTTGTGTCTGCGTGATGTGTTAAAGGAATGAGGGTCGATACGTACACGCACACACTAGTATTTATCGTAAGTCTCATATATACACTTTTTTTTTGTTGTTGCCAACAATTGTGCAGTCGCTCAGTCCTCCACAGACAGCGGCAAAAGAGAGAGAGAGAGAGAGAGAGGTGAGCAGCGTCATCTGGCAATTTCTTTGACTCGGCTCTCGCGCAGTTCTATTTAGTTGGAATTTGTCTTATATTCAGTACAAAAATATCAAACCCGTGAGTGCCCGCAACCGGTTTTATCAATTATTTATTTATGAATTACACAGAAAACCAAGAATTTTAACAAATTTTTGTCGATCAGCATGACGAATAGTGGTAGCCTTTAACGTAGAGCGAAATCAATCATTTAAATCAATTTCTGCTATAATCGCCATTAAAGCCATAAACAGTATCAGAGTAACAAAAAGCCACTTTATACCACTTTCTAAAACAAAACAATTCTAAATTATGTAAAGTTCATACATATACATATATAAGAAACAAGTAACTAAACTCTAGTCGAGACTGCTCGACTAAGAGATACCCTGAATCCATTGAGCTGTAATACCAATCATTAAGAGCTTAATTTATTCATTAATAGTAAACAACACATGCACACACACACACACAAACATATGCATGCACGTAATATGCTCACTGCACAGTTTTGCGGCTGCAGAAGAGGCTGTGCTATGCAAACTTTATTGTTTAATAACTTTTTTTCTCGACATACGTTCTTAATGAAATTTTCGGGGAATGATTATGACATTCGAATGTACCTATTTGCCAAATTTCAAGTCTCTAGTATTTGATATACGTGAGTTATCGTTTTTGTTGAATTGTGGGCGAAAGGGGCGTGGCATCAAAAATCCAAAAATGACAAAATGTGCGGATTCAATATAGCAATCAAACACAACTTAGTGCACGATTCTATCTTTAACGGTGTGCACGCCAGACCTCAAAAACAAAGCGATATTTTCGATAGTTATCGATAAAAAAGAAATGGGACGAGTTATCGAAAAAAAAAAATAAACTCGTACAGCGTATGGTATTATCGAGCATTTTGCTTTTTATTTGAAGTCTCTAGCTTTTGTGGTTGCAGAAATCCAGGTGTTTACACGGACGGACGGACGGACGGACGGACGGACAGACGGACAGGGCTAGTTCAACTCAGCTCATCGAGCTGATCAAGAATATATATACTTTATGGGGTGTGGCACGCCTCCTTCTGCCTGTTACATACATTTGCACAAAAACATTATACCCTGAAATTTCCATTTTCAATGGATTCAGGGTATAAAAAAAAATATCAAAAATCCGTTGCTTCATGATTTTATGAATTGAACTTAAAGATAATAAAGACATGCAAATTATAATTAACAAATATTTATTGCTAATCAAATTAACTTAAATAAAAATAAATTTTCAAACAAAAAAATAACATCCATGTCAACCGAAAAATGTTAAAAATATAGTTTTCAAGATAAAATAAAAGTGGGAATAAAAATATAACACTAAACTATAAGCAAATGATAATATCAAAATATCGGCGACAGACGAATTTATGAACGTTCGTTTGAAGTTTAATAAATAATAAATTAATATATATATATATATATATATATATATATATATATATATATATATATATATATATGTGTGTGTATGTGCCATGACAATTATATCTGCAGCGCCGTTGACCGTCCGTCCGGATTTCGTAAACCACAAAAGCTAGAGACTTAAAATAACAAGTAACGAAACTCTAGTCGAGACTGCTCGACTAAGAGATACCCTGAATCCATTAAGCTGTAATACCAATCATGCACACACACACAAACATATGCATGCACGTAATATGCTCACTGCACAGTTTTGCGGCTGCAGCAGAGGCTGTGCTATGGAAACTTTATTGTTTAATAACTTTTTTTCTCGACTTATGTTCTTATTGAAATTTTCGGAGAATGGTTATTACATCCAAATGTACCTATTTGCCAAATTTCAAGTCTCTAGTATTTGATATACGTGAGTTATAGTTTTTGTTGAATTGTGGGCGAAAGGGGCGTGGCATCAAAAATCCAAAAATGACAAAATGTGCGGATTCAATATAGCTATCAACCACAACTTAGTGCACGATTCTATCTTTAACGGTGTGCACGCCAGACCTCAACAACAAAGCGATATATTCGATAGTTATCGATAAAAAAGGAATGGGATGAGTTATCGAAAAAAAAAAATAAACTCGTACAGCGTATGGTATTATCGAGCATTTTGCTTTTTATTTGAAGTCTCTAGCTTTTGTGGTTGCAGAAATCCAGGTGTTTACACGGACGGACGGACGGACGGACGGACGGACGGACGGACGGACGGACGGACGGACGGACGGACGGACGGACGGACGGACAGACGGACAGGGCTAGTTCAACTCAGCTCATCGAGCTGATCAAGAATATATATACTTTATGGGGTGTGGCACGCCTCCTTCTGCCTGTTACATACATTTGCACAAAAACATTATACCCTGAAATTTCCATTTTCAATGGATTCAGGGTATAAAAAGCAAAATGCTCGATAATACCATACGCTATACGAGTTTATTTTTTTTTTTTCGATAACTCATCCCATTTCCTTATTATCGATAACTATCGCTTTTTTTTTTTTTTTGAGGCCTGGCGTTCACACCGTTAAAGATAGAATCGTGCACTAAGTTGTGGGTGATTGCTATATTTTATCCGCACATTTTTCTATTTTTGGATTTTTGATGCCACGCCCCTTTCGCCCATAATTCAACAAAAATAACAACTTAAATTTGGCAAATAGGTACATTTGACTGTCATAATCAATCCCCGAAAATTCATTAAGAACATATGGCGAGAAAAAAAAAGTTATTAAATAATAAAGTTTGCATAGTACAGCCTCTTCTGCAGCCGCATAACTGCGCGGTAAGCATATTACGTGCATGTTCGTTCATGCATATGTTTGTGCGTGTGCATGTGTTGTTTACTAATAATGAATAAATGAACCTTTTTATGATTGGTATTACAGCTCAATGGAGTCAGGGTATCTCTTAGTCGAGCAGTCTCGACTAGAGTTTTGTTACTTGCTAATTCATGAAAATTATTTCTAGATACCCGACAACGAAGACAAAAATAAACAAACAAAAGTACTCCAGTCGAGAAAACTTGACTAGGAGATACCCTAAACCAAATCTTTAATTATGGTCGAAGGGGGCCTTATGTTATCAATTATATAATATATACAAAATGTCAGCATTCATATACAACGTGTAAATAATAAAGTGAACTTTTATATCTTATGCAATCGTCAAGGTACGTCTAACAACCCAAGTCAAATTATCAAAAAAAAAAAAAAATATAAATTTTCGTATACACGACAAACAGACGAATATAACTTGCCTCGTTGATAACAAATATGGACAGTATCTAGACCTCTTTTCCCCGTTACATAAATTTTTACAAAAGTATTATACCCTGAAACCTCATTTTCAATGGGTATGAAAGTATATATATATAAATGTATACATATATATACACATCTGTGAATATGTATAAGGTCCTATCTGTGTATCTGTGTTGGGTGCTCTATATGTATACGGCATACGCCATATACACGTTTGTTTATAACTATATTTGTTTTGATATAGCCAAAACACACACTCTTAATGACTATATGTATCGACGTCAGCCGGCGTCGGCAGCCGTAAGTCTATCTATAAATTTACCGAACAAAAAAACATAGAATTTTCTATTTTATGTTCCTATATATCGCATATTGATTTTCTTTTTACGTTGAGTACATTTTTGACCAAGCAATTAAAAAGAAGAAAGTGGCAAACAGGTGCAAACGACTACCTAATACACGTTCATAGCTCAATAAAAAATCAAACTGAAACTGAAATAATATACACTTTGGCTATATCAATGGCCGCATAGACTCCCTGCAGCTGTTGAAATACCTCTTATCGACGTGGCTATAGAAATAACAGCCGAAGTCAAATACTCACCAAGAGCAATGATCGTTTGACTTTTCATTCATGCTCTTATCGTCGAACGCTACATTTCGATATATATATGTAAAAAAAAAAAAAAAAAAAAATATATATATATATATATATATATATAAATCCATATGTGTATATATACATATGTATATCTCTGCAGGTACAAACGAATTTTTACTTTCTGCCTACTTTGACGTCGGTTGTTTGATAGTGTGCTTCACTCACGAGAGTACCGGCCCCACCCGAACACCACCCACCCACCTGTCTGGCACATATTTTAGCAAAATTTTTAATACATTTTAATGCTGCGTAAATAATGCCAACGAACCAAATGCCACAGCCGTGTGTGCTCTCTCTCTCTCTCTGTCTCGCTTTATATATATCAAAAAATAAAATAAATAAATGAATAAATAAATATTTTCATTCTTTTTTTTCTTGTTTTTTTTTTTTTTTTTTTTATCTTTTGATGAGAATAAATATTTTCACATACCGGAAAAAACCTGAAAGCGAATAAAAATATGGCTTTGCCTAATTGATAAGTTCGTATCAAATTTGGTGCAATGCTTGAAATGAATGAAAATAAAAATTATTTGTAATATAAACTTATTGAAAGCAAATTAAAATATTTATTACTAACCAAGTTTTGGAGATCAGCATTTTAGATCCACTTGGGGACATTCAAAAAAAAAAAAAATAATAATAATAATTAATCGAATATTCCTCCCGAAGAGTTATGTGAAAGCATTTCCAAATATATAGCTCCATTTTTAGAAAGTTCTATTGGCTTAGGTAATTCGTTGGAATGAAGTTCCAAGTTCAGCTGCTGCTCTTCATAATTCAAAATGAGTTAAAGATTTAAATTGACAAAATTCATAAATTGGTATTCATTTTTATAATTCTTATAATGTTTGTCAATCAATCTGAGCTACAGGTTATAAAAACTGTGAACTTTTCATATTTACGCATGTGCAGGACATTTTTAAAACAATTTTTTGCTTGAAACTTTTTTTCCTGGGAAAACAATGAAATGTTTGCATTTCATTTGCGTGTGGTTGAAATTTATATTTTTCAGTTTTTAAACTTGTGTAATCAAATAACAGTCCTTTACAACTTGTGGCATTTGTGAATAATAATTTTCCACCCCGTTCATTGTTGGCGCCACTCAATTAGACTGCAGTGACAACAGCGATTGGGGCACGGAGTCAGAAGGCGTCATTTTGTCGCCATCAGTCAAAAGCTCATATGTTTATCTGTGAGTGTAAGTGCGAGTGTGTGTGTGTATGTAAATTTACATAAAGATTAAATATATGTATCGCTCACACATATCTGTAACACAGCTGTGCTCGCTGCTGTTGCACCCGTCAAATGTCTTTTGGTCAAATTGAGCTGTGTTGAGTTTCACACAGGCACACAATATGAGAATTATGCAAAAATCTACACAATATAACTATACATACAAATTATATATATACGTAATATATATATTTCAATCAACACTGCCTGTAATTATAAGCGGCAAAAGGTATTTTGCAAATTTCTTGGAAATTTATACAAAACATGCCTTAAATGGTAGTTTGCGGTTTGTTTTGATGGCCGGCTAAAGAAAAGATAAATACAAATATATATATATAAATGTATATGCAAACAGATCCGCCTCAGTGTCATCATTAAAACCCAACTTTATTCATTGCTCTTGTGCTATATAATTAACAAAAATAGTTATATAGATTTATGCTATAAATAATTAATACAAATATATTTTTTTTTACTTTTTTTGCAGGTAATTTTTAATCAATTTTGAAAGAGGCCATGGGTTGAGTATAATTAAGATTATCATAGAATTTAAAAATGTTAAACTCTTTCAGATGACAGTTAAGTTCTGTATATATATATATATATCTTAACATAAATCATAAGTTGAAATACATCTCATTTGTGTGCTTATCTTTTTTGAATATATTTACTTATCGATAGTAAGAGTTGAGCTTATGGTGAGACTATTCATGTTTATTTGAAATAATTTTCAATATAACACAAATTTTGTAGTTTTCAAAAGTTTTTACGTTAAACTATAAAGTTTTCGAATAAATGCCAAGTCTATTTCAACTCCTATTTAATGAATTTTATTTTAATTTGTGAAAAGTTTTGTTTTTGCTCCCTAATGGTCAAGAGCTTAATTTGCTGTTGATTAAATTCAGTCAATTAAAAATAAAAAAATATAGACGCTAACTAATCATTTATTTGTCTAGAATATAGACCTAAGTTCATTTATATAAACTGAGCAGCAAATCAATGTATAATCATATATTTATATATGTATTTGAAATATATATATATATATATAAATTATGTAGAATGCTTAGTAAAACCAGGTCTCTGGCTTACACGTAATCTAATCACATTGCGCTCGTACGAGGAAAGATTTCTTATTGAATCATGTGTTCAATTTACACTCGTAAATGGAATATGAAATTTGCAATTGTGATTATATATATGCATATGTTTCTTCGCTTCTAGTGTGTATCTTGTAGATACCGACTAAATAACTTTAGTTGAAGTTATGTGAACTTTGAACCATTACATGGGCACGTTCCTTTTGTGGCTCAAGTACAACCTTGATTTTCCGTGCACATTTTGTTGACTCTTTTATTTATTTTTTTGCTTGTTTTTATTTTATTTATTTATTTTTTTTTTTTGCTTTTCGGTCAGTTATTTGTTGTTGCTTTTATTTTCTTTCTTTTTGTTGTATTTTTCACATGCATCAACAATATTTTGTGTTATTTTTTTCACATGCACAGTTTTTTTACCAGCTAATCAGTTACTATAGCATTGCCAGCGGCGGCGTGCTTGGGTTTCGTGATTGCAGTTTAAGTTTACTACGTTTGTAGTATGTGGCCGCATGCACAGTTCTCTAGTGAGAATACTCATATATACATACATATATATGAATTTGTAATTAAATATATGAACCGGCCGGCCCACGCATGCACATGAACCGGTACTGCGACAGTCCCAGGCCCAGACCCATGCCCGAACCGAGCCCAGCTACGGTTGAGGCGCGCCAAACGCAACCCACACAAAACGTTGTTACTATGGCACGACAAACGGAGCAGAGCAATTCGGGTTGAGGGAGCGGAATCATCTATGCTATTAGCACAATGCCATGAGAGCTCAAGAAATTAAATTCAATGAAATTAATTAATGCTTAGTTGGGTTTAAAGCGTGGGCTTCAGACAAGTGCCTACATCAGGGAGGGCTAACAGCAGAAGCAATAGCCACAGCACCAGTAGTATAAGCCGCTTTATGTATATATATTTTGGCAAACACACGCATGTGTGTATGTGTGTGTGTATGTGAGTGTGTGCAGATATTTAGACTTAACGTATAATTGCTTTAGGTTAACGGATTTGTGAAAAGGGTACGAATGAAAGCGTACTTTGATAGCCTAAAGCCAGTCAAATTAGCTAATTGTCATTTAAATTTGTTCGCATGTTCTCGTGTATATAATTAAGTTCATTTTTTTGCATAATTAATCAAGCTTATGAGTGCAACTTAGCAGCAAAATAAATTCGGTTTGCATCACATGCCAGCTAACTATTATTTAACTTTGTTAATGAATAATCAGAAACTAGTAAAGCATCATTTATCATCAAAAGTTATTAACATATGAGTCACGTTATATTATTATATATCTTCATATTATATATTTACCCAAATCGAAATTAACTATTTTGAAGTTAATTGAATAATGCAG
This sequence comes from Drosophila mettleri, assembly GCA_035047625.1. Taxonomy (NCBI): domain Eukaryota; kingdom Metazoa; phylum Arthropoda; class Insecta; order Diptera; family Drosophilidae; genus Drosophila; species Drosophila mettleri. The sequence goes on along the minus strand of JAWNPI010000035.1, from coordinate 11,883,547 downwards.
CAAAGTTTGCAATTAGGTTTTATTTGTGAAAAATGTTTATGTTTTGTTAAAGTTGCTGCCAAAGCCTATTTGACTCCCACAACCTAGTGCTGGCCCATTATATCTGCAGCTTATAGATAGATTTGACACTAATTTAAATTAAATGCAGATAACAGACACTACTTTTAGTTTATTAATTTATTAGCGCTCTTTGTCAAGGCCCAAAATAACGTATTCATTCAGCATAGTAATTTCCATATAGTTTTGCCGCTAATTTCGAACGGCAGCTCAATTTCAATTTCCAGAGATTGTGAAATCGAAACGCGTCGCGACGTTTGGCTGCAACGTCTGAGGCTTAGCCAATGACTGGACCAAGATTAACTGGCTCACCTACGTGTGGACAAGTTTTCACCTATTGCCCGGTGTCAAATGGGTCTTTTCTGTAATCGAGCCATGGCGTGACTCAAATCAAGTTTACAAACTGACAATTATAATGTCGGAGAGTTTAGTACAAGTGTCGAAATTTGAGCTATCCTTTGACCTTTTCGACCTGTTTCTGTGCGCCTTTGGCATTAACAAATTTCCCCGAAATGAGCAAATCGCACCACCCATGAGATATATTCTGTTTGATTAGGCCATTTTCTGTGGTCATGCGATGAATAGAGTGAAATGCAAATGTCCCAGCTTAAATATATACATAAATTATGTAGACAGATATGACAGATATAAGTATGAATGGACTTAAAATATTCATCATCAAATCAACACTAAGGAAAATATATTCCAAGTATTCATCTCAATTATATATTCTATACAGAAGATACAGAGATTACGATAACACTTTACTTAACACATGTATAATTATTTTAGTGCTACTTTTTCACTATTTGTTTATACCTTATTCTCCAAAGGCAAAGGGGTATGTTTATTTCGTGCAAAGTGCGAAATGGTGCACATATGAAGGTAAATCATTTTACTTGCAGGGTCTCGCATTAACGTTTTTTGGTAACTTGGGTTAGTAGCTATTAAAATTAGAATTACAACATTACTACGGGATTTGTCTTTATTTTTATTCCAGAAAACATTTTTCGCGCCTAGAATTTTCATATCAAACTATGTTGAACAACACTGAAAGATCGAGTGAAAGAGTGAAAAGTTTCTGAAATGCATTTAACTTAAAGGATCTAGTTGAGATCCGTATGTCAATGTAATCCACTGTAGAGGGTCTCTCTTGAACTAATTCATTTAAAATGACATTTGTGTAGACTTATCTATTATTTTGTAGCTGAACTCTTTTCGGACATCGACAGCAAAAGCACTTTTAGTGACTCGAGCAAAAAATCCAAAATTCAAGATAAGCCGCAATCAACTAGGGGCTATATAAACAGAGACTGAGGCAGCAATAGAAACAACATGAATAGCCACGAGGCATTCAGTGCTCACCTCTCACAGCATTGTGGTCAAATATATAGAGTCCCACAAGGCCCAGGAAAGCAGCTCCTCCAAATAGCAATGACGAACACGCATTGTTGGCCCAACGTACACACACAGTGACGCAAGTTTTGCGTCAATTTGTTTTCATGTTTTCCTTGTTGCCCTGTTTTTATGTATCTGTCATAGATCAACAAGACTACGAAAAAAAAAAAAAAAATTAAAATAAAATAAAATAAATAACAAAAAACTAACATACAAAAGAACAAACTTCATTTGCCATGTGGAAGTCGAAATACTGCTTTAGATTGTAGAAATCCACATTAAAACATTTGTGTGAAAAAATGCATACTCTCTCGCTTTCGGACTCCCTCTCTCTCTGTCTCTCTATTGGTGTTTCTCTCCTTCTCGGCTTTTATCTCTTAAAAATGGCACTTTAATGTGGAGAAAGTTTCTCTCTCCAAAAGGGGTTTATAATCTCAATTTCTCTCTATCTTTCTGTTTTTTTCTCCTCCTCTCAGTCACAAAATCTTGACAAGGATATAACAAAGTATTGGAAAGGCACTTATTGTCTTTCGCTCTTAGTCCCTCTCTCTCTCTCTCTCTCTCTTTTAATATTTCTAAGACTCACTTTCTCTCTCTCACGGTCTCTCGCTCTTGACAAGGGTACACTAATATCTCTTTTTCTCTCTCACTCTTTCTGTCTCACCCTCTCTGTTTCTCATTTAATCATTTTTTCTGAAGGGCGTGCTAATGTAGACAAACTCCCTTTCTATCTCCCCCTCTCTATCTCTCGTCATTCTAAGGCATTCTAAGGTGGGCAAAAGCGAGATGAACAAAATGACACACGCTTTTTGTTAAGTGGTCTCAAATATTTACATGATATTATATTTCGATTTTCTATTTACCTTTACACACTTTGACTTTTGACTGTAGCTGTGTAGCTGACTTCGAGTACGCGCATAAGAGAGACAGAGAGAGAAATCTAGAGCGATATGTTGAGTTTGTTCGCATTATTATACCCTTGTCAGTATTAATGAGTGAGAGAACTTTATGTAATATAGAGTATTTCTCATTTATATATACATATATATATATATACTTTTATTTGCACATCAAACAGTTTTCAAGCTTTGGTCAATTAAATGACTTATGTAATTCATTAGCAAATCATAACACGTTGACATACTTGATACATCGAAGTAGATTTTTGTTCTTCTTTGCGCATCAGTTAAGCATATTAGTGACCAAGGCAACTGCTGACCTAATTAATTAAGTTATTTCATAATTGTGTATCATAATTTATATAAACAGCAAACTCGTGGCATGCGCTATTTTTAGCTAGTTGCAATTGGCAATTATTACGGTAACTTAGTTATTACATTCATACCATATACACTATGAATTTATGTATTCTTTCCGATAACTCATTTAAATTCCTTAGTTACCAGCTAAAAAAAAATGTGTCCTTAGTGTAGAAGATTTCTATAAATAATGCCATTCCATAATAAGCACTAGAGTCTTGAGCTTTGGAAAATACATACATCTGACTATCATTTGCATGCTCTAAAAAAAATGTCCATCTAAAGACAAACATATTCGACAAAAAAGTTTCCATAGCATGACCTGTGCTGCAGCCCTAGCGCCCCTTATGTGATCTAAATAAATTTGAAAAGAAATTGATCTATAAGCCTATGTGATTAGTACGAGCTGGTCCCCTACACATAAGCTACCGCAATGCTTGTGCTATGCGCTTTATGAATCAATAGAGAAAGGGTTCTATAAATTGCCGAGAGTGCAAAGTAGTTCATAGTTCATTCCCCCAATGCTGTTGCCTCCCTTTGACACTTTGGGCTGGGCGATGGGCGATGAAAACACCCTAATCATTGCGAATGGTTCCAAGTTTTTGCAGGCGGCCCATCTCTTTGGGCTGCTGCTGTGTAAGCGTTTCATGCGGTTACTTAAGAAGAATTCTAAAGATACCTTCTTTTTTACCCTCCCTTCTTCGCCACCCTTGGCTGTGCTGGTTTTAGTTCTTCTTGCCAATTGAAATGTTTTTTGCTTCCCTTTTTCGCATTTCAAGCTGCCCCAACTGCAATTTTTTATATATGTATATCTAAATGGGTATATATATGTGTATATATATATATATATATATATATATATATATCTATATATTATTTATAGGCCTCGTGAGAGTATGAATATATAAGTATGCGTGATGTGTGTGTTTGATTTTGCGGCGGAGTTCTTATAGGTTTCCACGGTTTCGATTCAAGGTTTAATGCGCATTAATCTTTTGTCAAAGGCAAAAACTAATTTGAGGCCCAGCATAAATAACTTTTAAATGCGCATGGGCGATAATACATTTTATTTTTATTATTAAACTCGATTTCATAAATATTATTATAAATCATTCAAAATTTATTATTGATAAGTTGAAAATATTTAAGAATTATTTGTAGGCCCCAAGGAAAAGTATATATATATATACATTAAAACTATCGACGCTTAATTTAAAAAATTGTTTTTTTTTTTTATTTTGCCCATTTTATATGCTTACTGAACCAATTTATGGCAGGATAAAAATGGAAAAAAAATATGTACGCATATGTAACCTTGTGTATATGAGTTGCAATCGTTCTGAATCATATCATTTTACTGTGGTGGGAATTGATACTCAAAATAGGTTTTTCTTAAGCGTCGCTGCAAGTCTTATTTTTTATATATGTATTTTAAAGAGCTCTTTGACAGCTGCCACGTAGCCAGAGAGTGAAATTGAAATGAAGCTTAAAACTAACAAAGTTAAAGCTCTATGGCTTCGATAATTTGAAAGTTTTGAAGCAACTTTTCCATGCGCCTCATTAGCATTGTGAGGCGAAGTTAAAGTTGATAACAAAGTTTACCCATGACTCGATGCGGGGGCGTGGCAGGGCATGTGCCCGAGTTGGCTTTGGGGTTTATTGATTTACTTTATTGAGCGTAAATTAAAACATATGCAGCCATAAACTGATGTGTGGGCGGCAGACGAAAGTTTATAGGCTGCTGAGCATGTCGTTGCCAAATTTAATAAGTCAATCCAATTATTAAAATATTTCAATGGTGCTGCAATCACACAAACGCAACAGGCAGCTCCGGCAATTTGGGCACAAGGAAAAGCTCTAAAGCCAACTCAAACCAAGTCAGATGCCACGCTTGGCTCCCGTTGACTGGCCCCAAAGGGGGCCATCCCGTTTGCAATTTGCTTCTCTAATTTACTAACAAAAAATCAATTTTATGCAAATGCGCCTCTGGACATCTGGGATGCTGTCGAGAGCCAAGAGCCAGCCGTTGACAGAACAAGATGTTTATATTTATACATAGTTAAATACGAGAGTTTCGAAACTAAAACCTATGCCCACAAGCTGTTGATACTGGAAGTATTTATATCTATCTCTAACTCTAGTTATCTCGATCAATAATTTACATTGTATGAAATATTTTGGAATGTTTTTGAACAATTTGCATGGATAAATTATGATTGTGTAGCTGATCGATACATTATTTATCGGTTAGTAAATTGTGATTGATTGAAACGTAGACTGTAAAATTGAAAATTGTGATTGATTGATAATGTTAGATCTATTAAAAGTGTCCTTTGCAGTGAAGTGAGAGCTTAGATCTGGGTTTTAATATGTTTTTATATTTTATCAAAGTGTGTATTATTATTTTAGTCATGTATATGTTCCAGCTGAATTAACACTCTAAACAAATATATATTTGAGTATATATAATATGCAGAGCGTACCCGACGCATTTCACTAAAATTATTGAAAACTTTTTTTAATTACAATCAAATTTAATCACATTGATATCAACATAACATATCTTGAAAGTTTTGACTAAAACGATATGTTTATATTGTAATTGATATATAGTTATTAATAAATAGTTTAAACAATTTTAAAAAATAATGAAAAAATTTGTCTTCCATGCTCAAAATCGAAAACTATTCTCAAAACTATTTTCTTCTGCTTTGGCAATTTGAATGTCTTGTCCAGAAAATTTCATAAGCCAAATGCAGAATTGTTTCAAGTATTTTCCAGTTAGGGAAAGAGAAAACCAGCATTATATTATGATATATCAGCTCTGAATTCATTTGATATTAGAACAGCTTTTCAATGTCTTGCATTTATTGAAACTTCTCACAGATTGACTAAATTGTATTTAATTTTCTTTTTTCTTTTGTGCACTTTGAGCTTGAACTGCGCTTTTAGTGTGCAATTAATGTGTGCGATAAAAGCCTCGTTCGACGTGTATGTTCGCTCGCTGGTTTAGTCATCCATATGGCATCATTCAGCCCATCACAACCGGCCATCTGAACGCCTGTCCACTCGCTCGCTCGTCTATTTATATGGGCACACAGAGATATGGCGTGGCTCATTTTCAAATTGCCACGTTTTCTATACAATGCAAAATATTGTAGAGAGGAAATGAAGTAAAGGCAAAGAGAGAAACAAAAAGGAGAATTAAAAAGCAAATAAATGCCCGCATGCTGCTGCTGCTGCTGCTGCGGCTGCGGCTGCGGCTGCTGCACATTAATTTAAAGCGCGCACGCGTTTATAACAATGAAATCAAAACACAGCAGCGACAGAAATTTGCATTTAGAGCTCAATCAAATGCAATTTGCATGTTGTAAAAAAACAAGCATTGGAAAAAATATATACGAAACGCATTTTTTTGTATTCCATTGAAAATAGGATTTGAGGGTATAACAACTTTGTGTAAATGTATGTAACAGGCAAGAGGCGCATGCCACACCCCATCAAGTATCTCGTAAGCCCTAAAAGTTAGAGACTTGAATCTTTCTCAGTATACTTATGTATACTTGAATCTTATGTAGCTTAAATACTCTCTAAGATATAAAAGTGAATAAAATTTCCATGTTCCTTCACTGAAGGATTAAGGGTATCTCCTAGTCGAACCGTGCCGACTGAAGATTTCTTACTTGCTTTATTTTTGCACACTCTGTGGGTATATTTTTATATGCATTTGCTTTCTTTTCCTTGCGTATTTCATAAATATTTAATGACATTTGGCGTTGCATAAGTGTGCGCGAAAAGGCAAAACTGCTAATAGAATTGACCAGGGCTGTCGCCCCGTTAGCAGTTTGTTAACAATTTCAGCGTGGCTCAGTAACCATGTTACCTGATTACCAATCACATTTCACACACACAGCGCGTGGGAGCCAATTGACTCGACTGCATTTGTTCGTTAACTATCGATTGCAAATCTCAATCCAATCAAGAACTATAACTCTATGAGGCAAACCAACCACCCATGCTTAAATTGCTGGGAAATTATTTAAGTGCCATCACGTTTCGCCATTGCAACATGGCTAAGTTCAATTTTCATTTTAAATGTAGTTCATAATGCCACAATTAAGCTGTCAAATAGGTGTCAGAATATCTATGATTCACAACGAGGCATTGCTATTGCTGAAATACTTCAATAAAATCATAGATATAGTTATGATTGGAATCTAATCAGACTCTAATTCATGCGTAATGGATTTTGAAGAACTGAATTGGAATCCCTAAGGAAAGTAACCCAAACTGTACAGAGCTTTATTACGATTATATATATATACTTATTTATATATATTATACATATATGAACACTTATTTCTTTCTTTTATAAATTATCCACGCAATTCAGCAATCTATCACGTTTTCTTATTCAGCAAGATTTGAACTAAGTTCAGATAATTTGCTCGCATATCTCAGCTTTATTATTGATTATTGTTTGCAGTCACTCGGGGTAATGGAAAATTGATCCGTTTTGTGTCCTATTTGAAATCAATTTCATCAGCAGAAACAGAAGAGAAATAACGACAACAACAACAATAACAACACAGCGAAACTTGTACGGTTAATGCATTTGCTTGCATTGTTGTTGGTTCTGCTGCTTCTATGGCTGTCGTCAGTAACAGCAAATAGTTTTTTTTTTTTTTTTTTTTTTCAAGTATCTATCTCTCTCCCACTCACATCCTTCTCAACTTAAGCTCAGCTCCAGTTGTGCTTTGTGGGCTCAGCTAACGACAGCGTCAACGTTACGTCGACGCCAGCGGCGGCAGAGTGGCGTACGGCCATAACAGTAGCTGCTTGGTACGTCAACAGACCAGTCAAAGGCAACAGCAAAATCACGGAGTTAAAAGCAACGGCGCAACTATGTTTATTCTTGTCGAACTCATTTTATTTTGTTTATCTTTATACTTTTTTTTTCTCAGCTCAACTCTCGCATTTTTCACTCCTCTTTCTTATGGCCCATCGGCGCGTCATGGACATACTGCATTGAAATTTGCAACACATTCCAATTTGCTGGGCTCTTTGGCTTTGGCTACCGTTGGACGTTTCAGTTAAAGGCAAATGAAATGATTTAATGCAAATTTTATGCGCCATATTTTGCTCACTCACTGTCTGTGTCTCGTTCTCGCTCTCGTTCTCATTCTCGCTTTTTGCTTTAAATTTATAATCTTACATATGTATATATGTATGGACATACGTGTACGTACATAGAACATAAATCGTCATCTGCATCGTCTGATATTCTTCCTGTTCACATTTCGCATCGTCATTAATTCAATTTTGCCCCCTTCTTGATGCATTTTGCTCCATTTTCGACTGAGTCTTTCTCAATATGACTTAGAAGTGTTAGCATAGCATATACACAAGAAATATTCATACTTATTAATATACTATTTGAATAATTCATTTTAATTTTATTAGATCTTAATTATGAGTCGCATTGTGTTTTTTATATCACAGTAAAGTGATATCAAGCATTCCTAACTTTGCCCATAGAAGATTTGTAGTTGCTTTAAATTTTGCATATTTTCATTTATATCATATATTTATAAACGAACCTCTTATGAAATACTTATCAGAAATTTTTTTTTTAAAGACTTGCATAAATTCTCATATCCCTTTCATATGTGTGTGTATGTGTGCGCTTGCGAAGCAGTTAGTATAAAAAAGTGCTCTGTGATCCATAGCCAAGTTGCGACAATTCAAGTGTGATAATTCTCAAGTGTTGCTGTTTGAGCTTTAATGTAGCAAATGGCATTGCCTGCAATTAGCAGGCTCTATTGCCGCGCAGGTGAGGTGGGGCGCGGGTAATGAGAGCTAATACAATGCGATCTGCTATTATGATGACTTTTTGCTTTTCTTTAGCACGCTAGGACAACAATTTTAATTAGTATGTGCGCTTCGGCTGCGAGCTACATCAGCGCAAATTAATCGAAATGCATTAAAGTCAATTAGAGCAACCAACTGCGGCTGCAAAAGCAAGAAGAGGTAGAACTGTGTGTTAATGAGGTTGCTATTACTGTTCTGCGCATTGTTGCAATTGTAATCAAGATTCAGGGAATTTGAGAGCAGACGCCGGCATTAACGTTACAGCTTCCATACATGTGCGTCGAACTTAAGAATTACCCTGTTTTACTTATGAGAGTTGATAGCAGGTACATGGATGCTGTATGGATGAGCCTATGCTCTCTCTCTGTCTCTCTTTGATAGTCCATCTGCATTTAATAAAGAATAGGGTATCTCAACTATCGAGCATTGCATATCATCTTTGGCTATTGTAATTAGTATCATCTCCAGTAACGCGCAACTGTATTTAGCCGCACACCATCCTTGGCCATATTCCTTGTCGTCAAGTTTTACTTACTCTTGTTACCAGGCCGTAAAGCCACCACACAGACGAAATAGCCCTCACACCTATACAATCATATGTTCTCGTGTATGTGTGTGGTTACATACATGCTTACAAACACAGTCATACACAGTCACTCGCACGCTCTCTTAGTGCACTGCGACCCCCAAACTGTTCCTCTAATCAGCGTCGCATCCCACCCTGGCCGTCTTCATACTTATATACTGTTTTATTTGACTTTTTTCCCTGTTGATTTTGTTTTTTACTTCTGCGCCCCGCACTTGGCAACAACAACTACGGCACAAGCTCAAGCACAGTCCGTACGAATAATTTACGCCATGCAACGGCATAAATCTAAATATGAGTAAAGGCTGCTGCAGCAGCAAAACCAAAGCTATAGCTCACAGGCAACGAGTTGACCTACACTGACGGCGAATAAAATGAGTACGCATATCTGTATCAGATGTGACGACTTAATTATGTTAAAATCATAAAAAATGAAATGTAGAAGTGCTCAATAGCATCACTTGAGCTCGCGATCAAAATAAATATTGATTATCAGCACAATATGATTTTACATATGCACTATTTTTTCACAGCTACTGTTTGTAACGATGCTATTACACGCGCCAAAGTAACTTCTTTCTCTCTCTCTCTCTCTGTCTCTCTTTCTGCTGCTCTGCCGCTGCCGCGAATTGCATTCATGCGTGCACGTGTGTATGTATGACTCTCGCATGGGACGAATAATACACGACTTGTTTGCATTTACTCTACGCAAATGAGCGGCGTCGCTGTTGTCGCTTTTCTGTTTTCAAGGGTGGGGTGTGCTTTCATGATGTGGGGGAGGGTGAGGCGTAGGTCGGCGTCTGTACAAGATCTCCCCTTGCGCACATCATCTCACTCTCACTTGATGATGCTGCGCTGCAGTTTTGCCATTTTGCTATGCTTTGAATGACTAAGAGTTTTGTTGCTACGTCAGACGCTGTATGGAGAATGGGAGGACTTCAGGCGAGTTGGCAACAACATAAAAATCACAGCGCACAAATTCGCATGCTAACTGAGCGTTCGCTTTTGCTCTTGTATTCGCTCGTGCTCTCTGGCAACCTCCCGCTTCTGCTATTGTCTGCCCCACTCTCGTGCTTTCGGCTAGTGCTGCTGCTCCCAATGCCATTGTTGTTGCTGTTGCTGTTGTTGTTTGCTGCCGCTGTCAACGAGTGGGGTTACTGACTTTGCTGCAGCCAAGCACAGCCAGACTGCTACCGTTGCTATGCATATACGTGTATACGCTTGCCTGCATGTATGTATATGTGTCTGGCAGTGCTGTGTGTGTGTGTGTGTGTGTGTGTGTGTGTATGTTTATGTCAATGTAAGTGCGTGCACGCAGCGCCGTTAGCAGCGAATGCAATGTGTAAGTGAGGAGGATGGATGTCAGGAGCGATAGCAGCGCCTACAACGTACGCTCCGCTTCATCTGCATTATGTTTGTGGCTTGCATTTTCGGCTTTGCTTTGGTTTTCTTTTGCCCAACGATTGCGACTGTGCGTCTTGCTAAGTGCAATTTACACTTTTGCTCTTTGCTTCGCTTTCGTTTGGCGCCAAAACACGATGCGAAAACAACTACCGTTAAGGTTCAAAGAACTCTCTAGTCTAATTACGACTCGTACGCTCGCATCATAACAAATTAATATCATATACATATGTATGTATGTATGTGTGTGCAAGCATGAATACGTGTGACTGCCTAAGTGTGTGCTTCGCCTGCAATTGTTGCTATGCTTAAAATTTATCATGACTGCATTGGGATCAATCGAACATTTGTAACAAGAGTGAGTGAATTTATATATCATAAATATAAATGTGTTTATAGACAACAACAAAGAACATAGCACAAGTATAGTTGTATGATAATAAGTTAGAATAAAAATAATAATAAACAAAGAGTATGACACACTGTGAGCTGCCCTATAAAGACAATATTCGCATTCAATTTATCAATGCTGCTCGTAAAATCGCCGTATTATATTTTCTCACTTACTTTTAAACTCCATTTCGCAAATTCAATAATTACAGAGCATACAAATTGTAGAGCAACGAAACACCCATTTTTGGAAGAGCTCCATGTACACTACATAGATAATTGTGATAATACACTCAGGCATAATCTCAATTGGGTCTGCGGTCAAAACTTGAAATGAAACCACACAAAGGGACAGAAGTGGCCAAATAAATGAGCATACATGAGTGCATACACATTTATATATCATTCATGAATCAATATGCTTCAGGGTAGAATTAAGGCACCAGCTCCTCAAACATCGGCTCCCCGATTATGTTTGAATTGCCTTTCAGTATTTTCCGCTTATCGAAGAGTTTATTGAGCAGGTCATCTCTGTAGGGACGGCAGTGTATTAGAAGCTGGTCTAACGCAAAGCAGAGAATGATTGGCAGACAGGCTGGCTTGGTTTCGATAGCTAGATTCACAAGGAAGGTGGTGGAGTGTGGAGGTCACACCAAATAGCCAGTCGGGCGTACGGCAGATTTACTGAAGCACGCATCGGTAGCAGTGGAAAGCAGAGCAAACTTCACACACCCACACTCAGAGTGAACCAGGCATAGAAAATAAATATAGAGAGATTGCTGGGCTTTGTATAAAAGCTGACTAATAAAACGGAGAAGCTTCTTTCTTCGAGTCGCTGCCTGATGCAAAACACAATAATAAAGGGAGAATGAAAAGTCGTCGCAGCATAAGAAACTCCCGCTCCCACGCCCTCTCTGTCTATCTCTCTTCTACACTCAGAATCACACACAGCTGCAAGACGATTGAGCTTGGCAACCAAGAGAAATGAAAAGAAAAGTTGTAAAATGGAAAGAGAGAAATGAAATAAAAATAAAGCAATAATTGCACTTGTCCCTGGCAGCAGCGCAGCAGCAGCAGCAGCAGCAGCAGCAGCTCAAAACGCTGTTGCAGCAAAAACAACAACAACATCTTACGGTTCTATGTGAAGCTGGGGATCCTGTTGCTATGTTACGTTTTCCATCTCTATTTTTTCTCTAGCGCAGTTTGTTTTCTTTTTTTCCTTTTTTTGTATATATGTATTGCTGTGCAGCCTAGTCGCCCACAATGGGCGTGGCATTTATTTCCCGCAATTACGGCTACACACAGCACACGGCACAGCAGCGAAATAGATAGAGCGAAAGAGATAAAATGAGAGAATGATTTTATGTTTTGTGTGAAGTGAATGATAAACCGATTTGAACTGGTTTGAGAAAAAGTGGCAACGCTGCTACTGGCTGACGAACAGCTTACGTAAACGCACACACACAAGTGCAGTGGGGTGTATTTATGTACAGCCTGGGAGTATGCAACAGACTTTCGTGTTGAGTGTGTGAAATATGTAGGCAGAAAGGGATGTAAATAATTATAAGTAGATTGCTCAACAATTTTATACATAGAATTCTTTGTAAACTCTCTGAATTCGGTAATTTCTATAAAATTCAACCAATAATAATCAATTAAGTCGCAATTCTGGTTTCTTCCTTGGAAACTATGTGGCTCAGCGCATTGATTCGCCGACTCACAGTTCTCGGCGTGTGCAACCGAATAATCTAAATATAAGTCGAGCGACCTAAGCTGACCCAGCAGGTGGGCGGTAGGTGGCGGTTTGTCGAAGGTCTGACGCGCAAGTTCGTCAAAGTCGAGGCTGCAGCAGCGAAGCACAGTGGGACTGATCATCAGAATTGTGAAAACAATTTGGACAAACTCAACGTAAAAAGTTGAAGGTGTTTTGAATACAAAAAGTTGAAACAAAAATTGCAAATAAAAATAAAAAAAAAATTGCAATTAAAATTTAAAAAAAAAATAAATAAATAAATTGTTATATTCATGTGGCAACTATTTAGAATATTTGAATAAATTCGAATTTGTAATAATATATATTAAATTATAAATAATATTATAGATTAGATTACTTTATCGTTATATAAATATATCTTGTATCGCTGATATTCTTGGCTTAATAATATCATAGGTTAGATAACTTTTGTTAAATTAAATGATCGATACATAAATGTATTTTGTATCGCTGCTATTCTTTGCTTACGTTTTAAATGCTACTAGAAAATTGATGATAAAAGGCGATAGGTTATTATCGATATATATAGATAATGTTCTTCTAAGCTTTTCCCCATATTGACCATTGTACTTGGCGTCGCCGCTAACGTCTGCCTGTTTGGCATGTTGGCTTGTCGAGCTTGTTAGCTGTTTGCTTCTTTTATTGCGGGGTTGCCAGATGATTTGAACTTTGTATGCAACTGTACTGAGCTGTTGTGTGCAGATGAGTGTGCAAGTATGTGTGTGTGTGTGTGTTTGTGTGCTAGAGTATTCGTGTGGGCGTTTTGATGGGCATTGCTATAAAATTCAAGTATCATTTATACGAGCATTTTATTTATACTCTTTGCGAGAGAAAGAAGAACGCCTCCTACGCCAGGATCCCAGCCACGCCTGGACGGCTGTGTAAATTAAAATGTTTCCGTTGTCCTCGTCGCACACACACTTGCACACACACACACACACACACACATGTTTTGTCAGTGGCGCAGAGTATTTTTGGTCAGAGACTGAAATTTATTGGACCGGCAACAGGCGCCAATGGTCGAAGGACGTCAGAGAATTGTCAGGATGTGAATTGCACTAATTATGAAATGGATTTTTGGCCATTTTGGTGGACGCCACAGTACTTCACATAATTAACGAACAATTTTGTGTGTTTTCCATTTGCAGACGGTGATGCCAAATGATGTTGCTCATGCTGCCAGCGATATTGTTGTTGCACCACAGCAATAATTGCAACACACACAACAACACAATTAGCGAGAGCGATAAGCCGACCAACACTAGCCAATATTAGGAACAGAAGCAACGACACGACACGACACGACGCGACACGATAGCAACAAGAAGCCACACACATGTTGCTGCTACAATTGGAACGACAACGAGGAGAGCAACAGCAACTAAGATGCTCAGCGCTGCCAATGGAACAGCAGCAACAGCAACACACACTGGAGCAGCAGCAGCAGCAGCAGCAGCAGTTGCCGCTGGCGAAACTTATGTCATAACAAATAAACATCTCCATCAGCAGCAGCAGCAGCAGCAGCAGCAACAACAGCAGCAACAACATTTCGTAGTTGCCGCCAACACAATGGTTATACCCACAACTGCAGTCGTCGGTATAACAACAGCAACAACAACAACAACAACAACAGCAACAGCTACAGCAGCAACAGTTGATACACAACAACAGCAGCAGCAACATGTGTTGTTTCAGCCACAATTACTGCTACAGACAGCAGCCGCCACACCCCAGCTGCCCACTCAGCCGCGGCAACATCCCAAGAAGCGCAAATTTGATCCAGCTGAGCTGGACAAAGCTGAGCAACACCAACAGCAGCCGCAGCAGCAGCAGCAGCAGCAGCAGCAACAGCAACAGCAGCACACGCTCTACAAGCAACAGAAACCCGCCGAGACGAATGGTAACAGCGATGCGCTGTCCAATGGCAATATTGCTGCCGTGCAGCAAAATACGTTAGCTGTGCGCAATATGATTGTTAGTCCATCGTCAGCAACGAATTGTGCAGGTGCAGGTGCAGGCGCCGGCAACAGCAACAGCAATGATATCAGGCAGCAGCAACGTATTATAATTGCATCGCCGCTGCAGCATGCGACCAGTACTTACAAGCCACATGTTGCCAGTGGCAACAGCAGCAACAACAGTAACAGTCATGCAGCAGTCAACCATTCGCGCACACATACGCCCGTCTACTATCAGCCACAGCAGCAGCAGCAGCAGCCACATCGTTTTAGCTTTAACTCACACAATCAGCAACATGTACAGGAACAGCAGCAACAGCCGCAGCAGCCACAGCAGCAGCAGCAGCAACCGCAACAACATGAGCCTGTTGCTCTACTTGATCTCAGCGAATGGACTAACACGCGTGTCCTGGCCAAAGTTGGCAAGTGCTATGCGCCTGGCAAAATACACCAAGTCATGCATGATGCGACGACCACGCCTACGCACACGCACACGCCCACGCCCACGACAAACTCGCCCTCAATACTCGTGAAATTTGATGCCACCGAATTCGGTCAGCAACTGTATCAGGATGTGCTGCATCAGGGACGCTACAATGTGATACTCGACGCCAGTCCACCCATGGCTGATGTAAGTACCAAATGCCCACATTGATAGCCAAAGGCCATCTGCTAATGCATCACTCTCGACCCACACAGATCACGCTGGAGGCTCGCGTCTGTGTGCGCCAGAGTCTCGAAGGACGCACCGTTGACTTCGTCTATGTGGAGGGCATCATTCTGGATATTAACCAGGGCACCAAACAATACACCGTGCAACTGGTCAATGAAGAATTGGTAAGCGAGCGATGGAATCTAAGGATTCACAACACAGAAATATTAAGGAAACTCATTTGTTTTTGTTATTTTCTGATTATTTTGATGTCTTTGAAGTTAGTGAATGAATATTCAAATTATATTTATATTTGGTATGCCTGAATGAGTATTCAATTTGCATTGGTATATTTGGTATGCCGCGAACCCAGGAAGAATAGGATTTCCGTCCATCCGAGCGTCTGAACTCGAGCTCTTAAACCACTAAAGCTTGGGACTTGAAGATTTCAAATATTCACAATATGCTCACTTATACCCAAGGCTATAAAAGTTATTTTTTCGATAACTCGTTTCATTTTCGCACTATCGATAATAATTGATCATTTGACTTGGGGTTCTTAGCGCCTAGCTCGAAGACCTTACGAGATAGATACATGCAATTTACAGAGTAAGTTTTCCATAATGAATACGCATACTTTGTTTGTTTTGAATGTTGGATACTACCCCCAACTCCCTTCGGGCTTACATCGTGTTTCAACTAGAAACTTGCGACTCATATGAGAGTCATTAAAAAGTTATGGAAATGTTATTCAAAAAGCGCAGCCAGAAGAAAACTTATTCAGCAGCAAAGTTCCCATAGTGAGAGTTTAAAGTTGTCTTAAATGTTTTATTACTTACTCTCCTACTTTAATGTGCTTGCTTGGATCTCTCTTGTAGCCGAATACGAAAGTTGTGCGTCGAGCTGACTTGCGCCTGCTACAGCCGCCCTGGTGGGATGAGCTGAACGAGCTGACGCCAACGCCAACGGCAACGGCAACGTCGGCTGTGTGCGGTAAACGCAAGCCGGAGGCGGCTACCGGTGGCAACGGTGGCAACGGTGGGTTCTATCCGAAGGCATTTGTGGCCACACGTTATGATGGCAAGCTGCCAACGTGCACGCCCCCAGCTGGACATGCAACCCTGCAGAAACATGAGTATTATCGGGCGGCTGCAACGTCGCCGTACCAGGGCGGCGCAGTGCCGCCGCCGCCGCCACTGACCCATGCAGAGCACCAGCAGGCCAATGGACTGCCGGACATCGTGATCTCCCCGGGCAGCAATGGGCAGCAGCAGCACCACCAGCAGCACCACCACCACCAGCACCACCACCAGCAACAGCAACAGCAGCAACTAAAAATGCATGTGCCATCGCCAGCAGCGCAACAACAGCAGCAGCAACAACAGCAACAACAACAGCAGCAGCAGCAGCAGCAGCGCGGCTACGACGACTACGACTCCGATGACGAGCTGAAGCGCGTCGGCATCGACTACTCCCCGGCAGCTGGGGACGTGGATGCCGAGAAGATGAGCGCCTGCAGCAAGCGCAGCAGCATGCAAAGTCGGGGCAGCACATCTAGCTTAATCGATCAGAGGCTGACACCACGATCTCATCCAGCAACACCAAGGTGAGGCACACAATGTCTGATGCAGCTATGCTCTCTCTCTATCTCTCTCGCTCTATTTGATATGAGAAAACTATTATTGACTGATTGATTGATTGTTTGATTATTACGAGTTCCTTGCATTTTGGACTTTCAAAAGAAACAAAAAAAAAAAAATGAGATAAAATAAATAAGTTTATTCCTGAGTTGACTGCTCGGCACCTGCAAATGGCAATCGTTTCAAACTATACATTTTTCCGTTCCTGTTCCCGTTATTTTTAGAATTTTCGCTTCTTTTAATTCTGTTATTAAGCGCTGTTGGCGTCGACTGCGCCGTCTGCGGCCGTAACCCGTTGGCCAAAGTATTTTGAGCATTCCCTGAGCTCAATTTTATTAATTACACACACACACACACACACATATGCAATGCTGTGTGTCTGTGTGTGTGCTTATGCCCATGTATTAAGCAAAGCATTTTCGTTGACAGATCTCAGGCAACGACGCCGCATCGCTTCAAGAAGGGCGACATTGTGGAATCGGAATCCGGAGTGCGCAAGAAGTACAATGGCAAGCAATGGCGACGTCTCTGCATGATGTGCATGAAAGAATCTCAGCGGCGCGGCTATTGTTCCAGACATTTGAATCAGAAGGGCAACAATGCGCTGCCCTCATCAACGGGGCCGGGTCGTTTTCTCAGGTGCGGCTATAAACCTAACAGCTTTGCGTTACCAGCTAATGCTGCCGCTGTTCTATACTGCTCTCTATTTAACATTATTCTCCCTCTCTCGCTCTCTCTCTCTCTTTCCGTCTCCCTCTCAGTGATAGCCGTTCGAGCAGCAAAACACAAAATGATGAGGACAACTCGCGAGATTCGGAAACATCGCCCAACTATCGGGTCACGGGTCGCTATGATCAGGAAGAGACCGATGTGGCCGCCATGTTAGGTACGTGCAACTCACACCTCTTGACTTTTTATGATACCGCTGCGCCGTTGCTGGCGATCCTCCTCCACCTCCTCGCTCACTCGAACTCGAGTTATAAAAGCAACAGATTTTTTTTTTTTTTGTTCTTTTGGGTTTAAAATTTATTCATAGTTAGCTCGCATTCATGTTCAAGGCTGGCTTTCCCAGCTCACGTTGGCCTGAACTGCGCTACCTTCTCAATGCCGAAGTGAGCGAGCGCCAGCTTTAGCTGCTAATCTGCCTGTGTTCACGCAATTACCTACACAGCTGCAAAGATCAGTTAAGATCACAGGCAGTTCCCAGCCTGATTCGACGGCGCTTCTAGAAATTCGCATTAGGCTTCGGCTTGAAGGACTTTTAAATACGCTCCTAGAATTGATTTTGCATATTTTGATTTGATATCTGATTTGATATACTGCGATAATCGAAATATTACATATTTCGAATTTAAGTTCAATAAACTTTGATTTTATTTCGAAAAAAAAAGAAAAAGAAAAACCTTCATAACTATACAAGTTAATTTGTAGCGCAGTGAAGTGTTCGGTTTTGCTGAGACTTTCACATTGTCTCGAATGCATTTCCAATTCTCTATAAAAATGCCTATCATAAAGTTTTATTATGGCAGCGCCGCTGCTGACCATTTCACACACACACACACATGCACACTCTCAGCTCTGTGGACAAAGGTCGTTGGTTTTGTTAAGGTGTTCTCGGGGCCGTAGACGATGAGGGGTGCTATTGTTTGAGGTGTGCGTGCAGCAGCAGCAGCAGCAGCAACAATAATAACAACAACGTTAGCTAGCCACTTGAAAGTGTGACCGCAGCGTGATTTACACGCAAAAGTAAAATGCAGACGCAGCGACGTCGACGTCGACTTCGACAGCGACAGCGACGCGCACGCATTCCAATGCACCTGCGTGCGATAAATGCAGCGACGTCAGCGGCGACGCCACTTGAGACGAACAATGCTGCGCAGACGAAACAAAAGCGCGCTGCGTGCGGATCGCAACAGATTCTTCTTTTCTCGTTATTTGCCCTGCCTTTGATTCGTTTTTACCTAAACAAAAAATGCACTTGAGAGAGCGCACACACAAGCATAACGCACGCACACAGGCATACGAACACACGCGCACAAAGAGAGAGAGCGATCTCATTTTTTCTCGCTCTCTCTCTCTCTCTCTCTCTCTTTCTATCTACAAGTAACAGCACCCACACAGTCAAAGCAGCAACCGACACCAAAACAGGTAAACAATCATGGACGTCGACTAGTGAGCGTAAATCCCAAAGAGCGAAGCAAACGAGAGAGAGAGAGAGAGCGGCGCTCAGTTTATGCTGCCGCTGGCAGCTCAGTTGAATTGCTTGCTGACTGTTCTTTTGACGTCGTCGTCGCCGTCGCCGTTGCCTTCGTCGCATTTTATGTTGAAAACTGTCAAAGGCAAGGCAAGAAGACAGAACGCGGCGCAAAAGTAAAAAATCAAATGAAATGAAATAAAATAAAAGAGAAGTGAAGTGAAGTGAATACCGATGCGAATGCAGCAGACAAAACGAATGTGACAACGACGACGACGACATAAAGTTTTCGAGCAAATTAAATACGAAAATGAAAATATGTGCCGAAAGTGATGCCAATCAAAGTGTTTGTTCTTAACTGAGGAGCAGGCGGCAGTCGAGTAGACAGACAAAAGCAGCGGGAACAGCAGCGAATTATGAATGCGTTTCAGGATTTTGAGCTGGGCGCTAAGTTGTATTTGCAGTGCTTATGTAATAATAACTGAAATGAAAACAATTGTGTTTGCAATAAATATCTAACAGTTCTTTCTACCCCCCACCCCACCCTCTCTCTCTCTGTCTCTTTCTGTCCACTCTCTCACTCTGCAGTGTCACTGAGCAGCTCGCGCTCTGCAACGCCATCGTATACATCACCCGTGAATCATGCCGGCGCCTCGCCGCTCAACGCCATCACCCACTCCCCGGTCAATGTGTCCAATCATAGGCAAAATTTCTTTACGCCCATTGCGAATCAGTCGCAACAGCAGCAGCAGCAGCATGTGGCTGCAGTGCCGCTGGACAGCAAATGGAAGGCAACACCCAGTCCGGTATTGTACAACACAAACAACAACATCAATAACAACAACAATGGGTGGGAGAACAGTCAAAACATGCAGCAACAGCCGCCGCCGCCACCGCCCCAAACGGCGGCTGTTTCTCTAGTGATGCACGCACCGCCGCCACAACAACAGCAACAACAACAACAACAACAACCACCACCACCTGCCGCTCATCATAATGCGCTGCCAGCGCCACCAGCGCCGCCCAGCAGTAGCCTCGGTCATGCGACTAGCGTCATACGCATCTCCACCAGCCAGCAGCAACAGCAACAACAACAACAACAACACGTGGTCGTATCCACCTCAGGCCATCAAACGTTTCATCCTGTTATCGTGAATGCTGCCCAACAGTCGCACATTCATTCGCAGAATTCATTAGCTGTTTCCGTTAGCCAACAACAGCAACACCAACACCAACAGCACCCGCCACCGCCACCGCCGCCGCCGTCCACATCGGTCGCATTTCATCCACATCCGCCAACCACGCCCACATCCGTTGCAGTGGCAGTGGCAGTGACAGGGACGACAGCACAGGACAAGTCATTGCCAAAAAACGGTAAGTGCCCAATGGACTGCTGACTAGGCGACTGCCTAGACCAGCTCCGATTGAGGCCGTGAGACAAATCAATTGATAAGGAAGTTGCTGTTCCATTGATAGAATTTATATTAAATTTAAAGATAAATTCCACGAGTTCCTTTTGCCGCTTTGGTTCATTATTTTGCCGAGAATTCGCTGAGAACTTGACTAAATAAAAATTTAATGTTTTTTTTTTATATATTCAAAAATTTAATAAATCAAAAAAGTTAGAGTAAATTAAAATTATTCAAACCGCACTCTATACGGATGCTCCCAGCTATGATCACAGCATATCTTTTATAACACATCATATAAATCATAGTGTATATATTATATCAGAGCATATATATCGCCCATATATATAAAATAATATATATATATTTAAGATCATATATGTCATATTACATATGTATCATATTATAAATATCATATCAGATGTATTATGTCATATATATAATATCATATATATGTATGTATCATATGTATCATATTATAAATATCATATCAGATGTATTATGTCATATATATAATATCATATATATGTATATATCATATGCCATATATCTAATATAATATATATCTCATATCATATAATATGATATATGATATATGTCATATATATATATATCAAATCATAAACATGTATCATATATTATGCATAATTTTTTATACGTCATATAATATATAATATAACATATCATATATATATCGTATGATATATATCAAAAATATTATTCATCTTATATCATATAATATCATATTACATATATATTATGGTATATGTCATACATATATATATCATGCCATACATGTCGTACCATATTGATCATATCACATATAGCATATGATATGAATCATATTTTATACGTCATATAATATATATATATAATATAATATAATCATAATATAATTATAATATATATGATGTCATATCATATATATCATATCATAGAAGATGAGCTGATTGACTTTTTTTTTTTTGGTGTCCTTGCAGGCTACAATGCGGCTAGCTATTCATGGCAAAAGCTACTGCCGCAAATGCCAGCCGTGACCAAAGCGCCGCCAGCAACGGCGGTGACGACAACGACCACAAACAGCAGCTACAGCGTGGCCATGTTGCACCATCATCAGCAGCAGCAGCAGCAGTCGCCGACAACATCTGCAGCACAGCAACATTCGCCTCTTGACCACAACAACGGCAATCATTTGATTGTGCCCGCGCCGCTGTCATCGCCTGGCAAGCCACTTAACTGTTCCATCAACGATGCCAAGGTAGCGGCGGCAGCGATGGCCGCTGCAGCAGCCGCAGCAGCTGCCTCGACCAGCAACGCGACGGACGAGGCTGATGAGCCGGACGAGCAACTGGACGACGATGTCTTTGAGAGCACCGCCACGGCGCCAATCATTTCGAATGGCAAGAAGGGGGCGACGGCAGCCATGCGGCTGCCCACATACAACAGCAACATACGCAAGTTGGATGAGTGCCACGATGCGAGCGATGGAGCTGGTGGTGCGCCGGCGACTTCGGCGGCAAAGCGTCGCAGTCAGTCGCTCAGCGCACTGCAGCAGCAGCAGCAGCAGCAGCAGCAACAACAGCAGCAGCAGCAACAGCAGCAGCAGCAGCAGCAAGCGCAGCAGTCCGCGACCGCAGCGGGCAAGAAGATACGGCGACCGATGAACGCATTCATGATATTCTCAAAGAAGCACCGCAAGGTGGTGCACAAGAAGCATCCCAACCAGGACAACCGAACGGTCAGCAAAATACTGGGCGAGTGGTGGTACGCACTGAAGCCGGATGAGAAGGCCCAGTATCATGAGCTGGCCAAGGCGATGAAGGATGAGCACTTCCAGCAGCATCCGGACTGGAAATGGTGCTCCAAGGATCGACGCAAGTCCTCCACTTCGGGTGGCAAGGGCAATGCGGCCACCGCTGGCAACGCAACGAACGCAGCGGATAACAAGCAGCGACTGGTGTCCGTGGATGGCTCCGATTCCCTGGATGACATGTGTCCCTCCACGCCCGGCGGCAGCGGCAGTGGCGGTGCCCAAGCCGTCGAGCTGCAGGGCGACATCATCCCACTGACCATCGACACCTACAACATTGCGTGCGACGAGACGCCCACAACCATTGCGGGCCAGTCGCAGAGCAACTGCAAGGCCAAGCAGCTGAAGAACGAACTGCACTCGGATGAGGATGAGCAAATGGTCGTCGTGGAGGATGAGCAGCCGGCGAAGAGATTGGATCTGCAGTGCCTCGAGCGTGTCAATGACATGGACATGGAAGAAGTGCCCTATGACTATCGCAAGCAGCAGCAACAGCAGCAGCAACTCCAGACGGATGCCGAACAGGTAAGGTGTCGAGTCCGAAATGGTTAACCAAATAATCCTTGAAATCGTTCTCTGTTCTCGCAGCGCACTCAGGAAGAGCATGCGAGCCTCTGCAATGGCCAGACAATGACCGCTCCGTCGTCTAGCGCTGAGCGCGAGATCACATTGAAGCCGAAGGCCATCAAGGCGCACCCGGGACTGGAGAGCACCATGCGGCCGTATCCGCAGATGCCCATGTACACGCACTACACTAGTCCCAAGAATCCAATCGGTGTAACACCATTCCAACCCACAGGCGAGCAAGCACACAGACTAGTCCCTCAGCCAGCCAACAGTTGCTCATTGTACTCCGTTCTTCGTTCTCTGTCCACAGGCGGCGCCTTCAAATCGATGCCCATCAGCCCCAAGGGCAGCGGCACATCCGGTTGCAAATCGGATGAGCAGCAGCTGCAGGCGCACATTAAGCAGGAGGACATCAAGCAGGAGCCGCCATCGCCATACAAGCTGAACGGGGCCGGCGCAACAGCGCCCACTGGGGGCGTGATTACCGCCCCGACGCCCAGCAGCGCCATCTTCAACTTCAATGTGCCAATAGCGACGGCCCTCAGCCAGAAGCAATACCACTACCCCATGCCGCATACCCTGTGCAGTCCGACGGATGTGCGAGGTGAGTCTGGAATAGTCTAAGTTGCACTTATCTTAACTCTAATTAAGTATATTAATTGCAATTATTATTATTATTATTATTATTATTATTATTATTATTGTTGAAGCCCTTTTGTTGTTGTTTTTGTTCTTACAAAAAAAAAAAAAAAAAAAAAAAAAAAAAAAACCCAAAAAAAAAAAAAAACATTGGCCTTATTTTTGACTATGATTTTCGCCAGAGATTTTATATGATTTTCTTGAATATTGTATACCAAAGACAAAATTGAACCCAAACCCAGCCAGCCAGCTGCTACCCTTCACCTCGTTCATTTGCATCTGACATAACCGACGCTCATCTTAAGAGGTCTTTTGTTTGTGGTCTATAACGAAAGCCTTATGCATAACATCTTTCTCTCTATTTCTTCAACTGCTTGCATAATCCTTCCCCACACACACACAAAC
Organism: Drosophila mettleri; assembly: GCA_035047625.1. Classification (NCBI taxonomy): domain Eukaryota; kingdom Metazoa; phylum Arthropoda; class Insecta; order Diptera; family Drosophilidae; genus Drosophila; species Drosophila mettleri. The sequence continues at coordinate 11,859,537 of JAWNPI010000035.1, read as the reverse complement.
GCACACACACACACACACACACGTACATGTACAAACATCATATCGCTTTCACCTCCATTGTCCATTGCTATTAGACTCATCCATTCCATCAAAAAAAGAAAAAGAAACTCGAAAAGCCACTGAACTCGAACAAGACATCATCAATCCCAGCACTGATCTAGCAACGGACGAGAACGCTGCAGCAGCCGCCGCCGACGAGATCGTGGAAGACGACGACGTCTATAACGAAGAAGATGACGACGATGACGACGATGATGATGATGATGATGATGAGGACGACGAGCAGTTTTTGGCCGAGCTGGCCTGCGTGACCACAGACCTGGATGACATTGCGGCGTATGTGCTGCCGAAGCCAGTAACGCCGCTGCCGATAATAATGCCCGTGGCGGGGGTGAAGCGCAAGCAATTCACCATAGTGCGCTCGCTGACGCCACTGCAGCCGACAAACTCACCACACCAGCAGCTGAAGCATTTGCATCAGCGACGCGTCGAAACGCCGCCAACGGTTATAACGCGCGTGCCAACGCCAACGCCGACGCCGACGTCGACGCCGACGGCGACGGCGACGTCAACGATCATTGCGACAGCCACATCGCTGCCGCGTAATCATTTTACAATCATACGCACACAGAAAAGAACAGTTACACCACAGCACAACACACCGCCGCCATTGTTTTTCAAGAGCTCCAAAGCTCCCACATCGACATCGACATCGACATCAACAGCATTAACATCATCAACAACAACAGCCAGTTCGGCAACAACAACAACAACAACAACAACAACAACAAACACCAATACCACTAACACGAACACGAACACAAACACCACCAACAACACCAACACAACTAGTCACTGTAACGAGCAACTTATTCAATTTCCCAATAATTTCAATGCTGCAACAACTGCAACTGCAACTGCAACTGCAACTCCAACAACAACAACAAACAATACTAACACCAATCCTACTCCAACAACAACAACAACAACAACGTCAATAATACGCAAACTGTTGACACTGCAAGACGGCAACAAGGCCACTGGGCGCGCTGCCATACTGTACGACGCCCTGGTGCTGGACACGCTGCACGGCAACGATGATGACGACGACGGCGACAACAACAACAACAACAACAACAGCGGCCACGGCAGCGGCAGCAGTGCTGACCAGCAACAACAAGCAAACGATACATTGGCCATTAAGGCGAGCAGCGTGCAGCAGCCGGCCACAATGCTGCTAATCACCGATGTCAACAGCTACAATCAGAGCCAAGTGGCGACCCCAACGTCGGGTGCCACCTTGCGTCCGTTGTCCTTCATCAGCATCAATGCCTGCAACAAGATCACTTTGCCGGCGAATACGCGCATTTTCAGCACGGCGGCCACCACGACCACGCCCACGGCCACGGCCACGCCCACGCTGACAGTGCTAACCAAGGGCGGGCCGGTAGCAGCAAATCATAGTCTAAATAAAGCCAATGAACTAACCATAACAGCCGCTGTTGACAGCGGCAATAACAATAACAGTAAACGCATTAACAACAACAACAACAACAACAACAACAATAACAACGGCATTGGCAATAGCAACAACAATGGCATCGGCATTAACAACAACGATTCGACCACCATTCTCATGATCAACTCTAACTCATCCGCAGCTCATCAGGCCTGTGTGCCCAACTCGCCGGCAGCCGTCAGCTTGGGGCATGCGGCCAGCATTGCCACGCCGCCCGCCTCGGCGCCAGCGCAAATTCTCGGCTCGAGCGGTCCGGCGCCAACTCAGAAAATGTTCTTTGCCATGGGTCATCCGGTGAGTGCATCCATTCCGTCCACTCATCATTGAGTTCGATCCGTTTGCTAATGCATCGATCTTTCTTCTCTAGTATCCTTTGCTGGCGCCGCCACATCAGCAGAGCTCGACAGGCCTGGAGCATCTGCAGCTGGAGGCATTCGCGCCGAGTTACCTCTTCAAGCAGCACAACGGCAGTCTGGGAGTGCAGGGTGCGCCCCCACCGCCACTGCCACCGGTTGTCACACAGACGACGCTGCGCCTGCACGGCTATGCGCCCAGCGGCCATGGCCAAGGGCACGCCCACGGCCACGGCCACGGCCAAGGCCAAGGCCAAGAGCAGCAGCCGGCTAGCTCGCCCTCGTTCAAGTCGATGCCATCGACACCCAAATCGGCGACATATCATCTGAGTGCACCGCCGGACTCGTCGGGCAAGCGCAGCAGCAGCGAGGCTGCCGAGGAGGCCGATGTGGACGTCGAGGTGGACACCGATGGGCAGCAATTTGTGCTGGCGCCGACGCCAGCGCAACTGGGACGTGCTCCGCTGCAGCGGCGCAAGAACTTATGTAAGTCCAGAGACACCAGACACTAGACTCTTTTACAGCATAATTCTCATTCTTTGTGTGTGTGTGTGTGTGTGTGTGAATGCAGCTCAAAGCAAGTCGGAGAACGTGGTGAGCAGCACGGGCGGCTATGGGGGAGTCAGCAATGGGCAGCATATCGGGCGCAAGCTGCACTCGCCCACGATGATGGAGGTGGCCACCTCGTCGCCCATCATTGGCCATGTGAACAGCAGCAGCCTCAGCTCCGCCCTGCCCACGCCCACCTCATCAACGACGACGCCCAACAGCGATGAGCAGCAGCCGGCATCGCCCGCGGCCATGGACAACAATCTGAGCAGCCAGGTCGCCGTCAAGTCGCCGTCGATAAGGTGTGTGCCGGCCTCTGCGCCAGCCGTGGTGTCGCGCAAGAAGAAGAACGATGATATCAACACGTAAGTCTCTCAATCCCATCACCCATTGTGGGGACGACAAACTAAAGCGGATTTGCACCTTGCAGCGTGCTGCGGCAAGTGGACTTTGAGAAGAAGTACAAGGCGCTGCCACAGTTCAAGCCAGAGGACTGCCAATCGCCCAGCGCCATTGCTGTGCCCTCGCCACCGCGTGTCTATGGCACCAACTACCGCAAGAAGAACGCAGTGCAGCCGCCGGTGCAGAAACTACGTGAGTATCCCTAAGCCACGGCCCTCGGTCAGATTCGATTCTAATTCTCATATAATTTGCATTGTTCAGTGGGCGAGGATGATTCGATTGATGAGCCCGCATCGGCACCGCCAACGACCACACAGCGCTTCTTTGGCGCCGACTTCAACAATGATCTGAGAGGTAAACTAAGACCAAGTAGTCCGCACATTTACACAAACGCAACTGGAACTAATCCTCAATTTGCTGCAGAACTGGAGACCGGTGATCAAACGGGCCGTTCGCCGCGCACACCCAAAACGCCGTTGCAGAGCGCGCGCTCCGACGTCAGCGAAAAGGGACACCGCAAGGTGCTCGAAACGCGTCGCAACTTAGTTATGCAGCTGTTCAACGAGCACGGCGTCTTTCCATCCGCGCAGGCCACCATTGCTTTTCAGGTGTGTACCACAAGCGAGCCACAATTTGAAGTTGTATATTAAATGATTCTCTGAATCTGCCACAGACCAAGCACATTGATGTGTTCCCACGCAAGCAGGACCTGCAGCTAAAGATACGCGAGGTACGCCAGAAGAACATGGGCCATCCGCCCAGAACACCCCACTCGGCCGGCCCCAACACGCCCGCCGACTCCAACCCCTCGTCGACCACGCTGAGCGCGAACCTGAACACCCAAACAACTGTTGGGTCGGCATCAGGTAATTAACACATTGCGGCTCAAGAGCAAATAGCGATAGACTCAAATACTAGATACATAGATAGAGATACCAGATTCTTTTCTACGAGTCTTTAAACTGAAATTAATGAATTTGAGCTTGGAAATTTGGATTCTTAAATAACTTCAGTCTGAGAATGTTATATATTGTATTTATTTAAAATTGGAATGAAATAATAATTTTTGGGTATATTTTTGTTCTCTTGTAGCAGCAAATGTAAAGTTAGAAATCTATTTAAAATATTTGGTATTTTTATTCAAAGTGCACAAAAAAAAAAAAAAAAAACAAAAATATGAAAAACAATCTTAAAATGTTAATTTCAATGCGTAAAATCAGCGCATAAATAAATAAAACAATGCGTAAAATAAATAAAAGAATACTTAAAAATAAAGAATAATACCGAAAAAAATTAAATCCTGAATAAAATATGACTTAAAATGTGAATAGTTTCGTCAATAAATAAATACAAAAAATAGAAAAAAATAATTCCCTTAAAATAAAAAACTTATAAAACAAGTAAGAAAACTCTAGTCGGCGCGCCCGACTAGGGGATACCCTAATCCCACCCGCTCTTAGTTTTTTTAATATAGTCCATAACTCGCATGTACAACCATATCACGCATCTTAAATATGTGCCAATGGTACTAAGAATGTCGATCAAAGAGGAATTATGCAAACAAATTCGACACACAGATTATACCAGCACACTTTTGCAAGCTCACAAGAATTGTTCCGTTGCTATATAAGAAGAAGATCGAAAACATATTCGCACAACGCCGAGCGGCAATGTAAAGAATGATGATGATGTTTTTAAAAAGACCAAACACCAT